>CM041780.1:291040454-291348711 GCA_023374045.1 Limonium bicolor | reverse complement strand
GAGTTGGAGTAGCCATGGAAGCTTGGGGGAAGAGCTTCAAATCGGCAGCACCAAGGACGAGGAAAGAGAGAACGATAGAGAAGGGGAAAAGGAGGAAAGAGAAGAGGAAAAAGAAAAATGAGGAGGACAGAGAGAACTTACCTTTTTAACTTTTGCTTTATTGCTTTTCTTTTTCTTTCTTACTAGCTAAATGTGAGTGTGTGAGAGGGCTGTCTCACAATTAAAATCGGTCCACATAACTGTCACAAGCTGGAGCGTTTTTCGTCTTTTACAAAAAACGCTCGTTAATTTACCCGGTTTTATACTATTCACTAACCGTGTCCGTTTTCCGGAATTTCCTTGTTTGTTTAATTTTAATGGTTATTATACTCCCATTAATGTTTATTTATAGTTATATGATCAACTATAATTTTTACCGGGTCATTTGACTGTTTAAAGTCACGTTTTCGGGTTTTCTCGAAAAACACGCTTTAGACTCCGTTAGCGTTTTAACGCATTATTTGGATCCGTTTTCTTCCGGAATTTTTCCCACATGTTCTTAGTGTGTAATTAGGGTATACAAATATATTTATAACCCTAGTGAAGGTTGTATACCTCCTAAAATAATTAAATACGTGTTTTCACGTTTTGTGACTTTTACGCGTTTTCTTTTTCTTTTTGGTTTTTATTTTCTTCACCAATGATCTTAAGGACTTAATTAGGCTTAGAAAATAATAATTACACATTTAATTAACACGTTAAGGTTTGGGGTATTTCAGTTCCCTTGCATAATTTCGACAGCATGGAGGTCATATGAGACCTATATTTCTTTGCTATTAAGTATTATAACACATGGGAAGGTGAGTCACCATGTTTTATGTCTTTTATAAAGTTTTAATGTAAGTTTTATACTAGTTTTTGGACATAAAATCGGCCCCTATAGAGCACCTGGTTTGACACTGCCTCCAACTGATTTAGAAGGTCATTTTAACCCTATTTAAGATTCTTAATTCATGGCATGTCAAAAACTACAAGGTAATTGCATAAAACGCGTTTTAGTGACACCCGAAGGTGTGTTTTTGTGCTCTAAGGAAATTTTGGGAAATAAATTGTCTTGATGAGTTCCAAGTGTTTATAAACACTTATTATAGTAAATAAACATATATTAAGATGTTACATTGAGTTATATGGGGTTACATTAACCCATGTCATAATTTACGGGCCATCGGGACACTCCCGGGCAAAAAGGAGCGCTAAGAAATCCTCCTGTGGTTTTTGTTGAATTTTGGTAAACCACTTCGTGGGTTCTCTTTAGAATGGTTAATAATGATGTTAGGAACTCTAGGAATTAATTTTATAGGAGTTCGTGCCACCTCGGCACTCCTCCGGGCTTTTCGTGCTTTAAGGGACGTGCGTGAGCACTCCCGAGCGTTTTGCGTTTTTGACTGAATATAGCCTAGGGAATATGTTTATATATTCATATAATAAGTGTATGACCATTTGTTTTAAGTTTAGAAGGTCATACAAGGTCATGCTTGACCATATGTTTCTAAGGCGTTTTAGCGTTTATGGAGAAACGACTATTTTTACGTAACGTTCTCATGCATGGGTTTGCATGCGTACGTGAAATGATTTATATTTGAATTATTTTCCATTAAATAATGGTTTTATAATGTTAATTAGATTTGGGGTATTTCAATCTACCCCCCTTAAAAGGACTTCGCCCCGAAGTCTCATATCTAAATTATAAGGTTGTGGGGAATCAAGTTCCACTAAGTATCCACAACTCAATCTAGTTTTTAGGGATCAAGTCCCGAGTCTCTATATACCTAAGTTCATAGTGTACATCAAACACAACAGGAATACTTTGGCATGTCATAACATATACCTACAATGTAGTGCAAGGTAGTAAACACAATCACATTTCATTTCAAATAGTGCAACGTAGTGCACATAATATTTCCATTGTAGTGTAACGAAGTACACATCAGCAAGTAGAAGTACAAAGTGTATTCAAATACAGTGTTACACAAGCACACATACAAGACAAAGTGTCACTGAAATGCACTAAAGTGCAACAAAATGCATAATAAACTCACAAACGAAAAAGGCTCTACCCCCCCAAAAAAAAGGGGTACGCCCACGTACCCTAGACTAAAGTGTCTAGTCGGTAAATAGTGAGGGAAACTTCGCTCGCATATCTGCTTCTAATTCCCATGTGGCCTCTTCAACATCGTGGTTCGACCAAAGAACCTTTACTAGGCTCACAGATTTGTTTCAGGTATCTCGTGTCTTTCTGTCTAAGATTCGTTGCGGTGTTTCCACATACCGCATTGTTGGTTCTAATGAGAGTGTCTCTGGTTGAAGAACATGAGAAGGATGAGGCATGTATTTCTTAAGCTGAGACACGTGAAAAACATTGTGTACTTTGCCCAACTCTGCTGGCAAATCAAGTCGATATGCCACAAGGCCCACCCGCTCTATGATAGCGTAGGGTCCTACAAATTTCGGGCTTAGCTTGCCCTTCTGTCCAAATCTGAATACACCCTTCATGGGTGATACTCGTAGAAATACCTGGTCGCCAACTGCGAACTCAAGGTCTCGTCGTCTCTCATCAGCATATGATTTCTGTCTGTCTTGTGCTGCTTTCATGTTATCTCTGATTTGCTGTACTTCTGCCTGAACTTGCTCTAAGTACTCAGGCCCAATGATGATGGTCTCACTAGACTCGTCCCAGCACAATGGTGTGCGACATGGTCTGCCATATAAGGCTTGAAAAGGTGACATCTGTATAGAGGCGTGATAGCTGTTATTGTATGCAAATTCGATGAGATGTAATCTATCTATCCAGCTGCCCTGGAAATCCATGGCACATGCTCGTAGCATGTCCTCTAAGGTCTGAATAGTCCTCTCTGACTGACCATTTGTCTGAGGATGAAATGCTGTGCTAAGCTTCAATTCAGTACCAAGTGCTTCGCGAGTAGCTCGCCAATAACGTGAGAGAAATCTGGTATCTCGATCTGAAACAATAGTCTTTGGTACTCCATGATGTCTGATAATCTCTTGTTCAAATAGTTCTGCCAACTTGGGCACTTTCCAAGTGTCTTTCATCGGAATAAATCTGGCAACCTTAGTCAGTCGATCAACAACAACCCAAATCATATTTAGTCCTCCTCTCGTAGGTGGTAGTCCCACCACGAAGTCCATAGAGATATCATAAAACTTCCACTCTGGAACTGGCATAGACTGCACCATACCTCCTGGTCGCCTATGTTCGAATTTCACTTTCTGACAAGTGAGACATCGAATCACATATTCTGTCACGTCGCCCTTCATACCACTCCACCAGAAATACCTCTTTAGATCGTTGTACATCTTAGAAGCTCCTGGATGGACAGATGTGGCAGAAGTGTGGGACTCTCGAAGAATATGCTCTTTTATATCAATGTTGTCTCTGGGAATACATAATCTGCCCCTTAATCAGATCAGTCCATCATCATGTAACTGAAACTCATACTTCCCACCTTCAAATGTACTGTCAGACAACTTCTGACTAATCTCCATCATCCGCTGATCATTCTGCTGTGCTCTACGTATGTCGTCTATAAGACTCGAGCTAGCCACAATGGCATTCAAGGAATGTGCTCGTCGACTCAATGCGTCTGGTACTACATTAGCTTTTCCCTCTTTGTACTGCAAATCGATGTCGTAGTCCTTGAGAAATTCAACCCATCTCCTTTGTCTCATGTTTAACTCCTTCTGGGTGAATACATATTTCAAACTTTTGTGATCCGAGTATACGGTCATCCGGACACCATACAGGTAGTGGCGCCAGATCTCCAATGCAAAAACAATCGCTCCAAGCTCCAAGTCATGTGTGGGATAGTTTTCCTCATGTTTCTTCAACTGTCGGGAAGCGTAGGCGACTACCTTCCCATTCTGCATGAGTACACACCCTAAACCTCTGCCTGATGCATCACAGTAAACTTCATAACCTTCTGTGCCTTCAGGTATAGTCAAAACTGGTGCTGATGTCAAAGCATTCTTCAAATACTGGAATGAGGTCTCACATTCTGTAGTCCATGTGAATGGTGCGTCCTTCTTCATTAAACTGGTCATAGGTTTTGCTATTTTGGAGAAGTCTCTGACAAACCTCCTGTAGTAACCTGCTAACCCAAGGAAACTCCTGATATCAGTCACTGTCTTTGGCCTAGGCCAGGTGCGAACTGCTTCTATTTTTGCTGGATCCACTGCGATCCCAGCGTCGGAGATAACATGTCCTAGAAAGGAAACTCTGTCTAACCAAAACTCACATTTGGAGAACTTAGCATAAAGCCGGTTCTCCCTTAAGATCTCAAGTACATGTCGGAGGTGACTCTCATGCTCTTCCTTAGACTTTGAATAAATTAGGATATCATCGATGAATACAACTACTGTCTTGTCCAGCTGCTCTCTGAATAACCTGTTCATTAAATCCATGAAGACTGCTGGTGCATTAGACAAGCCAAAAGGCATAACAGTAAACTCATAGTGGCCATATCGTGTTCTGAATGCTGTCTTTTCTATGTCTTGCTCCCTGATAGGTATCTGATGGTATCCTGATCTCAGATCGATCTTTGAAAACACCTTTGCTCCTCTTAACTGATCAATCAAGTCGTCAATTCGTGGTAGTGGATATTTGTTCTTCACCGACACAGAATTAAGCTCCCTGTAATCAATACATAACCGAAGGCTTCCATCCTTCTTCTTCACAAAAAGAACTGGTGCTCCCCAAGGAGATACGCTAGGTCGTATGTATCCCTTGTCTAACAAATCATTCAACTGTTCCTTCAATTCAGCCATCTCTGCTAGTGCCATGCGGTATGGTGCCTTAGCTATGGGACCGGTACCTGGTAGTAATTCAATGGAGAACTCTACCTCTCTAGGTGGCGGTAAGCCTGGAAGTTCCTTTGGAAAAATATCTGGAAATTCTGACACCACTGGCATATCTGGATCAAAATCAGGGTCGTGCTCTACATCCTGAACATAGCATAAGTATACTTCCTTCTGCTTCCTGACGTGTTTGTACATGGACATAGCAGATATCACTTTTATTGATGGTGCTCTAGGGCTCTAGCGGTATGATACTGTTACATCTGATGGGCTCTTAAGTAACAGTCTGCGCTCTGCACAAAGAATGCGGCCTCTGTGCCGCCCCAACCAGTCCATCCCGGCTATAACGTCGAATCCTAGACCTCTGAACTCAATAAGGTCAATGGGAAATTCCTCCTCCTTAATACGGATAGTGGCTCCTCTATAAAGACGAGTGCAACTGATCTTCTCCTTAGACGGGAGTGCCACCTTAAAATCAGGTAACTCTACAGCGTCTAGCCCCAACTTCCCTGCAAGCGAAGGTGAAACGAAAGTATGTGAGGCTCCGGAGTCGAACAGTACTAATGCATCCACTCCATTAACAGGAAAGGTACCAGTGAGGATCGCGCCGCCCTTGCTGGCCTCCTCCTCAGTAAGAATACTTAAGGAACCTTCCGTCTCCTTAGCATAACCTAACAACAGAATCTGGGTAAGTACTTTGATATATGATGGGGTCTAAAGACATTCACTTTCATAACAATAATGCTTCATTGTCCAAAAACAATTACAACACTAGTACTTTCTAAAAGTCAAACTTAATCTTTCTGGTTTCATGTGAGTGGTGTTTATCACTGTCGAAGGTGCTGTGTTTAATTTAATCATTTTAACTCCATGGTATAGCAACCTTGACTTTCCACCCATTATTAAAACATCTCCTAAATTCAATATGATTTTCTTTGCAAGGTCCACACGCTTCTGCTCGCCATAAAGGAACTCTGCGTCATCTCCAATTGACAAAGACAATACTGGTATCCCCTGATCGAGGGACCCTTGTGTTTCATCCTTGTCCTGATGTAGTCCTAAGCGGCCTCCTTCTCCATAGAAGTTGATGATACATAGATCAGCCCTTAAGTTGGGAACTAGATCTTCTTCTAGGTGTTGAGCTGTATTAACTGCTTGTTCCACAATTTGTAAAAATTCTACTGGGATTTTTGGCACTTGCACTCCATCTCCATTTCTTGTATCCTGGTAGGTCTTTGAGTAAGGATTCCAATCCTTTCCTAAGCACATCATTTTCAGCTTCATTTTTGATCCTCCTGGAAATTCTGGAGTGTAGAACCCTCCTGGTCCTGCTCCCAATTCTTGACATCTCCTGATGATTGCAATTTGTGTCTCCGGTGTTAGGTATCCATTGAGTAGTATCAAACCTGGTTGGATAACCTTACATTGTTCGTTTGCTGGTTCTTGTGCTTTGATAATGTTTTCTTCCAAGGAGGGCGGTGAGGGGATAGGAAAGCATATCTTATAGCTTCCTACGGTTTAAAATTCTACTAGTGAGTCTTATTAATTCTTTCCTATGCAACTAGGCAATCAAGGCATGCAAGCACTCATTCATGACATCCATTGCTCAATAACAGGTTCACATGGGTTTAGAAGTACCTGGGTTGATAGAAGGACCAGCCTCATCTGAGTGGTCCATGACATGCAGGGCGGGTCCCGATGCTGGGCCTTTGCCCTTATTCCTCTGAGCTTGGTTTGTTGGTGGAGGGCGAGTATCGCTAGCTCCATTCTTGGGCCGGTGTTTGTCTTTGCTCCCGGGCGGTAGTTCCTGCTCTCCGGGTTCTTAATGCACTCGAAGGCTCGGTGTCCCCATATCTGACAATCGCGGCACTGGACTTTCTCCCCTTGGCAGTCTACGCCGGGGTGATCCTTTCCACACTGTCTACAGTTGAAGCGGCGGACATATCTCTGGCCCGTGTTTGAGCCAGGTCCAGAACCTAATACAATCAAGGTCAATTATACATTCCAACGGTACTGAAGTAATCACAAAGTTTCAAATTTAACTGTTTGATTAGAGTACCTACCCTTAGATGGGTAGGTTTTCTGTGGAGTTGCCGCTCCGTAGGTTGCTGACTGGGGGTTCCCAGTAGTTTGGTTCCCCTTCCCTTGATAGGACCCCTGGCCTCTCTGATAGGGTTTGTTCCTTCTGTTGGAGTTCCCCTGCTTGGCGTCTTCGCCACCAGGTCCGTCCTTCCTTTTGGGAGCTCAAAGCATCCCTTCTGTTACATGTGATCTCCACAACGAAGGCAGCATGGTAACATTCCTGAAATCTCAAAGTGTAAATTTCCAAATCTTCCATGACGGAGTATAATAGGTAATAAAATTCTATCTGGTCACATTTCTCCTGTTTTACCTGCAAGCTGGTGGGAATGACTGGTCCCATCCCAAACTGGAGTCGAGGGCTCAGTCCCCCATAAAACCGGTCGACCAAAATCTGGTCCGAGTATCCTATTCCGGGTAGTAGTCGGAGTAGTGAAGTAAACTTAGCATAGTATTCATCAACGGTCATCTTTCCCGTCTGCTCCAGTGCATCAAACTCCCTAGTCTTCACCATCCTGGTGTGGGCCGGGTAGTACTTGCCCCTCAGTAGTGCGGTGTAGTGTCCCCAAGTGAAAGCTGGGTCATCCAGGTGGTCGGCCTTCACCATATTCCACCAATCTCTTGCTGCATCCTTTAAGTAAAAGGCAGCGAGCCTCACCTTTTCCCTAGGTGGGACGGCGAGTGTCTCGAATGCTGTCTCCATCTCCATGATATAAGTCTCCAAGTGTGTAGGGTCAATCTGCCCCTTGAAGGGAATTGGTCTGAGATTAGCCAAACTCTTCACCCAATCTCTCTCTCTGGGTGGTGGTGGTGGAGGTAGCTGCTGCTGCTGTGCAACCCCCGCCTGTGCAAATGCCTGAGCAATTAAAGTAGCAATGTCTGCCAGCCTGATGGTTGGCTCCTCATCGGCCTGTCCACGGCGTCCTCCTCTTCCTGACATCTGCAGGATGTTGAGGTATATTTGATACTGTGGTCACAATCTTGGTCTTGGATAGTAGTCTAAGTAAAAACTAACTTAAACTCTTTTCTATACTATCTCTCAACCCGTAACCTAAAGCTTTAGAAATCCTAATCTCGGTGTATCCTTGTATCCAGAGCGTAACTACGCTCTGATACCACTTTTTGTAACACCCCAACCCGAAATCCAATAACCTGTGCGATGATCACTCCCAATAATAC
This sequence comes from Limonium bicolor, assembly GCA_023374045.1. Classification (NCBI taxonomy): domain Eukaryota; kingdom Viridiplantae; phylum Streptophyta; class Magnoliopsida; order Caryophyllales; family Plumbaginaceae; genus Limonium; species Limonium bicolor. The sequence continues at coordinate 291,340,602 of CM041780.1, read as the reverse complement.
ATAAACTACAGCAGAATAAAATACAACAAACGGGCGGTATTACAATGCCGTTGGCCACCCTTGTGACCAACAAGGCTAACTCCAAATACAATTCTCAAAAGTCACGGTCTGAATACGAATACAACCCGAGATACTAGGAATCAAACTCAAAGGTACAATAAATAAGTAAGACAAATAACTAGTAGTAGACTCCCATAGCTTGGTCTACCCCACCTACACTCAGTATGGTGATCTTCTCAACTTCAGGTACCTGGAATTGTTTAGCCATGAAATGGCTCAGCAAAATAATTGCCGGTATGGAAAACGTGCAGCCCATCGGCTACAGGGCCACACCAACTAATTGTCGAATACACGCAGTTCATTTATAAAGCTGTAAATAAGCATGTCATGATAATATCAAGTATCCACACAAGGACAATAATGTCACATAGAACAAGACTGCAGAAGGTCAAGTTAGATGAACTGTAATCCTTTAATGATAGTCGAGTCCACACAATGGGACTGACAGGTATAATGTATATTTCAAATAGTGAAGGTATAGTGACCTCGTTAAGATTGAAAGGTGGGTAACTAGACCCTCAGAAGATAACGTAGTTAACTCCTGTACTGAGAAATGTGGGAATCGAACCCTCGAGAGGAATGAAGTCTTCCTCTCCACTGAACTGTTGGGAATTGAACCCTCGAGAGGAATAAAGTCTTCCTCTCCACTGAAATGTTCCGTCGCGACGTAGACTGAATAGGAGACGACCTGAGACAGGTACAACTCCTGTAGCATGCATGGCCAGATCCAACTGGGCTCCTCGTTCTCGTAGTATAGGGTTGTTAGTCACACAAGGACGAAATAAGAACACAATGTGTATTGTCAATTATCACGTTTAGGATAATGACGTTTGTTATAAAGTGAAGTTAGTGAGAGACTTGTGAGCAAGTTCTCGGTACAATAAAGCGTAGGTATTTAATCCACTGGTGTTGTAGTGTTGTATGCGTGGGACATACACGTCGTAGTTAGCAACATTCACGCATATAATAACACAACAGTGCACAAGAGTAAAACACATTTTACATTAATTATCTTGGTCGTTAATTCAAACAACAGGTAGCACACAAGCCGGTGTAATCCGGTAGCAAACAGGTTGCAAGAATTCCATACCGTTCACCGTAGGTTGCAGTTGATTATACCCTGGTCAACGTCTGGTCAAACAAAGCCCTAGAATAGGATTAACTGAGAGGGTTAATTTATGCTACCCTTATATAATAATTTATTGGATCATTCAACAAATTCCGTACTTGTTATTTCATGTGAGGTTTATTTCTTTTAGTTACCTCATGATTTAATGTACAACTTATTTGTTATCCCTTTTGATTTATTTTACTCCTTTAATGTACATATAGGTATTTATTTATTCATGTACTTTATTTGTTGGTTATTTTTAAATGTCTAGGTGACATAACAACTAATAATTTCTTAACTATATTTATATGCCATACATGGACATAACATTCTTATAGTTTTATTATTCTCCTTTTAGCCATAAATAAATTTATTGATTACTTTGAATTCCTTATACTATATAAGCCATAGTTTAATTCCATAATTCCTTTAATCAAAGTTCTTTCTTCTAATTCCTCCAAATATCCATATAGGACCTATATTTATTTAAATCTAAATTCTTACCCTTATATTTGGTTATTTACAAAACAACATATTAATTCATAAACTTTACTTTTAAATTCTAATCTCATTATATATATAGTTAATTCCTTATTTAATTAAATTACAAAACTACCAATAATATTTTGGTATATATTTTGGAATATTATAACTTTTCAAAAATTACCATTTGACCCCTCAAACTTTGGCCTTAATAATTTATTTCCTATAATTACAATTTAACCAAAATCTTATAACCTTTACATAATGTCTTATAAACTATAGTTTTAATTTTAATTTCCTTAATTGCCGAATATATTTATAATTCTTAAATTACAAATCTAGCCCAAAGTAATTCGGCTTTGGTCATGTACTTTCCATTAATTACATTTCCACCCCAAAACTTATAATAGTTACTTAATAACTTATAAACTATAGTTTAAATATTTAATTCTTCAAAATTTCGAAAGTGAACCTAATAATCTCTTAATTATGAATTCGCCCATATTCAACTCCAAACTTTCATAATAAGTTTCATAAATTACATAATAGCCCAAAACTTTATAAAATGTTATTTTATCACTTGTTTAAATTATCTAAAATTCATAAACTTAATTCTTAACCTTATATTATATTATATTAACACCAAACAGACCCTTAACTCTCGGTTTTCACAATAAACACACCAAACTTTGTAAAAATTACATTTAAGCCACATAACTTAATTAATTAGCCATTTAAGCACTAATAAAATATTTTTAACTCACCAAACTTTATAGTATAAGTTTATATACATAAGTAGCTCATTAAAATCTATTTAACACTTAGACCATTCGGCCATAATTAATTAGTGACCATATAGTATAAAAGTGGATTTATATGACAAAATAATATACATAAAATAGGAGTTATATAACTCATGTAAAAATTATTGTAATGTCTTATATTGATTCCTAGCTCAAAATAGAGTATTTTGCCCTTGACATTTCGGCTTGAGTTGGTATGTAACATAAATAAGTTTTGTGACACAAAAATGTGTCTTAAGGTAATTATTTTCCATATATGTTATAGATTATATTTTTGCTATAATACTATAGTTTCGGTTTTAATTAACCTAGGAGATGTACATAATTTTTGTATAATTTTTAGAAGCTTAACCAAGCTTAAAACATAAGTATTAGCTTAGTAAACTTACTTCTTAACAAAGGTGGTTAAGTGCTTGAACTCTTCTTGAATCTCCAAGCTTTCTCCAAGGAAATTTTGATGCTCCACTTCGGTTATATGCAAGTGGTGAAGGAGTTTAGGAGTTAGATCTTGAATAAAGATCTTAAGTAGATTGTAAGTAGTTTTCCAAGAATTTACCTTAAGCTTTTTCTCCTTGTAAATTCGGCTCACTTAAGGTGGATGAAGAACAAGTTTTCCTTCATGAAAATGAAGAAGAAAAGAGCCTTAGAAGAAGTAGAATTGGTTACACATAAAAATGTGCTTTAAGGATTTACAAGCATTAAAACTACCTTAAGATGACCTTGAGATGCTCCTTGGTTTAATGTGGTTTGGACAACCTTCTTGGAGCATTAGTGGATGCCGAAATGCTAAGGTGTGCTAGGAGGAGTTTTGCTTCAAGGCTGACAAGAAATGCTAGGAAATTACCTTAAAGATGAAGATAGAAGTTACAACTCCATTAATAAACCTTAAGAGCTTCAAAGGAAGAAGAGATGAAGCAAGAAGAGAGAGGAGGGAGCCTTATCCAATTCGGAATGATGAGTGCAAAAGGAGAGAATGAGCTAAGCCACGTAAGAAGAGAATGCAATTTGGAATTTTTTTTGTGATTTGTTTTTTGTAATTTTTAATGTCAATGACCATTCTTTCTTTAGTTTATTCAATGAGTATTGGCTCAATATAATGCCCATATTCCAGCATGTGTTCGGCCATAATGCAAGGACAAGGCATGTGGAGGGAAATAATGGTGGCTAAATGACAAGGTAAGAAAGTAAGGTTTGTTGCTTTTGAGTTTTTCTAAGTCTTGCTATCTTCTCTCTTGTAGGTGACCGAATCAAAGCTCAAATGGAGGGTCTCCATCGTAATGAAGATCCAGGAAGAGCAAAGGAAGTCACTTTGAATTTTAAGAAAGCAAAAGGTGGAATCTAGATCCTTTTTGCCTTTTTCTATGTTGTTTTGTCTAGTCCAACATGGCCTTGTCCCTTGCATAATTTCGACAGTGGAGGTCAATTCATACCTATATTTCTTTGCTTAGTAATGTATAACACATGTGGAAGGTGAGTCACCATGTTTTATGCTTTTTATAAAGTTTTAATGTAAGTGTTTATACTAGTTTTTTGGACATAAACGGCCCCTATAGAGCACCGGTGGACATCTGCTCTCAAAACTGTTAGAAGGTAATTTTAACCCTATTTAAGATTCTTAATTCGTGCATGTCAAAAACTACAAGGTAATTGCGTAAAACGTGTTTAGTGACACCCAAAGGTGTGTTTTTGTGCTCTAAGGAAATTTTGGGAAATAAATTGTCTTGATGAGTTACAAGTGTGTTTATAAACACTTATAGGAAATAAACATATATTAAGATGTTACATTGAGTTATATGGGGTTACATTAACCCATGTCATAATTTACGGGACATCGGGACACTCCCGGGCAAAAAGGAGCGCTAAGAAATCCTCCTGTGGTTTTTGTTGAATTTTGGGAAACCACTTCGTGGGTTCTCTTTAGAATGGTTAATAATGTTAGGAACTCTAGGAATTAATTTTATAGGAGTTCGTGCCACCTCGGCACTCCTCCGGGCTTTTCGTGCTTTAAGGGGCGTGCGTGAGCACTCCCGAGCGTTTTGCGTTTTTGACTGAATATAGCCTAGGGAATATGATTATATATTCATATAATAAGTGTATGACCATTTGGTTTAAGTTTAGAAGGTCATACAAGGTCATGCTTGACTATATGTTTCTAAGGCGTTTTAGCGTTTATGGAGAAACGACTATTTTTACGTAACGTTCTCATGCATGGGTTTGCATGCGTACGTGAAATGATTTATATTTGATTATTTTCCATTAAATAATGGTTTTATAATGTTAATTAGATTTGGGGTATTTCACCTTTGGATATCTCTTACTCCTTGCATCAAATGCCAACTCAGGACGCTCACAGTAGTCATTGAGTTCTTGACGTGATTTTTCATGATCCTTTGTCTTATGTTTAACATTGAGTACAGTGTTGAATATGTTTCAAAACAATTTTTCTCAATGTGCATCACAACCAAGTTGTGTCGGATTAACAACTTACTCCAGTACGGTAGATCCCAAAAAATACTCTTCTTACTCCACCCACAGTTCCTAGCAATGGCAGCATTTGTTTCGTCAGAGCCAACTTCAGTCACTTTCTTAAGACCTAACCGGTCTATTTCTGCCAATATCTCATCACCGGTCCACACACGTGGTGCTCTACCCAAATCTTTTTTACCTTTCCTGAATGAAGTAGTGTCTAGCGAAACTTGTGTCTTGGTCGTAAAAATTTCCTACTATTGTCAACCAGGATTGTTTCCGACTTCAGCCAAGGGTGAAACATCCTTGCATCCAGTCAGCGGACATGCTAATCTTCCAGCTATGCTCCATCCAGAAAGCATTGCGTATGCTGGAAATCACTGATTGTCCACATCAACGCAGCTCTCATTGTGAAATTTTGTTTCTTAGAAACATCGTAAGTGTTAACTCCTTCACCCCATAATTGTTGTAGCTCTGCAATAAGAGGCTGCAGATGCACATCTATCTGCCCTTTTGGATTTTTCGGTCCAGGCACCAAGCATGTTAAGAAGAAGAATTCATCTTTCATGCACATCCCAGGTGGTAGATTGTAAGGAGTCAGGATGACAGGCCACAATGAATATGGTCACCCAGATGGCCCATATGGCTGAAATCCATCAGTGCACAGGCCAAGGCGCACATTTCTAACTTCTTTAGCAAATTTAGGATTGCTCTCATCAAAATGTTTCCATGCTCTAGAGTCAGATGGATGACACATCTTGTCATCCTCCATTGTGTGCTCAGCATGCCAACGCATTTCACTTGTTGTTGCCGAAGAAGCGTACAGTCTTTGAAGTCTTATGTATGATGGGAAGTATGCATTTTTTCTTGGGACTTTGTTTTCCTTCGTTTAGAACCCTCAGCCACTGGTTGGTACCTTGGTTCGTGACAAAACTTGCAAGAATCAAGATCTTTGTCTTCCCTCCAGTATATCATACAATGATTAATGCATGAGTGAATTATCTCCACTGGAAGCCCAAGACCTTTGACTACTTTTTTAGCACCATAGTAGTCCTTTGGAATATGGTTAACATTTGGCCACAAATCATGATATGATTGACAAACTTTATCAATGAGTGTTTGTGAGGCTTGATGGTCAGTCTTCATTGAGAGCAACTGAACAATCAATGACAATAGTGTGTGTTTTCCATCAAATAACTTCTTCCTGGCAGCCTCCATAAGCTCAAAAAAATTTTTAGCTTCTGGGTTAGGAGGCTCCTCCACATCATCACTTATGTCCAAATCATCCTCCGTAACTGCTTCATTGAAAGGATCATCATCCATTGGTTCGTACTGAGCATAAAAAGCGTTGACAACCATTGTCTCATAGTTATTCAATGTTGATGTCTGGTCACTTGTTGTATCAATGCGACTTGACAAATCAGCCGAATTAATAGAACCTACTTCACCATGGAAGTTCCAGACAAAGTAGCCATACATGAATCCCTTCTTTGCCAGATGTACCTTGACCATATTAGCACCTAGATACTGAGTATTCATGCAGCGACGCAAGGGACAAGGACATTTGATTTTGTTGTTCTCCCTCACACACTTAGGATGTGATAGTGCGAACGCAACAAATTCCTCTATCTTTGCCAACCATTCTTGGGTTGGCCTCCCATTTGCATTCGCACTAAATTATACATCCAACGCCTATCTGAACTCATCTTATCTATGAGAGAAAAAAATGTGTCTACTAGTATGATTGTCAATAATACCCAAGTTAAATAATAAAAAAACATAATGATAAGATCAATCAACTACTGGTATGAAAATCAACTAATAGTATGATTGTCACCTATTAATTACTCTTGTTATATTATATACACCATTTTTTCACATTATTCGACAGCTACACCTCTGAAATTCACAAAAGAGGAGAGGAGAATAAGTCTGACTACTTGAATGTTGGAGAAAGGAGTGGAAGAAAGAAGGAGAGGAAGAAAAATGCAGCTCATGGTTTAAACACTTGCCTTAGACATTTATTAATCCATTATCTAGTTAGCAATTTCATGCAACTAAACTACAATTTAATCACCACTGTTACTAAACTCCAGCATCATTTTTTCCCATGACTGAAGCTGTCATATATCACTTTTTGTAACACCCCTACTACGTACTTAACAACTAACCGAAATCGTAGCGGAAATAAACAACTATCAATAACTAAATGGTGCGGTGCTACAACGCCGTTAACCACCCACGTGGTTAACAAGGCAGAATAAATACAAGTGTATCGGTCTGATGATCAGACTCCCGAGCATTAGGTACTAACATCCATATATATACATAACCAACAATACCGAGTATTTACATCACAACGTCACTGTAAACTGTACCATAAACTGCCACTGTGAAAATATAACGGCGCCAAAATATAATGCCACGGGAGCACAGGCGCATCCCGGGCTCAACATCCAAAATAACCAAAAGTATAACACGACCTAGATCTATAGCCACTCCGCTTCTTCGATCCTTATCGTGCAATATAAATATGGAGCCCCCGAGGGGGTCAGCGACCCTTGGCTGGTATGGTAAACGCGCAGCCCATCGGCTACCGGGATACGCATAACTATTTGTCATGATAACATGGCATTGATTTTAAACAAACAACATATATTTAGCATAGCAAGGGATATTGCATAGCACAACAACACACATAACATAACAAGAACGGTTCACTTTAGGAACCAAACCAATATAGTCAGAACACATGTAGAGCCTAGAGAATGTTGCGAGAACAATGCTAAGCTCGTTAGATAACTCGTTACCGTCCTGTTAGATTGAACGGATAACTTAACCCCAAGGTGCGTCGGATATAGTAATCCAAGCACACCGAACAAACATAGTATGCCCCTGTGGCCCGACGTGAGTCAGTAAAATAGCCTTGGATATGCTAAAGGGAAGGTTGAAAACCAAAATGGAAAAACAACCATAACATACAAAGAGAATCGAACCGGATACGACATCGACTCCCATACTCACACGCGTGGCCGGAACTACCGGACTCCTCACTCCCCTGTTAGCACTTGTTTGAAGTTCCACAATGAACTTAATAAATGAATTCACAAGAAAGTGTTTAGGTCTAGTTAGACACACATAAGAGAAATGAGTCACATCTTAACAACATGATAATACTAACAACTGTAAACTCATTACATGACTTAAGTCTTACAAGGTCACAAACACACAGAAAAAAACAAACAACACAAAAGCTGGTGTAAACCGGTAGGCAACAGACTGCAAGAAAACCATACCTTGGTCGTTGTTTTGATTGGTTTCCACCGTTGGAGAATCCTATACACATTTAGTAACGTCGGTTAATTAACGTACTAGTCTGTTGTTATCTTATTACTGCACAAATCTAGTTATTTTATTCCCACACTTTGTTTTAATCCCTCCCCTTTTAAATTGTCATTATAACACACCTAACATGTCTTAGACAACCTTATAACATCATTACTAACTAATCCCCATCATTAGACATCATTTTTAACCTTAAACTAAGTTTTTTGAGTGGTCCGAGACTTGGTCCTCATCTAAGGTCCCGGACCTAGTCTCTGTAAAACTCTCGGGTTGTTTTTATGGGGTGGTCCAGGACTTCATACAGGTCCTAGATCCCGGATCAATGTAGGCAAATTCTCTTGGGGGTAAAACAGGTGGTGGTACGGGTCTTTGTACAAGACCTAAGTCCTGGACCAAAATGGCTTATGAACCCTCGGCCTGTTTTAATGTATGGTCCGAGACATTACCCAAGACCTAAGTCCCGGACCACTGCTACAGATTTTGCATTTTACCATTTTCTAAGTCTTGTTGCAATGGTTCTCCACATCCATCATATGTATAAACTTCCCAAATGATCTTAGGTATATTATAATGCCAAAATATCATCTTAAACTCACTTAGTTCCTTGTCTAACTTGTTACTCAATTTCTTGCAAAATTTACCAACACTTATAACATTTCTTACTAGGTTTCTAAATGGTGTTTCTCACCTATGACAACCACTATCCCAAAATGCTTTCTCACCACTATGACATCATCTCCCAAGCATCTTTTCTTACTAACCTAAACTCCTAGATGATGCCTAAGCCCTTTTTGCATCCTAGAACACCTTAAGACATTCTTTCCTTCTCTAGTAAAACACCTAGTTATTCCTAACATTTCCTAGTTCACAAAACTCATTTTAAACACTCAAACTTCTTATACATTATCCAAATTTTGACATGGGTTCTCCTAGAACATTGTTATGCCAAAACACATTGTTTTCCCCATTGAACATCCAAGAACACTTAAACCCATCAAGAACATTCTTATACACAAACTTCACCCATTTAACACTACATCACAATATAGTGCATAATTTAAATTGCTTGGCACTTAGGCCCTTAAATAACATGGCTCTTAGGCCCTTAAATTACATAAACCATAAACACTGAATTTCCCACATTTTATTTGCCTTTGACCTGCAAATACACTCAACATAGAAATATGCACTTAATAAACTCTTTCAGAGCTTTCACTAACTTATTCACCATTAGCTCTTTAGGTAGTTTTAATCAACAACTCAAGCTCATTTTTCCTAATGCATCAAACTACATTAGGTTAGCACATTTACCTCTTTTCCTCACAAACTTCATTCTTGTTTCCTGGATTAAAATCGGCAAGGCTTTTGATTGTTTGTCAACTTCTAACCAATATACAAGCAAGGTAATGGGTATTCAAGCTTCATGCTTAATCTCATTGTAAACCCTAGTTACATATATTGTCTTAACACATTAAGATAGTTGTTTTACCTTGGAGATGAAGGAGAGTTTGAATAAGTAGCAAGAGAAGACTCCACCAAGCTCTTTAAAGTTTGAAATGAAGCTAGAACAAGGCAAGATAAAGAACACCATCAATGGTGATTTTCGGTTACCTAACAAAACAAGAGGAAATTGAGTTTTTCTTTGAGTTTCCTTACCTTGAAGCAAAGGAGAACAATAAGATGTAAAAAGATGAGCTCAAGCTCCTCCCATGGAGATTCCTCTTGGCACCGAAATGGAGCTCTTGGAATTTTGAGAAGATAGAATTGAAGAGCTTGATGAGACTAAGAGAATGGTGGTCTTGGTTTTTGATTTGGTAAATGGAGCTAGGAATTACAAGAGGTTGAGATGATGAATGCTGGTGGTGCTGTAGCATACCGATGGAGAGAGGAGAAGGTGAAGTTGGAGACGGGGGAGTGCAAGAGAAATGAAGGGAATGTGAGGAAACTAGCTAGTTTTGGAGATATTTAATGTAAAAGTAAATAGTAACTTTGCTTTATTACTTTATTAGATTACTTAATTGTTGAAGTGTGGTGAGTCATCCATGAAAACCGGCCCCCTTATAGCCAAATGGGGTATTTTGGTCTTTGTTGACCAATTAAATTACTTATATTGACTTATGTTATAAACTAGCTTATTTTAGTTACTATTCACAAAACAAGGCACATAATTGTGAAATTTTTGATTTCCCATTGATTTAGACTTCCTAATGTGATACTATAGTACACAAGCTAATTAGAGACTAATGATGGACATTTAGCCACTCAAACCCATTTACCAGACAATTTTTCAAAAATGTGCTTTAAGACTCCTTAAAGCACATTTTATGTTTTAACTTGTTTTCAAGCTTGGTTTTCTTTGGTAATTGGTTTAATATGTTCATTAATGTGTAAATAAGGTCTTGGTAAGCCTATTAGGTCTTAACAAGATTATCCCAAGCTTAGAGCACATTTTTGCCCATATTGACTTTAAGGTATATAATTGTGTTTACTATGTTTTAAATTGTTTACTAATGTTTCTAAGGCACTTTTAGCCTTATTATACCATATTTTAATGTTTAAGTAACATATAAGGGTTTGGGGTATTTCAATCTACCCCCCTTAAAAGAACTTTGTCCCCAAAGTTCACACTCCCACATATCTTAAATATTAGAACATAGGGATACTTGTAAAAACAATACTTCCAAAACAACATTAACAACATACTACATAACATCGGACTCAAGGTCCAAACAACATAACATCATTCAGACACAACGGTCTGTAACATAACAAGATGACAATATAACAACATAACATAGACGATGTATTTAAATACATGTCGCACACGCATAACTGAAACGGCTCTACCCCCTTAAAATGGGTTCACCCCGTACCCTATAAATACAAACACTAAGAATTAAACAACGCGGGTACTTCCTTTATCTTGTCTTCAGGTCCCAGTGGCCTCCTCGACGTTCTGGTTGACTAGAGGACCTTCACCAGTCTCACAGACTTATGGCGAGTGTCTCGAGTCTTAGTATCCGAATCCGTACGGGAGTCTCCACTGATCGCATGGTCAGCTCTAAGGTTAGCCTTTCAGGCTGAAGTAACATGAGTGGATGAGACATATATTCTTCAACTGGGACACATGAAATACATCATGTACCTTGCCCAGTTCAGCAGGTGAATCAAGTCTTATAGGCTACCGGCCTATCTGCTCCGGCACAACATAAGGCCCCACATATTTCGGGCTCACTTGCCTTTCTGGCCAAAACGAAATACTCCCTTCATGGGGATACCTAAGAAATACATGATCGCCCATGGCGAACTCCAGGTCACGTCTGCGTACATCGGCGTACGACTTCTGCCTATCTTGAGCTGCCTTCATGTTAGCCCAGATTTGGCGTACTTCTGCTTGAACTTGTTCCAGATACTCTGGTCCTATAATGACCGTCTTACTCGACTCATCCCAGCATAATGGCGTGCGGCATGGTCTACCGTACAAAGCCTGGAAGGGAGACATCTTGATCGAAGCATGATAACTGTTGTTGTAACTAAACTCGATCAGATGTAACTTGTTAATCCAGCTGGTCTGAAAGTCAGTGCACATGCACGTAACATATCTCAAGTGTCTGGATGGTGCGCTCACTCTGACCATCTGTCTGTGGGTGGAACGCTGTACTTAGCTTCAGCTCGGTACCAAGCGCTTCCCGTGTAGTTCTCCAGTACCTCGAGAGGAATCTGGTTATCCCTATCAGACACGATAGTCTTCGGTACCCCCCATTGTGCCGTACTATCTCTCTGTCGAAGAGCTCAGCAAGTTTTGCCACTTTCCAGTGTCCTTCATCGGTATGATCGAGCCACCTTGGTCAGTCGGTCAACAACAACCCAAATCATATTCAGACCTCCCCTGTAGGTGGAAGCCCTACTACGAAGTCCATAGAAATGTCATGGAAACTTCCACTCAGGCACTGGCATTGGCTGTACCATACCACCAGGCCGTCGGTGCTCAAACTTGACTTTTGACAAGTGAGACACCTCAACACATAATCATTCACATCCTTTTTCATGCTTGTCCCCAAAAATATCTTTTCATACCCTTATACATTTTTGAAGCTTCGGGTGAATCGAAGTCGTAGAATAATGGGATTCACTTAGTATGCGCTCCTTCATCTCAGCGCTACTCCTCGGAATACACAGTCAGCCATTAAGCCTAATCAGGTCATCATCGTGGAGTCGGAAGTCGTACTTCTGACCCTCGAATGCGCATCAATAAGCTTCTGCCTGATCTCCTAACTTATACTGATCCGCCATCTGAGCACTCCGCACCTCTTCACCAAGCTAGAATGAGAGACTAGCGAATGGAGAGAGTGTGCTCGCGACTCAATGCGTCAGCTACCACATTTGCTTTACCCTCCTTGTACTGTAGATTGATGTCGTAGTCGTTTTAAGAACTCGACCCCATTCTTTGTCTCATGTTCAACTCCTTCTGATGAACAATTATTTTAAACTCTTGTGGTCAGAATAGATTGTCACGTTACCCCCTACAAATGATGTCACCATATCTTCAATGCGAAGACTAATGGCACCCAATTCTAAATCGTGGGTAGGGTAGTTCTCTTCATGTTTCTTCAATTGATGCGGGAGGCGTATGCCACGATCTTTCCGTGCTGCATCAATACACACCCATACCTCTGCCTGATGCGTCGCAATAGACCTCAAACCACATCTGGACCGTCTGGTATCGTCAGGACTGGTGCAGATGTCGGAGCATCCTTGAGACTCTGGAAAGAACTCTCACAGTTGTCTGTCCACTCGAATGGTGCATCCTTCTTCATTAAGAAGTCATCGGCTTCGAGACACTGGGAAGTCCTTCACAAACCTCCTGTAATATCCTGCCAGACCGAGGAAGCCTCCGTATATTCGGTACTGTCTTGGCCTAGGCCAGGTGCGCACTGCATCTATCTTTGCTGGATAACAGCGATCCCAGCCTCAAAAATACATGACCAAGAAGGATACTTGGTTCAAATCCAAAACTCACACTTTGAAAATTTAGCATACAACTGATTCTTTCTCAGTGTTTGAACACGACTTTCTCAGTGGCTTTCGTGCTTACCCTTCATTTCGATTCACACGCCATAGATATCGTCGATGGCGATTTCGAGTACACAAGAATATCGTCGATGAAGACTACCACTGACTTGTCCAACCGATCTTGGAACAAGCGGTTCATCAAGTCCATAAACTTGGCTGGTGCATTGGATAAACCAAACGGCATAACCGTAAACTCATAATGTCCATATCTGGTTTTGAATGCGGTCTTCTCAATGTCACTCTCACGGATGGCAATCTGATGGTATCCGGATCGTAGATCTATCTTGGAGAATACTGACACTCCTTTCAACTGATCAAACAAGTCATCGATGTGTGGCAAAGGATAACGATTCTTCACTGTAACTTCATTCAGCTCTCGATAATTGATACAGAGGCCGAGACTACCGTCCTTCTTCTTCACGAAGAGGACCGGCGCTCCCCATGGTGAAACGCTAGGACGGATAAATCCCTTGTCGAGTAGGTCTCTCAGCTGCTCCTTGAGCTCTGTCATCTCCGCTGGAGCCATACGATAGGGCGCCTTCGCTATTGGTCCGGTGCCCGAAACCAAATCAATCTCAAACTCTACTTCCCGTGCTGGCGGCATGCCCGGCAGTTCCTTAGGAAAAACATCAGGAAACTCCGACACTACCGGCACTTCTAGGCTAAACTCTGGGTCTCTCTCTATGTCCTGGATATAGCAGAGGTATACATCATTCCCTCGTCGTAGTTCACGATACATGGCCATGGCGGTGATGATCTGAGTCGAAGGCTCCCTGGGCCTCTCGCGGTATGATATGGTAACCCCAGACGGACTCCGAAGAAGCAGACGATGCTCGGTACACAGGATTCTGCCCTTGTACCGCTCCAACCAGTTCATCCCGACTATCACATCAAAACCACGTCCCTCAAACTCTATCAAGTCGATCGGAAACTCTTCACCTCTGATTCGGACAATAGCATCTCGGTGGTAGCGGATACACTTGATCCGCTCTTTCGACAGGAGAGTGACTAGGAAGTCAGGCATCTCTTCCATCTAACCCCAGCCTCTCTCCCAAAGGATAGCGAGATAAACGTATGTGAGGCTCCAGAATCGAACAAGATCGATGCGTCCACGCCATTGATTGAAAGGTAAAGGTGAGATTGTGCCGCTCTTGCCGGCTTCTGCCTTATTGCAGACACTCAGTATACCTCCCGTTCCGAGTGCACAGCCTAATTCATTGGCAAACTTATAAGTATTTGGTAGTAACACGGTTGACTTACTTCAAACAACTCCACTTTATTCATTAAAATTCTCTTTACACCACAAGTTAGTTTACATTGCTGACATAACTAACACATACAACATCCTTAACATACACTAGCTTATCACATTACATGATTTCACAAGGCTTTAAAACTGCCTGAAGGTCAAATTCAAACGTCCGGTTTCATGTGTGTGGCATTGATCACTGCCGATGGTGCGGTATTCAGTTTGATCTTCTTGATACCATGATATTACATCCTTGACTGTCCACCCATGATTAACACATCTCCTGATTTCAATACTAAATTCTTTACGAAATCACCACGCTTCTGCTCGCCATATATAAACACTGCGGTATCACCAATGGACCAAGACACCACGGGTACTCCCTTACTTAGAGACTCGGGTGACTCATCCTTATCTTGGTGTAACCCTAACCGTCCACCTTTCTGGTAGAAGTTCACAATAGACAGATCTGCTTTAACACTTGGTATTGAATCCGATTCAACTTGCTGAGCAATTCCCACTGCGTGGTTAACGACCGCAAGAAACTCCTCAGGTATACCTGGTACAGTTGCTCCGTCTTCAGCTCGCACGTCTTGATATGACTTGGTGTAAGGATTCCAGTCCTTACCCATGCACATCATCTTCAATTTCATTTTCGATCCGCTCGGGTATTCAAGTGTGTAAAACCTCCTGGTGCTGCTCCCAGTTCATCGCATCGTCGGATGATGTGGATTTGTGCTTCGGGTGTCAGGTATCCATTTAAGAGTATCATACCTGGTTGGATAACTTGACATTGCTCCATTGGGAATTCAGTGATGCTGATGGTTGTCTATTCGGGTTCGGTGTGGGCGGGATTGGATAACAGATATTGAAGGTTCCTAAGTTTTAACATTACCTAGTTTAGGTGACTTTCACATTATACTTTAATTCCTTACTCACATGGTTGTACATTTAGACTCACTAACACATATGCATGAAATGCGGTATGCAATAACTTATTTCATTCCACGGTTTAGGCGGTACCTAGTCTAGAAGCAATGTTCACAGAATCACGATTCGATCCCACGATCCTACGATTTTACGATCCAAATTCATAGTTACGATCCGGATCGCAGGTAGGATCAGAGTCATGTAGGATCGTCAAAGGATCACGATTCCATTGCACGATCTTACGATCCTGCACTCTAGATCCATAGTACGATCCTACGATCCCATCGATCCCAACTTTATTTATAGTTTATCTTTTTCATATCAATGTAAACTATATCTTATTAATATAAAGAAACAAAAGTTCTCAAATTTTGTAGATAGTTGCATAATCCTAAAATATTATGACTTTGAACAATGCAACTGAATATTATAAAACGACTTGTATATGTAGATTTATTTAAGGTCACTGAGCGGATAAGGATTAAGATTGGAATATCACTTCTTGTTACTCTCCATTATGAAAGATTATAATATGTACATGGGTGTTCAAAATGTATAACATTTAAAGTGTTATAATATTGTAATGATTGAAAAATTCAAAGTTATAAAGCTTTAAAGTAGAAATGAAAAAAAAACTTAAAAGAACCAATACAAATTTATAAAATTATTGATTACTTTTATCATTTTTTTCTTCTTGTTTTATAATTGAAACAATAAGTTGTTAGAACTCATTTTGAGTGAGGATGAATAGGAAAACCCATGATTTTATTAATAAATAACTTGTAGCTCATAATTTTTGTTGGGAGGGTGAAAAGAAATAAAAACGCACATAAAATTATGCAGTTTGTGGATTTCATTTATGTATAACTTATCTTATTAAATTTTATCTTTTTTATGGACCATATTATGAGAATCATATGGTTTGCTTATCTATTTTGAATTTTGTAAGCGTACTATCATTGTTGTGGACTTAAGTTTTATTTTTTAATTCACTGATGCTATATATTCTTACTCAAATTAAACTTTATGCTTTAATAGAAGTTGTTTATAATATATGTATAATTTTGAACAATATTTATTCATTTTTTGTAGGATCGAACGATCCCACGATTCGATCCCACGATCCGATCCTAGGGTCACTTACGATCCTACGCTAGGATCGCGATCCTAAAAACATTGTCTAGAAGAGGGCCCTGGTGCCTCAGACCGGTCCACCACATTCAGGGCGGCCTTGCCGGATCCCGACCCCTTCCTCTTCTAGGAATCAGTGTACCTCTGATCAATGTTTTTAGGATCGCGATCCTAGCGTAGGATCGTAAGTGACCCTAGGATCGGATCGTGGGATCGAATCGTGGGATCGTTCGATCCTACAAAAAATGAATAAATATTGTTCAAAATTATACATATATTATAAACAACTTCTATTTAAAGCATAAAGTTAATTTGAGTAAGAATATATAGCATCAGTGAATTAAAAAATAAAACTTAAGTCCACAACAATGATAGTACGCTTACAAAATTCAAATATAGATAAGCAAACCATATGAATTCTCATAATATGGTCCATAAAAAAGATAAAATTTAATAAGATAAGTTATACATAAATGAAATCCACAAACTGCATAATTTTTATGTGCGTTTTATTTCTTTCATCACCCTCCCAACAAAAATATGAGCTACAAGTTATTTATTAATAAAATCATGGGTTTTCCTATTCATCCTCACTCAAAATGAGTTCTAACAACTTATTGTTTCAATTATAAACCAAGAAGAAAAATGATAAAAGTAATCAATAATATTTTATAAATTTGTATTGGTTCTTTTAAGTTTTTTTTTCATTTTCTACTTTAAAGCTTTATAACTTTGAATTTTTCAATCATTACAATATTAAATAACACTTTAAATGTTATACATTTTTTGAACACCCATGTACATATTATAATCTTTCATAATGGAGAGTAACAAGAAGTGATATTCCAATCTTAATCCTTATCCGCTCAGTGACCTTAAATAAATCTACATATACAAGTCGTTTTAATAATATTCAGTTGCATTGTTCAAAGTCATAATATTTTATGGATTATGCAACTATCTACAAAATTTGAGAACTTTTTGTTTCTTTATATTTAATAAGATATAGTTTACATTGATATGAAAAAGATAAACTATAAATAAAGTTGGGATCGATGGGATCGTAGGATCGTACTATGGATCTAGAGTGCAGGATCGTAAGATCGTGCAATGGAATCGTGATCCTTTGACGATCCTACATGACTCTGATCCTACCTGCGATCCGGATCGTAACTATGAATTTGGATCGTAAAATCGTAGGATCGTGGGATCGAATCGTGATTCTGTGAACATTGCCTCTGATCTGGGGGTGGCTGATTAGCCGTCTTCGGGCCATCGGTGGTCGCGGTGGCCTTACCCTTCCACTGCCCCTTAGGCTTATAGTTTCTGTCATTCGGGTTCTGGAAGCACTCGTAGTCACGGTGCCCCATCTTCTTGCAGAATCGGCACTGCACATTGTTGCCCTTGCAGTCCTTGACGGGGTGGTCTCCGTTACACCACTTGCAGTAGTAGTGGCGATCGGATCTAGATCCCGCACTAGCTGCTAACACAATACATATTCAGTACACACTTCACTAAATAACAACACACACTAGAATTCGGTATTCAAATTCAATTAGTTACCCTTGGGCGGGTAAGAGCGTTAAGGGCTTATCCGCATATCCATAGGTGAGCTGCAGCGGCTCCTCAGTAGTGGTGGTCTGGGCTTGGCCTTTGCCACCCTGTTGCTGTCCTTTCTGGGACTGGGGGTATGGCTTTTTCTTCTTTCCTCCCCCGTACCCTTGCGTGCTTTGTCCCTCGCTCGTGACATTGCGCTTGAGCGCATTCTCCTCGTCCCTCAGACGGACGGCGATCTCTACAATAGCAGTGGCATGATAGCACTCCTATATTTAGAGTGTTAGTTATGCCCCGCAAATCAAACTCACAATTACTTTCACACACTGTACATACTTATTCACATCACACTGAGGTTCATTACCAGCAAAGTAGTATATCCGCTTGGCCCCATACCATAGCGTAGGCGGTAGCTCAGTCCGTTGTAGAAAAGGTTCACTTGAATCCGGTCTGAGTAACCCAGATCCGGCAGTAGGCGGATAAGTCCGATGAAAGCGGAGTAGTACTCATCTACCGTTATCTTATCCTCTTGTCTCAGATTGTCCAACTCCAAGCACTTTGCCTCTTGCACATGAATCAGGTAGTACTTGGCTCGCAGCAGAGCCGTGTACTCCCTCCACTGAAAGTTAGGGTCAGCAACTCTGCCCTCCCGTACCAGCTTCCACCAACTCTGGGCCGAACCCTTCAAGTAGTAAGCGGCAAGTCGAACCTTGACACCAGCAGGCACATCCAAGGTTTCGAAAGCGGTGTTCATCTCGGAGATGTACGCCTCCAGCTTACGAGGATCGGTCTCCCCACGGAACGATGGGGGTCTCAAATCTGCCAACGCTTTGACCCAGTTGGTCTCTCGTGGCGGTGGCGGTGGTGGTTGAACTTCGGGCAGTTGCCCCTGCTGCATTGCAGCTACCAACTGTGGGACCATCTGGGCTACGGTGGCCGCTACAGCATCGGCCATGACTTGTGTCGTAGTATTCTCTCCCTGGTTCCCAATGTCGCCAATGCCGCGCCCGCGGCCTCTACCATGTGATCTACCTGACATCTGAATTCACACGAACATTCGTTAGCATCATGCTTTCAAACTTATCGGTTCAACGGTCGTAACATCTTCCTGACAACAAGGTATTTCCACACTTAGTTAGTGGTTAACCTTTTCATAACTGCTCACTTAGGTAACTATGGTTAGGTTTCCTAACTCGGTATATTCCTAAGCTCGGTATTCTAGTCATCAGAGCGATACTTCGCTCTGATACCACTTTTTGTAACACCCCTACTACGTACTTAACAACTAACCGAAATCACAGCGGAAATAAACAACTATCAATAACTAAATGGTGCGGTGCTACAACGCCGTTAACCACCCACGTGGTTAACAAGGCAGAATAAATACATGTGTATCGGTCTGATGATCAGACTCCCGAGCGTTAGGTACTAACATCCATATATATACATAACCAACAATACCGAGTATTTACATCACAACGTCACTATAAACTGTACCATAAACTGCCACTGTCAAAATATAACGGCACCAAAATATAATGCCACGGGAGCACAGGCGCATCCCGGGCTCAACATCCAAAATAACCAAAAGTATAACACGACCTAGATCTATAGCCACTCCGCTTCTTCGATCCTTATCCTGCAATATAAATATGGAGCCCCCGAGGGGGTCAGCAACCCTTGGCTGGTATGGTTAACGCGCAGCCATCGGCTACCAGGATACGCGCAACTATTTGTCATGATAACATGACATTGATTTTAAACAAACAACATAAATTTAGCATAGCAAGGGATATTGCATAGCACAACACACTCGTAACATAACAAGAACGGTTCACTTTAGGAACTAAACCAATATAGTCAGAACACATGGAGAGCCTAGAGAATGTTGCCAGACCCATGCTAAGCTCGTTACATAACTCGTTACCGTCCTGTTAGATTGAACGGATAACTTAACCCCAAGGTGCATCACATATAGTAATCCAAGCACACCGAACAAACATAGTATGCCTTTGTGGCCCGACGTGAGTCAGTAAAATAATCTTGGATAAGCTAAAGGGAAGGTTGAAAACCAAAATGGAAAAACAACCATAACATACAAAGAGAATCGAACCGGATATGACATTGACTCCCATACTCACACGCGTGGCCGGAACTACCGGACTCCTCACTCCCCAGTTAGCACTTGTTAGACGTTCCACAATTAACTTAATAAATGAATTCACAAGCAAGTGTTTAGATCTAGTTAGACACATATAAGGGAAATGAGTCACATCTTAACAACATGATAATATTAACAACTATAAACTCATTACATGACTTAAGTCTTACAAGGTCATAAACACACAGAAAAAAAAACAACACACAAGCCGGTGTAAACCGGTAGGCAACAGACTGCAAGTAAACCATACCTTGGTCCTTGCTTCGACTGGTTTCCACTGTTGAAGAATCCTATACACATTTAGTAACATCGGTTAATTAATAACGTACTAGTCTGTTGTTATCTTATTACTTCACATATCTAGTTATTTTATTCCCACACTTTTAAATTGTCATTATAACACACCTAACATGTCTTAGACAACCTTATAACATCATTACTAACTAATCCCCATCATTAGACATCATTTTTTAACCTTAAACTAAGTTTTTTAAGTGGTCCAGACTTGGTCCTCATCTAAGGTCCCGGATCTAGTCTCTGTAAAACTCTCGGGTTGTTTTTATGGGGTGGTCCGGGACTTCATACAGGTCCTAGGTCCCGGACCAATGTAGGCAAATTCTCTCGGGGGTAAAACAGGGGGTGGTCCGGGTATTTCTACAAGACCTAAGTCCCGGACCAAAATGGCTTATGAACCCTCGGCCTGTTTTAATGCATGGTCCGAGACATTACCCAAGACCTAAGTCCCGGACCACTGCTACCGATTTTGCATTTTAACATTTTCTAAGTCTTGTTGCAATGGTTCTCCACATCCATCATATGTATAAACTTCCCAAATGATCTTAGGTATATTCTAATGCCAAAATATCATCTTAAACTCACCTAGTTCCTTGTCTAACTTGTTACTCAATTTCTTGAAAAATTTACCAACACTTATAACATTTCTTACTAGGTTTCTAAATGGTGTTTCTCACCTATGACAACCACTATCCCAAAATGCTTTCTCACCACTATAACATCATCTCCCAAGCATCTTTTCTTACTAACCTAAACTCCTAGATGATGCCTAAGCCCTTTTTGAACCCTAGAACACCTTAAGACATTGTTTCCTCTAGTAAACACCTAGTTATTCCTAACATTTCCTAGTTCACAAAACTCATTTTAAACACTCAAACTTCTTATACATTATCCAAATTTTGACATGGGTTCTCCTAGAACATTGCTATGCCAAAACACATTGCTTTCCCCATTGAACATCGAAGAACACTTAAACCCATCAAGAACATTCTTATACATAAACTTCACCCATTTAACACTACATCACATTATAGTGCATAATTAAAATTGCTTGGCAGTTAGGCCACATGGCTCTTAGGCCCTTAAATTGCATAAACTATAAACACTGAATTTCCCACATTTTATTTGCCTTTGACCTGCAAATACACTCAACATAACAATATGCTCTTAATAATCTCTTTGAGAGCTTTCACTAACTCATTCACCATTGGCTCTTTAGGTAGTTTTAATCAACAGCTCAAGCTCATTTTTCCTAATGCATCAAACTACATTAGGTTAGCACATTTACCTCTTTTCCTCACAAACTTCTTTCTTGTTTCCTTGATTAAAATCGGCAAGGCTTTTGATTGTTTGTCAACTTCTAACCAATATACAAGCAAGGTAATGAGTATTCAAGCTTCATGCTTAATCTCATTGTAAACCCTAGTTACATATATTGTCTTAACACATTAAGATAGTTGTTTTACCTTGGAGATGAAGGAGAGTTTGAACAAGTAGCAAGAGAAGACTCCACCAAGCTCTTTAAAGTTTGAAATGAAGCTAGAACAAGGCAAGATAAAGAACACCATCAATGGTGATTTTCGGTTACCTAACAAAACAAGAGGAAATTGAGTTTTTCTTTGAGTTTCCTTACCTTGAGCAAAGGAGAACAATAAGATGTAAAAAGATGAGCTCAAGCTCCTCCCATGGAGATTCCTCTTGGCACCGAAATGGAGCTCTTGGAATTTTGTGAGGATAGAATTAAAGAGCTTGATGAGACTAAGAGAATGGTGGTCTTGGTTTTTGATTTGGTAAATGGAGCTAGGAATTACAAGAGGTGGACGATGATGAATGGTGGTGGTTCTGTAGCATACCGATGGAGAGGAAGAAGGTGAAGTTGGAGATGGTGGGAGTGCAATAGAAATGAAGGGAATGTGAGGAAACTAGCTAGTTTTGGAGATATTTAATGTAAAAGTAAATAGTAACTTTGCTTTATTACTTTATTAGATTACTTAATTGTTGAAGTGTGGTGAGTCATCCATGAAAACCGGCCCCCTTATAGCCAAATGGGGTATTTTGGTCTTTGTTGACCAATTAAATTACTTATATTGACTTATGTTATAAACTAGCTTATTTTAGTTACTATTCACAAAACAAGGCACATAATTGTGAAATTTTTGATTTTCCATTGATTTAGACTTCCTAATGTGATACTAAGTAGTACACATGCTAATTAGAGAGTAATGATGGACATTTAGCCACTCAAAACCCATTTACAAGACAATTTTTCAAAAATGTGCTTTAAGACTCCTTAAAGCACATTTTGTGTTTTAACTTGTTTTCAAGCTTGGTTTTCTTTGGTAATTGGTTTAATATGTTCATTAATGTGTAAATAAGGTCTTGGTAAGCCTATTAGGTCTTAACCAAGATTATCCCAAGCTTAGAGCACATTTTTGCCCATATTGACTTTAAGGTATTTAATTGTGTTTACTATGTTTTAAATTGTTTACTAATGTTTCTAAGGCACTTTTACCCTTATTATACCATATTTTAATGTTTAAGTAACATATAAGGGTTTGGGGTATTTCAACTAATTAGTAATTCAATATGTGTTGTTCAGTTTTTTATTAACAAGCAACCATAATATGCTCAACTAAACCATGTTTATAAATATCAAAAGAAAACAAGACAACAACTTGAACTTTAACAAGCAATCACAATCTGATCAATTAAACTACAATCTGTTTAATTTAACTAAAACGTGTTCACTTGACACGTCATCTGTTGTGTTATAGTGCAGCAGCCAGTGATTTACTGCTCTAGAATTAGCATCAACAAGAGCAGAGAGAAGCTGAAACAAGGTGAGTGAAGAGCATATACTCCATTGCTCACCAGCAAGAGCTGACGCAAAATGAAAGGGAAACAAGGCTGTTTTCAGCTCCCTAAAAATCTAGTGCGAGAGATGCAACAGTACATTGAACAAAGAATCGGATAGGAAACCGCCAACGATTGTGAGACTTAAAAATATTTATATAGTCCTTTCAAAAGATAAAACATATATAGTACTATGACCTTGTAACTTTTTATGTGTTTTTAAGTAAAGTACTATGATTTAAAATTATCTGTAACATGATAGTACTACTAGATAAGATTATACTCTAAAATTTAAGATAAATAAAGTTGAGATTAGTAAGAGATTAATTTATCTGTACAAATGGCATGTGGCTGATCAAATTTCATAAATAGTGTCCAAGTTCGGGAATATGAAGTCATATGAATAACCAGCTGTAGTGTAAGTATGCAGAAAGCTGGAAAAAACAAAGAGTGTGACGATAGAAGGGGTGAAAACTGAAAACCATGATAGGGCACGTGAGAGAAGTGAAGAGCAGAGACGGGGGCACAAGTAAAAAAAGTGCAGACCCAGAACTGGTAGTAATTTTGCAAAAACTAGTTGTTGCTTTTATTTTGTTTACTTAAAACTGCAAAGTGGAAGAAACAACCAGCAAAAGAACGACCATGCCAACGCTATCAGAGAGGAGAAAATCCTGTTGATTGACATTAACCTCATACAAGAGCTCCAGAACGCTCAAAGTAACAAAAGTGCCTTTTGTATTGCTAACTTCTACCTCCAGTCAACCAAGTAATTTCGAGCTAAAAACCACAGAAGCCACAGACTGTGAAACTAAGAATAACTTCACTATTAGAGCCAAAACCCGCACCCGTCCCTAACAGTTATGAAAAGAGTCAAAAGAGGAGTTCTGCTATTTTTATACAAGGATAACAGAAAAGTTAAATGGGAAGAGAAAATACACTACATCTAGTTGCAACAAAATTCGGTTAAATAAAGGTTGAAATCAGACATATGACAAAGATGGATAACATTTATAGTGACAGTCAGTTTGAAATGTACATGCAATTTTTTGCTAGGTTACATATCCTATAGTTTGTGAAATTATTATTACAAACAGAAGGATTTGTTGTAACTTAGACAACAGCGTTATCATGATTAAATGTTAAAATACAAGTGTACCACGCATATCCATATCAGTAAGAACATCAACCTGTCGGACAATATACAAAAATGAAATCCTGTATGAGATGAAGATGATGAATTTTCACATACCAGTGATGAGCAGTGTGCATACAGATTTCTAAGGTCTGTTGCAGCATTGTTATCAACCTGAAAAATAGTGGCCTGGACAGGGAAAACCTTAATCATGTTAGCATACATAGATGATTCCCTGATGAAGGCATAAAATATCAGGTCCAAAAGAAGTAACAATCACTAGTATCTTACAATGCCTTCAGAAACAGTGGCAAACTTTTTTATGGCATCCATTGAACCAGGTAGTACTAAGCAAACGAGGATGGTGGATCAATGCTCCATCTTATCATATATAGATGCATAGATAGACCGACAGTGACACTAATTAATATAATATATATGCAACTATGCTTTCAGATCTTTGTGCGAAATGATGTCAAAATCTGGGGTGTACCCTTATTTATCCACATAACATTTCTTAAAGCAAAAGGAATCACAAGAATATAAATATATATATGTCTTTTATGTACTTCATCATTTTAATTTCACACCTTACCTACCCACATCCCACAAAAATCAGAATCATTCAATATAGTTATAAAAAAATGGAAAATAATAATAGTTTCTTATTTTAAGTGCCGCTAGTTTGTTTTATCCTTTGGATTAATCGGCGGTGTTGTTTAGATTTATTGTATTCTGGGTCACAAAATCAAGGGATGATATCAGGAGATCCCCCAAATGCTTGCGCACTCATAGGTAGGCAACCTAATTTACGTAGAGCATAATCGAAGCCAAAAATACAGAAGAACATACCTAGGATCCTGAATTTTAGAGAGGATGACCTCCAATCCGGGCAGTGCTTACGATCAAATTGGACTTGTGCGAATGAACTGCACTTGAACGACTGAATTAAGTGACCGACTTGAGTGACTTAAACACAACAACAAAAACTATTGATTCGAATTCGAAAGGAAATTCGATCTTTCAAGGCGCGAAAGGAAGATTTGTATTGGGTTTAGGGTAGAGGGGAAAGCGACGTTGGAGAACGAATAAGAACGAACACGCTGTAGAGGAAGAAGTTAATGAATAAGAGATAAAAAATGCTGGGGAATAAAACGACACCGTTTGCTATGTAATACCGACGGAATAGAGTCCGAAGGTAATTACCAATGGAACATTCCGTAAGTAATCTCCATCTATAACAAAATACCGCGTTTCAGCTTGAACTCTTGCCTATCACTACGAAACAATTACCGACGGACCAGTCCGTAGGTGATCTCCATCTAGAAAAAAACAATGCGTTTCAGCTTGAACTCTTGCATATCACTACGAAACAATTACCGACGGAATAGAGTCCGTAGGTTATTGCCGACGGAATTTTCCGTCGGTATCGGTCCTACAAAACGACAGCGTTTGATGTTATAAGTAATCTCACCCACTTATACATATAAATCATCATTACCGACGGAATGAATCCGTATGTAACTTTTTTTCTAAATCCTGCCTACTTACCAACGGAAAATATCCGTAGGTAATTTGTTGGCATTATACGCGCGATTACTAGCCAGTCCTCCCGCACTTTTTCCTTCGAATTTACCTACGGAATATTCTGTTGGTAATTTTTGGTTGGAACTCCGTCGGAATTCCGTAGGTAAAAACTTAACAAAGTGCTGTTATTATAAACCGTAGGTATTCCGTCGGTAATTACCTACGGAATATATTCCGTAGGTATTCCGTCGGTAATTACCTACGGAATATATTCCGTAGGTAATTTCCGTAGGTAAACCACTGTTTTCTAGTAGTGTAGGATTAAGTGTATGTACGTTTGGGATTAATTTTGCATGCAAACCAAACTGTCGCATCTATTGTTACTGCATGTGTGCTGATTTTTACTTGCTGGTCGGTTGTATTGTTGTACTGCATGTGTGCTGGGTTTTACTTGCTGGTTGTACAATGGACTTTGGAATTAATGTGTTTATTAGTCATGAAATATAATGCGTTTGGGCATGCATGCATACAGATATAGCCACGTAGTTATGGTGAAATTTGGTTAGAAATAAAATGGGGATTAAGTGTTTTTGAGGCGTGCTTTTATGTTTTTAAATGTTATATTATTATAGTATAACCTAGGGTGTAAATATTAGATGACTATAGGGTGTATTAATTACGAAGACATAGCATTACAGCATGGTCAGCATGCAGGGAATGTGTTTGACTGAGATCAGCAGAGACCGAGTGGTATTGATCTTCAGAAACATCACAGAGAAAATCGGATAAAAAGCTAGGCGAATTTGGCCGATGGTGCAGGAAAATGGTGTGAATGTGGGGCTGGATGTTTGGGAAGGAATAAGATGAAGAGACATGAAAGAAAAGGAGACAATTGGTGCCTCTGTTGAAGATGAAAGTACCGACGATCATGATGATTCTTCTACTGATACAAAAGAGACAGAAGAAGAAAATCATGGTACAAAAGAGATAGAGGCAGATATAGATGAAAGGATGAATGAGAACTCAGAAACAAAGAGGTTTAAAAATTTGGCTAAGAAGTTAAGTGATGCTGCCACAAAGCAGAGTCTGGTGGCGATTAACGAATTACTGGCCCACTTCATGACCTTGAATGTAGGAAACGGTTTTCTAGAAGAGTTATATGAGGAGTAGAAGAGGAAACTTAGTCGATTATATGGTGGCATGGGGGACTGTATAAAGATAAAGTGGTACCAAATCACCTTGTTGATGAGTGTCATGACTTATGGATGGAGATGGAGATGGAGAAGCTAGGCACTTCTCCATCTCCAGTTTCAATTGGATCGATTAATTCGCATCTTCTTTCAGTTTTGAACATCAAAAAGTTTGAGAAATCCTTAAACACTTGGACATGAATGTCTGTAGATTGCATGCAGTCAATTGGAATACTAGCCACCCACTATTGGTGTGGGGTGCATCGTATCTTTTAAAAAACTAGATGAAAGTCCCATGGAAATTAAAAATTGAGAGATCCCCCCTAAGAAGGATTCCCCCTAAGTTTGTTAAGGGTCTTTAACAATGATAGCAATAAGTGACAGCTTTTATGCACAATAAGTGACAACTTTTATGTTATACTATAACCATAGTAGAAAACTGTTCTACTATGGTTATAGTACACATAAAAGTTGTCACTTATTGTGTATAAAAGTTGTCACTTATTGCTATCATAACATAAAAGTTGTCACTTATTGTGCATAAAAGCTGTCACTTATTGTGCATAAAAGCTGTCAGTTTTTGCTATCATTCGTTAAAGACCCTTAACAAACTCAAGGGCGATCCTTCTTAGGGGGAATCTCTCAATCTTTTTAGTTGCCAAGAGACCTTCATCTAGTTTTTTAAAAAGATATGATGCACCCCACACCAACAGTGTGTGACAAGTATTCCAATTGACTGCATGCATTCTACAGACATTCATATCTAAGTGTTTAAGGATTTCTCAGACTTATTGATGTTCAAAACTGAAAGAAGATGCGTATTAATCCAATTGAAACTGGAGATGGAGAAGTGCCTAGCTTCTCCATCGCCATCTCCATCCATAAGTCATGAAACTCATCAACCGGGCGATCTGATACCACTTTATCTTCATACAGTCCCCTGTCACCATAAGATAATCGACTAAGCTTCCTCTTCTACTCCTCATATTACTCTTTTAAAAACCTTTCTCTTCATTCAAGGTCATGAAGTGGGCCAGTAATTCGTTAATCGCCACCTGACTCTGCTTCGTGGCAGCCTCACTTAACTTCTTAGCCAATGTCTTCAAACTCTTTGTTTCTGAGTTCTCATTCATCCTTTCATTTGTATCTTCCTCTCTCTCTTTTGTACCATGCTTTTCTTCTTCCGTCTCTTTTGTATCAGTAGAAGAATCATCATGATCGTCGGTACTTTCTTCTTCAACAGAAGGCTACAACAACTGTCTCTTTTTCTTTCTTGCCTCTTCATCTTTTTTTCTTTCTTGTCTCTTCATCTTATTTCTCAGGTACGTTATTATAAGGTTTGTGTTTGAATTGGTAATTTAACTATTTATGCATATTTGGATAAGTTTAAATGGTGTACTTAATTGCTTTTTATAATCTCGCATGCAACTTGTTGATTGGTGCCCGAGGAAACCTCGGTCTCCAATTGTCGGGATTATCTTCTTTCAAAACCTTTTTAGAGAGATTCATTTAAAGCCAAAGGGTAGGATTAGGACAGAAGAGAGAAAGGGAGTGGATGAGGCAAGCTTTTCTGCCAAGCTAACGCCAAGAGGAAGAATTGGGGATTTGGATGAGTATGAAATGAAGATTTGGGAAATGTTTGAGCTTGAGTGAATAGACAAGACTTAGAGTCTGATGGTTTGAAGTTTGTGGGAGCTGGAGAAGGTTTGAGCATTTTGAGAAGTACGAGAGCCACCTTAGAAGGGAAAGGGGTTTTTGTTTGGAATGGGGTCGCACCCTGTGTGGGTTGCCTACGTACTCAACTCTCTGTTGAGATCAGACCTTACGTAGTTCACGATTTTGGGATTGGAAGTTTTGGTGTTTGTGGAGCTTGAAGATATTTGTAGTGTTTGAGATTTAAAAGGGTTCAGAGTTTCGAGAAGTTCCATGTTTGGGATGCTAGTCTGTGAGACGCTCGGGTCTATGAGACATGTAGAATATCCAGGTGATAAAAAGAGTGAGATATCGAAGTCTGTGAGACACTCGGGTCTATGAGACGCTTGAAACCTTGAGATGTCGAAGTTTGTGAGATGCTCGGATCTGTGTGACGCTCGGGTCTGTGAGATGCTCGGGTCTGTGAGACATTCGAATCATTGGGATAACAAAGTCTGTGAGACGCTCGGGTCTGTGGGACATTCGAATGTGCGGGGGTAATTGGATTTTGAGGGATGATTCGAGTCCATGAGATATTTGGAGTTTGGGGTATTTGAGACTTCAAAGTTTATGAGGTTTGGAATTATTTGGGATTGAATGAATGTTGATTTGAACTGGAATTGAAATGAATTTGGATTGAATGAGTTTGAAATTGAATTGGGTTTGGATTTGAATGAGTATGGAGTTGAATTGAATTGGATTGGGCTTGAATTGAATTGAATTTGGGCCCGGATTGGAAGACGGGTCGGGTCAAAGTTCGGGTTGGTCAAAGTTGAAATAATCAAACTTTGGTCAAAGTCAACGCTTAGTCAAGGTCAAAGTGGGCCGGTCGAAGTTGGGTCGAAGTTAGCTTGGTCAAAGCTCAGGTCAAAGTTGGATTGGTCAATGTTGGGTCGAGTCAAAGTTGGACCGGATTGGGCATTGGTCAAGGTTTGGGCCAGATTGGGCCTTAGATGGGCTTTGAAATGGGCCTTGAATGGGGCTTTGAAATGAGCCTTGAATTGGGCTTTGGATTGGGCCTCAAATTGGGCTTTGAAATGGGCTTTATTTAGCATTTGAAGTGAATTGATGTTTAGATTTTGAAATTGACTGATTTTTTGAAATGAAATTTGATGATTTTTTTATTAGAATGGAATGTTGATTGTGCGTTTTATTCTGACATTAAGGAATGATTTGATTTTTTTTTGAGGAAAACGGGTATTCCTCACATGGACCGTGTCTAGGACCCGTATGCATTGAGGATACTCCAAACCTAAGGCTTTTCTACAAAGGGGTGACCTATGGGCTAACTAGAGCTTCCTAGGTATTGGGCCTCTATATTGGACTAGGTCCAACAATTGCCAAGCTAAACTATACAATATGAACATAATAATGATATGAAATGGCACTCAAAGATAAGCAAGCAACAGATATTCAAATCTTAACATCTTGATTTAGTTAGTGCGTGTCTGAATGATTTTTTTTTTATCACTTTTTAGGGCTCTTTTCTCTCTTTTTTTTTATGATAATTAAGCCTGGCAAATGAATTGAGTTTTTGTAAATGTTAATCATGAGTTAGCGATCAACATGTTTTTCTCTCTTTTTTTTTAACGAGCTGAACTAAACTCAAAGTTCAAAATTGCTAAACAAACAGCAAAAAATTTTTTAGTCATTATTAATCCAATTAAGAGATATAGCCGAATATGCTAAAACCGTATATACACTTCAGCTACTTCGCTGTACACTAATGAGCATGAGTAACAGTAATACCGAAGCAAAACTACTTCTAACCAAGTTTATAACCAGTGGCAATGAAAATATATATACATATATATACAAGTTCATCCAAAAGTTGAAAACTAATCGCACGAGGAGCAGCACAGACATTTGAGTAAAGCACTAAGTCATATCCACAACCAGAGAGGACTACAGGGCAAATCAGATTAGGGATATATACCAGAATCAGGGAGATCTATTGTCACCTGCAAGGATCCACCGCACTGCGGTTGATTTAGGTTATCCTCAGGATGTCCAAGGATGGATAGATGCTCTGCCAGTCGAACAACTCAAACGAAAACTGGTTGAATTCATGCTAGATGGCCCAAAATCTGGTCGCGTTGAAAGTTCCCGCAGCGAACATTAACCTCAGGTCGAGGAGGGTCGTGTCAAAGATACAAGGAGTAAAGGTACAAAGTACCGCCAAGGAAACTTGCGTGAACTCGTGACACAGGAGCACAATCAACTGAAGAAGATCCGGTGGAAACTGATCTATTCTTGTGGTGGAATTGAAGAACAGATGAGAAATTGTTTTTTTTTTGTTACGTTTTGGGTTTCTAGTTTCTTTTTCACTCAGGTCGAAGGTTTTGCATATCGGGAGAATTAGGTGACTCTTTGACAGAGAGGGGTGATATCTGGGATTTGGTGTAGGCTAGAAGAAGAAGACGAGGTGAGTTTCTTGTTCGTTGGTTAAACTAGCAAAAATACCGATTGTGGGGGAGAACGACAGAGGAGTATGTGTGTATGTTCTTTGTTGCTAGTTTGGGGTAGCAAAATACCGTGAGATAGAGATGAAGAGAGGACAGAGCATGAATGTCCTTGTTCTCTCCAGTTTGGTTGCAATATTACCGTGTCGAAGAGGATGAAGACAGCAGGGATATATGTTCTGTGTACGGAGGTTGGGGTTCTTCGAGGGAGAGAAAAGGATTGAAGTGTTGGCTTCAACAAGCCAAATCGACAGAGGTTGATGGGGAGAAGGGAATGAGATGTAGAGCTTGTATGTTGCTCGCTCGTCAGTGGGGTTGCAAATTACCGTAGTGAAGAGAATGAGAACTGGTGCAGCGTGAATGGAGGAATGAAGAAGGCAAAGAGCTGTATGCTCCTTGTTGCCGATTTGGGTTGCATATTACCGTGAGTGAATGTTGTATGCTCCTTGTCGCCACTGCAGATTACCGTGATGAAGATAATGAAGAAAGCAAGGAGCAGGTACGTTCCTTGTCGCCAGGTAGGTTACAATTACACTGTCAATGTAGAGAATGAAGGAGGTACAGAGCAACATATTCGTGGATGAAGGAGGTGTGGTGATGTATGCTCTCTGGGGTTTTTGTGTTCGACAGGGAAATCGTAGGTGATTGATGAAGAAGGATGAACACCAGCTGTACAATGAAGATTGAATTAGAGCGTTGGTTTTCAGTTGTATAGAAGCAGTTTTTTTTTGGTGAAATGATACGATGGAGCATGGAGGCGGCTACTGTTGCTGTTTTTTTTTTAGATGGAAAAGATGATCGAGCGAAGAAGATGAGAGAATGAGACGGCGCCGGTCTTGCTCGTTTCTAGGGTTACTGTTCCTCTGTTTTTATAGATGAGAAATTGGAGTGTTGGGCTTTGTTTGACTCGATGGATAATGAGTGAAAAATGGAGTGGAGGATAAAAAACAAAAATGTCTATCTAAGGACTCGAACCCAGGGCCTCAAGCATCTCCTTTGCATAATCTAACCAACTGAGCTATGATAGAATTTATTATATGCAATGCAAGAAATAAAAGAATAGTCCTATTGCGAGTTGAACTGAAAAACAAAACATCCAGGCAACCTCTATAGGTTTCGAACCGGGGTTAGTTCATTCTAAAACAAATACACTAACTAGCTATGCTAACTCACAATTCAATATGCACATGAATAAGTTTTGAAAAGAAAGACGACGACTCTCTCATTTTATTTATTTGTCTGAACTTTGCTTTACGGGGTGAGAATTTTTGGTGTCTACAGATGGCAACCCTTGATTCAGTTCTGCAAGCCCTTGCAGAATTGGATCAAGGTTGAAAGGGCGCCAAAAATTCTCACTACAGCTTTGTGGTACATTGGGATGCGGCTGTGAGGAATATATGTATGAATGCGACAGGGAATGATATGATAGCTGAATTCACGGGGACTTATTACGAGCCTCAACTGGATCTCTTGACACCCAGTCTCAGGACTTATGACGAGCCTAGAATGCTAACAATATATTGGTTTACGGCGCACGAGGACTTAGGAGAGCCTCAACTGGACCTCTTGACATCCAGCTATAGGACTTATGATGAGCCTATAATACTATCAATTAGATTGGTTATGGTGCACGAGGACTTAGAAGTGCCTCAACTGGACCTCTTGATATCCAGTCCTAGGGCTTATGACGGGCCTAGAATGCAATTGAAAGTATGAGGACTTAGGAGAGCCTCAACTAGACCTCTTGACATCTAGCTATAGGACTTATGACGAGCCTATAATACTATCAATTAGATTGGTTATGGTGCACGAGGACTTAGAAGTGCCTCAACTGGACCTCTTGATATCCAGTCCTAGGGCTTATGACGGGCCTAGAATGCAATTGAAAGTATGAGGACTTAGGAGAGCCTCAACTAGACCTCTTGACATCTAGCTATAGGACTTATGACGAGCCTATAATACTTTTCATTTTGTACCATACTAGTAGCGTAATAGCTGCCTAGCAGGTGGGTGTGAAACAATCTTGCACTAGTAGCGCAATAACTGCCTAGTGGAGGAAAAGTGGTGGGACCGTACTAGTAGCATAATAGCTGCCTAGCGGGTTATGAGGTGAACGATCTCACACTAGTAGCGTAATAGCTGCCTAGTGGAGGAAAAAGGCGGGACCGTACTAGTAGCGTAATAGCTGCCTAGTGAAGGAAAAAAGGCGGGACCGCACTAGTAGCGTAATAGCTGCCTAGCGGGTTATGAAATGAACGAACTCACACTAGTAGCGTAATAGCTGCCTAGTGGAGGAAAAAAAGCGGGACCGCACTAGTAGCGTAATAGCTTCCTAGTGGGTATAAAATGAACGATCTCGCACTAGTAGCGTAATAGCTGCCTAGGGGAGGAAAAAAACGGACCGCACTAGTAGCGTAATAGCTGCCTAGTGGGTTATGAAATGAACGATCTCGCACTAGTAGCGTAATAGCTGCCTAGCGGGTTATGAAGTGAACGAACTCGCACTAGTAGCATAATAGTTGCCTAGTGGAGAAAAAAAAGCGGGACCGCACTAGTAGCGTAATAGCTGCCTAGTGGGTTATGAAATGAACGATCTCGCACTAGTAGCGTAATAGCTGCCTAGTGGAGGAAAAAAAGTGGGACCGCACTAGTAGCGTAATAGCTGCCTAGTGGGTTATGAAATGAACGATCTCGCACTAGTAGCGTAATAGCTGCCCAGTTGAGGAAAAACGGCTGGACCACACTAGTAGCGTAATAGCTGCCTAGTGGGTTATGAAGTGAACGAACTCGCACTAGTAGCATAATAGCTGTCTAGCGGGTTATGAAATGAACGAACTCGCACTAGTAGCGTAATAGCTGCCTAGTGGAGGAAAAGGTTGGGACCGTAGTAGTAGCATAATAGCTGCCTAGCAGGTTATGAAATGAACGAACTCGCACTAGTAGCGTAATAGCTGCCTAGTGGAGGAGGAAAAAACGGGACCGCACTAGTAGCGTAATAGCTGCCTAGTGGGTTATGAAATGAACGATCTCGCACTAGTAGCGTAATAGCTGCCTAGTGGAGGAAAAACAGCGGGACCACACTAGTAGCGTAATAGCTGCCTAGCGGGTGTAAAATAAAAGGCGACCGTACTAGTAGCGCAATAGCTGTCTAGTAGGTGTAAAACGGAAAGTTCGACCGCACTAGTAGCGCAATAGCTGTCTTATGGGTGAAAAACAGCGGGACCACACTAGTAGCGTAATAGCTGCCTAGCGGGTGTAAAATAAAAGGCGACCGTACTAGTAGCGCAATAGCTGTCTAGTAGGTGTAAAACGGAAAGTTCGACCGCACTAGTAGCGCAATAGCTGTCTAGCGGGTGTAAAATGAAAAATTCGACCGCACTAGTAGCGCAATAGCTGTCTAGCGGGTGTAAAATGAAAAATTTGACCGCACTAGTAGCGCAATAGCTGCCTAGCGGTGTGTAATGAAAAATTCGACCGCAGTAGTAGCGCAATAGCTGCCTAGCGGGTGTGAAGATGCGTCAGACTGTGAGCAAATTTTGTGGGTATATGCAGATGATATGTGATGTGAGGTGATTAACCAATGTATTAATTGTATTAAACTCCCTGTTTGTGGATGTAGGTTTTTGTGTGAGCAGACGGCTCCAGAGTTGTTTCAAATTTTGAGATGACTTTGGCATGTGGTGATGGCTCCGGTATGCACTGATGGCTCCGGTATGCACTGATGGGTTTGGTATGCACTGATGGCTCCGGTGTGCACTGATGGCTCTGTATGCACTGATGGCTCCGGTATGCACTGATGGCTCCGGTATGCACTGATGGCTCCGGTGTGACCAATGGTCTCGGGGTGGTTGGTGGGTTTGACATGGTTGGTGATTTTGTGGCAGTTTATAGGCTTTGATTTGCCTTGAGATTTTTTTTCAGGATGGTTTGATGGCTCCGATGATGGATTTATAGTTGTTTGACGGGATTTGTTGTGGACTTTGTAGCGAGTGAATGGTTTTTCACGAGTGAATGATGAAACACAGTTGCATGACTTTGTTCGGAGTTCCCATCATGGTTCCAGGATTTCCATGGATGGCTCCGGGATGACCTTGTGCTGATTGAGCATGACGATGCTTTGGTTGGTTCACTTTAATGACACCGAGGGGAAAGGGAAGTTTTCGCCTTTGATGTGGTCGCACCCTGGACGGGCTGCCTACGTACTCAATTCCATATTGAGATCAGACCATACGTAGTTCGATACTCTGCGGGCAAGACCCTGATGACAAAATGGCTCCTATATGGACTTGAGATGGCTCCCGTATTGTTCTCGGACTGTTGGGATGGCCCCTGTGTAGTTCCAAGGATGGTTTCAACGTTGAATGATAGCTCCCACATGGATCCAGCTTGGTTATGGATATGGTTATGAGGCTCGAGCATGACGTTGGATGGCTCCAGAATTGTCTTCGTACGACCTTGAATGGCTTTAGTTTGGTTTGTTGTAGCTCGAGGATGGCCCAGGATGGCTCCGAGATGGTTCGATGTAGCTTGATGATGGCCAAGGATGGCTCTAGTTGACATCTTTTGATCGAAAGTTACTCTTCACAACTGCAACTGAAGTCGACTTTCAGCGAGACTAGGCAGAGTTCTTACCGGTCGGATGTTGATGATGGACTGGTCATGATGCATGCAGATATTAAATGCTAGTTACGATGCAAAATGCATATGCAATTTTTGGAGAGAAGGTATGACCCTATCTTTATTAATATGAGGTTTACGAATATAAGACATCTTCGGTTTGATCTTGAGTGATTGTTGAGCTGGAATGCGTGAATCATTTTCCTCTCATGGAGGGATACGGGTCAATCTCTCGTGAGTATAGCTGTGTGTGCTAATGGTGTAATGATACTCTCATTGCTCGGAGTAGTATTTTCCAAAGAATTTCTTTTCAAGGTTCTGGACTTTCCGACCCTTACAAATTCTCACCTGCAGTAGGGTAGGCTGTTTATGATTTGGTGCTTGAATCAAAGATTCGCTCGCACTCGGAAGACCTTATGCAGTAAGATCGCACTCATTCGCTCATAGTCCCTGTGTTATGAGGTGGGACATGTTGATAACAAGCTCGAAGCTTATGATTCATGTTTCAGATCCGATATTTTCAGTTGACACTCATCGACTTATGAGTCAGAGGTCTTTTGTTGGGTTATAGTGGGGCTGAGGGGTATGATGTATGTCATATGGGACTGGAGGATTTATTTGGGAATTGTGGAGCTTTTGTGCAATAGAGGACATGTTTCACCTTTGCCATGGGTGGAATGATTAGACGGGCTTTGATAACCCCTTATCGGTTTATTTGGGACATCCTTGGTCCTTTTGGTTTGGATTTCTCCTTCTTGCCTCTCTTGGCGTACGATTTAAACTTTGTTCTCATTTTTGTGTTTTGAAATTGCATTTGGCTCATCAACTTTCTCAAGCATTCTCTGCTTTGTATTTTGGCTTTCGGCTTTGAAGTTGCATTGGCTTATCGATCTTCTTGAACATTTTCGATGTTCTTTTTTTGCATTTGACTCTGAAGTTGCATTGACTCACTGATTTCTTTGAACATTTTCAGTGTTCTTTTTGTGAAGGATGGTGGGGAGAGGCCATGGCTCCGGCTCCTTCGAACTCCTCTATTGCACGGGTAAGTATGTATATGTCAGGTGGCATGTTATGGAGTTCACAGAGAAAAGGTTTATCGTGAACGGCTCAACGGGGCTCACTAAGGGACTATGTACAGGGCAGTCAAAGCTTTTTGGTTTTATGGAGATTTTATTCCTAGGTGCCTCGTCATTCTCGTTAGTCAATGATTGTTTTCTTACTACTTCTCGGATCTTTGCATGAATCAAAGTTCGTGACTTGCTATCAACATTGATCTTACTATGTATTGTGCCTCTCTACGTACTGAAGGAATGCATATGTCGCTCGTGGTTTTATCTCGATTGGCTCTTTCTACCTTCCCTCATCGCTCAGTAGATCGTCCAAAACACTCAATCGAAATTCAAGAGAAAATACTGCTCTTTGCACACTACTCACTTGGTTTGTGGTGCTGATTTTGATTGGACCCTTGTGTTCATTGATGGGTCGAGAGTTTAGTGGTTCACGCACTCCGTTCAATCATTCTCTCAAGATTTTTCCCAAAGATATCGTTTCGATACGAGAGTATGCAAACACGGCTATCTACAATGCAATCTACTGTGGTAATATGGAATTACTACATATAAGATGCATGAAATGCTGAAAATGATGAATGAAGATGGTTGGCCTTGGCGTTCGACCAAATGTGTGTGTGTGTGTGTTTTTTTTGTGTTTTTCTTTTTGGATGCAATGCATGAGTGGTAAGGTTATGACTAGTCTCGCTTGGGTCGAATTCAGCTCACGGTTCATGAAGCTCATCCGCTGCTGGCCTTGAAGGTGGTCTAGCAGTTGAGGTCACTGTTGGGGTAGTAATTCTCAAATGAGGTTGGGTTGGTGATTGGCCCCCTGGATTTTGAATTTTTAGGGAGTGACAACTCCCGCATGGTGGCCCTACGATATGACACTCCTTCCCTTTTGGTCACAGGCGCGCATGGTGATTCTGATTGGGAGCGGTTTGAACTTCCCGATTTTCTTTTCTATCCCTCTGAGATCGGGCTTTGGCGGTCGAGATATTGGGAGGAAAGCTGGTGTGTGGTGTGGTGACAATGATTCGCATGATTATGCAATTTTTCTGAGGTCGACAGTGAACTGACCAAGAATGCACAGACTTTTTGTAATGAATGCAATGCATGCGGTTTGCTTTGTGCTTGGTTGTATTTTGTTGTTGTTGTTTATTCGGGGGCACCTCCTGTAGATACCGTGAATTTTCACCCCATAAAGCAAGGTTGATGAATGGCATATAACTGTGAGGGGTCGCTCCTTATTCGTTCTTTTCATTATATGGGCATGCCAAAAGAAACCAAGTTTGGAAAAACAATTTTGAAAACGTGTGTTTTCAAAGTGGTGGATTTTCTCGATATGAATTCTGACGCTCGGTCATTCGCAAATAAAATAGGGAGTGGGGAACCCTATACACATTGACCTAAATAAACTCGAAGGGAATGGATAAACCTATACATGTATATATTCAGGAATGGACAAGAGAGAAAAGAATCGCATGGGAAAACCTATACATCAAAAATTCTAAAAGTCATTAAAAGGGGGGA
The DNA here is from genome assembly GCA_023374045.1 of Limonium bicolor. Lineage (NCBI taxonomy): Eukaryota > Viridiplantae > Streptophyta > Magnoliopsida > Caryophyllales > Plumbaginaceae > Limonium > Limonium bicolor. The sequence continues at coordinate 291,301,887 of CM041780.1, read as the reverse complement.
ATTTTGAGCTAAACTTCATCTGAACTCTTCTGGTCTGTCTTCGGGGTTCAGACTGACTGCTCACGGTCGGACTCCTAGTTGGCTGCTCGCTCGTCTTCATGTTCTTGACCGGCTGCTCGCTCGTCTTCGGGCTCTTGACCGGCTGCTCGCTCGTCTTCGAGCTCTTGACCGGTTGTTCGCTACTTCGGGCTCTTGACCGGCTGTTGGCTCGTGTTCGGGCTCTTGCAGCGAAGCAGTACTGTGATCAAACAAACGGGTCTGGTGTTCCTCTAATTTTCAACAGTTTGAATAGTTGTTGCTAGCCTCCATGTCGCTTGACTCGGACTGGTACAACTCTGATTCATGCTCGAATTGTGTTGTCGATCTTCATGCGCTCCACTTAATCTGATGAAGGAAACTGAGGGATATTTTTGTGAAAGGAAAAGTGAATGATCGAGCACAAAATATTATGTGAAAATCCACCACTTTTGTGAAAGCACGAAATGATTAGTACGCTCCACAGTAATGACTACTGCTCTTGAAGGTGGGTTGAACTTCAAAAATAGCGGGTCACAACATGGGAACTAAATCATTTATTTTGAAATACGTTTGTGAAATTCAATTTTGAAAACTGTTTTTGAAAACTATTTTGAAAATCATGTTAGTGAAGAATGTTGTTGAAATTCGTTTGTAGAAAGTAGGTTTTTCGAAATCTATTTTTGAAATTGTTTTGGAAATAACATTTTAATGAAACAAAGGTTTTCAATGATGAAGTGACGGGTCCTAGAACCCCAAGTGTTTATGAGTAGAATTTAGGTGGGATTCTAAATTGAACGAGCTCGTAAAACATCTTTAGGAGATATGCAAAAGAGAATTCCGAACGTTTTGAAACAAATTGGTTTGAAGAAGTGACTTGCACACATGTATAGCACAAAGTAAATCGTGGCTATATTTTATGTGGAGCTGTAAGTGTTAATGTTGGGATAATCACTTTCCAGGTCAATCAATGTTTCCATACCACCGGGGGAACCGTCGTCCCTTCACTGTTCATCTCTCGGGATTTATCTCTGTTATGCCTGTGGGGCACGTCATCAAGAAAGTCCGGAGTGCTTAAGTTCGAAAGGTCAGGATACCCGAAGTGATACAGTCACACGAGCCACGGCCGGGGATTATCACAACATACTCACTTTGGGAAACTTGGGGAAGCACTGCATGGGGTCCGGTCTCCCCTCGTCTGCACGATAAGGTGTGTCTAAAGTCCAAATTATTCGCTGACTACGCTATGTCATGTATGGGTATCCGTAAATACAGGATCCTCTATGAATTTGTAGCGCGACATTGGGCTCTAAAGACACCCGTGGTGCAGAGGAATCATGGAGAACTGAGCCCATGCAATCTTCAGGGTAAGGCAAAGGGTGGTCAGACAGACGGCATACAAGGGGGTGACTACCCATAAGCCCATCTTAGACACCGGATAAGGCAGCTGGACACTGAAGGCTCATGGCTCACTATATGCTGGCTTAGACTCGGGTAATGGAGGATATTTTTGGATCATGAGCTTCAAGGCGTTGGTCTTGGACCGTATTACCTCGTGGGTTAACTCCTTCTAGGAAGGACCCAACTCATGGGGAATCAACCGTGGACCGGTTGGGATCCCGTGACTCGTGGACAAATCGGGTGACACAGAGGAATGCATGTCCTATGCTACCCGATGCAACAATGGGTTTACTCCTTCTAGGAAGGCCCCATTACAAAAGCAATAAATAAGCAATAAATATTATGTCATGCATGAAGAGCAGTAAACATAAGACAGTAAACACACAACAATAAACACACAAAAGTGAAGCATGCAAATGGTAAGGCACACATATGACACTCAAGGCCAATCTCGAACTCTGAACTCTCATCCTAACTATCCTCTCAGTGCACACTCTAAGTGTGGAGTAGAGTAGTCGTAGCGGCTTTAGAATGAATCTCTTGAAGGTTTTGAAAGAAGTTGGGGAATCCTGACAATTTTGGATGGAGTTCAGTCTTCCTTGACCAAGTTTATGAGAAAAACTTACTCAAGTTTTCCCCAGCAGAGTGGCCATTCTGTGGAGGGTGATTTTTCGGTATGAGGGGGGTCCATCTAAATATGGTCTGTCTAAAAGCCTAGATCCTAGAAATTGCCATTCTGTGGAGGGTGGAAACCCGTTATTCTGGCAACCTCAAATACCTACTAAATCGTCCGTCTTTCCCAGAAAGCATAAGGGGAGTGTAAGTGAACACTACACCCGCTCTCGATGGACCCCACGCGGACTTATGCCTCTATAAGGCGGAATTGACTAGAGTCGCCACCTAGTTTGACCTAAGGAACTAGGAAGGAAGAAGAAGGGTTCTAAGAACCGTTAATTGACTCTGATGATTTATTGCCTATGGATAGGACTTATCTGATCAAGCCAGAGATTCTATTGTGGGTTCGCACTGGGTTACACCCCTTAGAAGTGGCAACGACCACGACTTCGGATTGGTGCCCGAGGAAACCTCGGTCTCCAATTGTCGGGATTGTCTTCTTTCAAAACCTTTTTAGAGAGATTCATTTAAAGCCAAAGGGTAGGATTAGGACAGGAAGAGAGAAAGGGAGTGGATGAGGCAAGCTTTTCTTCCAAGCTAACGCCAAGAGGAAGAATTGGGGAATTTGGATGAGTATGAAATGAAGATTTGGGAAATGTTTGAGCTTGAGTGAATAGACAAGACTTAGAGTCTGATGGTTTGAAGTTTGTGGGAGCTGGAGAAGGTTTGAGCATTTTGAGAAGTACGAGAGCCACCTTAGAAGGGGAAAGGGGTTTTTTGTTTGGAATGGGGTCGCACCCTGTGTGGGTTGCCTACGTACTCAACTCCCTGTTGAGATCAGACCTTACGTAGTTCACGATTTTGGGATTGAAAGTTTTGGTGTTTGTGGAGCTTGAAGATATTTGTAGTGTTTGAGATTTAAAAGGGTTCAGAGTTTCGAGAAGTTCCATGTTTGGGATGCTAGTCTGTGAGACGCTCGGGTCTATGAGACATGTAGAATATCCAGGTGATAAAAAGAGTGAGATATCGAAGTCTGTGAGACACTCGGGTCTATGAGACACTTGAAACCTTGAGATGTCGAAGTCTGTGAGATGCTCAGATCTGTGTGACGCTCGGGTCTGTGAGATGCTCGGGTCTGTGAGACATTCGAATCATTGGGATAACAAAGTCTGTGAGACGCTCGGGTCTGTGGGACATTCGAATGTGCGGGGGTAATTGGATTTTGAGGGATGATTCGAGTCCATGAGATATTTGGAGTTTGGGGTATTTGGGACTTCAAAGTTTATGAGGTTTTGGAATTATTTGGGATTGAATGAATGTTGATTTGAACTGGAATTGAAATGAATTTGGATTGAATGAGTTTGAAATTGAATTGGGTTTGGATTTGAATGAGTATGGAGTTGAATTGAATTTGGATTGGGCTTGAATTGAATTGAATTTGGGCCCGGATTGGAAGACGGGTCGGGTCAAAGTTTGGGTTGGTCAAAGTTGAAATAATCAAACTTTGGTCAAAGTCAACGCTTAGTCAAGGTCAAAGTGGGCCGGTCGAAGTTGGGTCGAAGTTAGCTTGGTCAAAGCTCAGGTCAAAGTTGGATTGGTCAATGTTGGGTCGAGTCAAAGTTGGACCGGATTGGGCATTGGTCAAGGTTTGGGCCAGATTGGGCCTTAGATGGGCTTTGAAATGGGCCTTGAATGGGGCTTTGAAATGAGCCTTGAATTGGGCTTTGGATTGGGCCTCAAATTGGGCTTTGAAATGGGCTTTATTTAGCATTTGAAGTGAATTGATGTTTAGATTTTGAAATTGACTGATTTTTGAAATGAAATTTGATGATTTTTTTATTAGAATGGAATGTTGATTGTGCATTTTATTCTGACATTAAGGAATGATTTGAAATTTTTTTGAGGAAAACGGGTATTCCTCACATGAACCGTGTCTAGGACCCGTATGCATTGAGGATACTCCAAACCTAAGGCTTTTCTACAAAGGGGTGACCTATGGGCTAACTAGAGCTTCCTAGGTATTGGGCCTCTATATTGGACTAGGTCCAACAATTGCCAAGCTAAACTATACAATATGAACATAATAATGATTTAGTTAGTGCGTGTCTGAATGATTTTTTTTTTATCACTTTTTAGGGCTCTTTTCCTCTTTTTTTTTTATTTATGATAATTAAGCCGGGCAAATGAATTGAGTTTCTGTAAATGTTAATCATGAGTTAGCGATCAACATGTTTTTCTCTTTTTTTTTAACGAGCTGAACTAAACTCAAAGTTCGAAATTGCTAAACAACAGCAAAAAAAATTTAGTCATTATTAATCCAATTAAGAGATATAGCCGAATATGCTAAAACCGTATATACACTTCAGCTACTTCGCTGTACACTAATGAGCATGAGTAACAGTAATATCGAAGCAAAACTACTTCTAACCAAGTTTATAACCAGTGGCAATGAAAATATATATACATATATATACAAGTTCATCCGAAATTTGAAAACTAATCGCACGAGGAGCAGCACAGACATTTGAGTAAAGCACTAAGTCATATCCACAACCAGAGAGGACTACAGGGCAAATCAGATTAGGGATATATACCAGAATCAGGGAGATCTATTGTCACCTGCAAGGATCCACCGCACTGCGGTTGATTTAGGTTATCCTCAGGATGTCCAAGGATGGGTAGATGCTCTGCCAGTCGAACAACTCAAACGAAAACTGGTTGAATTCATGCTAGATGGCCCAAAATCTGGTCACGTTGAAAGTTCCCGCAGCGAACATTAACCTCAGGTCGAGGAGGGTCGTGTCGAAGATACAAGGAGTAAAGGTACAAAGTACCGCCAAGGAACTTGCGTGAACTCGTGACACAGGAGGCACAATCAACTGAAGAAGATCCAGTGGAAACTGATCTATTCTTGTGGTGGAATTGAAGAACAGATGAGAAATTGTTTTTTTTGTGTTACGTTTTGGGTTTCTAGTTTCTTTTTCACTCAGGTCGAAGGTTTTGCATATCGGGAGAATTAGGTGACTCTTGACAGAGAGGGGGTGATATATCTGGGATTTGGTGTAGGCTAGAAGAAGAAGAGAGGTGAGTTTCTTGTTCGTTGGTTAAACTAGCAAAAAATACCGATTGTGGGGGAGAACGACAGAGGAGTATGTGTGTATGTTCTTTGTTGCTAGTTTGGGGTAGCAAAATACCGTGAGATAGAGATGAAGAGAGGACAGAGCATGAATGTCCTTGTTCTCTCCAGTTTGGTTGCAATATTACCGTGTCGAAGAGGATGAAGACAGCAGGGATATATGTTCTGTGTACGGAGGTTGGGGTTCTTCGAGGGAGAGAAAAGGATTGAAGTGTTGGCTTCAACAAGCCAAATCGACAGAGGTTGATGGGGAGAAGGGAATGAGATGTAGAGCTTGTATGTTGCTCGCTCGTCAGTGGGGTTGCAAATACCGTAGTGAAGAGAATGAGAACTGGTGCAGCGTGAATGGAGGAATGAAGAAGGCAAAGAGCTGTATGCTCCTTGTTGCCGATTTGGGTTGCATATTACCGTGAGTGAATGTTGTATGCTCCTTGTCGCCACTGCAGATTACCGTGTTGAAGATAATGAAGAAAGCAAGGAGCAGGTACGTTCCTTGTCGCCAGGTAGGTTACAATTACACCGTCAATGTAGAGAATGAAGGAGGTGCAGAGCAACATATTCGTGGATGAAGGTGTGGTGATGTATGCTCTCTGGGGTTTTTGTGTTCGACAGGGAAATCGTAGGTGATTGATGAAGAAGGATGAACACCAGCTGTACAATGAAGATTGAATTAGAGCGTTGGTTTTCAGTTGTATAGAAGCAGTTTTTTTTTTGGTGAAATGATACGATGGAGCATGGAGGCGGCTACTGTTGCTGGTTTTTTTTTAGATGGAAAAGATGATCGAGCGAAGAAGATGAGAGAATGAGACGGCGCCGGTCTTGCTCGTTTCTAGGGTTACTGTTCCTCTGTTTTTATAGATGAGAAATTGGAGTGTTGGGCTTTGTTTGACTCGATGGATAATGAGTGAAAAATGGAGTGGAGGATAAAAAACAAAAATGTCTATCTAAGGACTCGAACCCAGGGCCTCAAGCATCTCCTTTGCATAATCTAACCAACTGAGCTATGATAGAATTTATTATATGCAATGCAAGAAATAAAAGAATAGTCCTATTGCGAGTTGAACTGAAAAACAAAACATCCAGGCAACCTCTATAGGTTTCGAACCGGGTTAGTTCATTCTAAAACAAATACACTAACTAGCTATGCTAACTCACAATTCAATATGCACATGAATAAGTTTTGAAAAAAAGACGACGACTCTCTCATTTTATTATTTGTCTGAACTTGCTTTATGGGGTGAGAATTTTTGGTGTCTACAGTTTGTAGTTGATATTTGGTACACTTAAGCGTATGTGCCGTATAATGCAAACAAAGTACTACGTACCGTTGCATCTATTAAAATTCACCATTTTGGTAGATGTGGTATATATAATGCAAACAGGTTTGTGATCAGCATTTTGTGTTATGAGGGTAATAAATTGTATAACAATAATAATATTAAAAAAATGACCACATAAGAAACGCTTATATGTATAACCGTTTCTTTATACTCTCGCGCCAAACGTCATAAAGATTGCTTATAGTATATTAGTGTTTTTTCTATTCATACAAAAGAATGCTTCAAGATGAAAGCGTTCTTTATGCCTCGTAGATCCCCACCACCTTACACACCTTAAAAACGCTTTAGTAATAAGCGTTCTTTTAAACTTCTGTATAAAAAACGCTTGCAAAGCGTTCTTTAAGAGGTTCGACCATTTGCGTCGCTGGCATAAACAAAGTTTAAAATTTTTTATAAGACAAATATAAGTGTTGTTTTTTCTTTTTTTTCCAGCAGTGCGATTTCACGGGAACCGTTTGAAAGTAACAACTTTTGTATCGTTATCATATGTACTTTTTTAATGTTTTGCTTATATGCATAAACTATGTGTGGATTGTGTTTGCATGTTGGATGCTGATAAATTATGGCATTACGACTTTACTATATACTGCTAAAACGGAATAGTATGTAAATGAACTGCATGACAACTGACTATTTAACGTAAGGAGTTTAAGGATTCATTAGGATTACACTTTAGTATATTCAGCGGTTTTGCTGAGCCTTTATGGCAAACATATTACAGGTGCTCGGTCGAGATTAAAGCCGGAGTGCGAGATACTTTGGGTAGTAAGTTATAAACTACTCTTTAATTGTTGTATTATAATTTTGGATGTATGGATGTTTTATAACATTTTGGATAATTAGACTTCTCACTAGTTGATGGATTTAGTATTGTGTAGAGTGAAATCTGTCTCTTGGTCATCACAGTGGATATTGTGTACGGTAATTGGATGCTTGATTACCCACATGGGTGAGTAACGGCGGTGACACCTTAGTATTTGAGATTAAACGATTGTCTTTACTTTTCGCTGCAGTAGAACATTGTATTATGCTAAGAATGGAATTTAAGATGAGATTAACGAGTTAGGGGTGTTACAACTGTGGTTGGCTCTCATCCTTATATGTATGTATCCTTTATTTCGCAGATTCCTTAGTCGTCTAGCGGGAGGTCTTCTACTTTCTATTTTTATCATTTGAATTTGTATTTCGTCCTAGAGGTCGAGTTGTATATTGAGCATGTCACTCGTTCTCCGTTTTGCCTATTTTCATTTTGTAAACTATATGAACTGGGCCTTGTAAGCATTATTTGTTTAATTTAATGAGTTAAAAATTTCAGATCTAGGTATCGGTAGTAGCCTTGGGTATCCTAGGTATTAAGTGTTCAACGTGTATCGACCTTAGAACTAGGCCGGTTTTGGGGTCGTTACATTTAGTGGTCTCAGAGCCTAGTTGGTCTTCGTTGGTTGTGTTAGGTGTTTACGTGTCAGTGCTTCCGGGTTGTCTAATGTCAGTTATCTGATGTTTGTTGATTACTGGATGCTGCTTGTGTTTGTTTGCCTTCTAATATTAGTCGTATGTGTTTGCTCTGTGTTTGTCTGCTATCAGAGTGAAGCAGTGGAAGCGTAGTGTTTGTTGAGTCTCTGAATGTGAATTTGAGCGCGTTTGGTCCTTTGGGAAATGATGCTTTCTATGAGTTACATTCTGTTTGTAGAAGCTGTCTTGTATAGTGCGGGATAGAGTTTGTGTGCTGTTCTCATTCCTCTGGTGATGTCATGTTTGATTTGATTTGGGATGTGGTTTGGTCATTTGCGTTCCGTGTTGCGGTTGTTTGTGCTTCAGGTTAAGTTGCCAGGGATTTCCATTGTGTTAGGTTCAAGCTTTTGTAGTGTGGGATCCTTCTTCGTGTGAGTCAGGGTCATTAGAATTCTAGCACTTGAGGTGCATAGTTTCGAGCTTTAGGTTTTGTCGAGTTTTGAGGATGATATTTCTTTTAAGGGGGGAATAATGTTATGCCCCAGTTTTTTTTTCGCTTTGCAAAGGAAGTGTTATTTTTTTTTTCTAACCTTATGTTAGTGTGAGTTATGTCATAGAGGGATGATTTTATTTACTAAGAGAAGAGGAGCGTAAGAGAGTCAATTTTGGCATTGTCATTGATTAGGAATAAGGAAAGGAGTTTCCTAATTCCGTTCATTTCCATTTCCCACATTCTACTTCTTCATTCCGTGTTCTGCTCTTCCTCTCCCTTTGCTCTCTCTCTTCTTCCTTTGTTCAACAACTCTCAATTATCGATCGTCTAGATAGTTCTTCTTGTGGAATTCCAGTATGCCACTTCGTGGTAATTCATGTTTGAGATTGTGGGTTCTGTTCGTGTTCGTTCTTTGTTTTGTTGCCCCTCTTTTTTTGATTTTTGGTTCTGACCCTTGCTTTTCGATCAGTCATTCTCTAGGATTCGAGTGCGGGTAGGAAGAGTGTGCAGCGTTGTAACACCCCATCCAAAGCCAATCGTGGTTATCGCAAAACTGAACACTTAATCGAATACGTCGCAGCGGAAATAATAAACACCTGGACCTTGCCACGGTCTGATCGTTAGAATATACCGGCCTTACAATTACAACACCTATCCAAAATACATAACCAACCCAAAACATCACCATCCATAATACCGACAACCAACCGAGTACAAGTAACTAAGTCATAATCACAACCTTACATCAGTTTAAATATAAACAGACGGGTGCACAGGCGCAACCCGAACTCAAAATAAACATCCCTTCCTAAGTCTAACCGCTCCTACTCTCGTAGTGCGTCCTCATGGGTCTCTTACCTGCAAGTGTAAAAACAGCCCCCAAAGGGGGTCAGCACGAATGCTGGTACACCCTCTCATGGCCCCCAAGCTAACGGGGCTATGACGACTAATTGTCGATAGCATGGAAATTGATTACATACACAAGCATGATATGAAGTGCAATAACAATAACCACAGATGAACATATATAGTTCACAAACAAAGAACGACTCAGGCGTTTCCTTATCAAGTGGGTTAGTGACCCCCTCCTTAGTCCTCATTTCCTTAATCTCAGTTCCTTACCTTACCTTAATCTTAATCTCAACTTAATCTCAGTATACAAACCGTTCCTGGAAGGGAATGGTTGTAGCTTAATTCGAACCTGGGATTTAGGTGATCCCATCGCACCATCTTAATGCCACCTACTCTGGACGGGAGTCCAGCGTAGCTGAGCCGGCAACCGGCCCTAGGCTACAAGTCCGAAGACAAGCCCTTAAGCGGAGGGCGGATCTGATTCAGATACCGTCCCCCTTTTTCCTTAGCATGCATGACCGGAGATCGGTCCCGAGTTTCCTCACTCAAGTTCCAGTTAGTAGAAATCTTAATCACCATGTGCTAGCTAAGCCTTAACGGGCATTAACCAACAACCACCAAACTTATCTCTTATTCTTAACTCAGTAAGTACTAAACTTGGTTAGTAACAATCTCAAGTCTCGCGGGTTAGTGTAAAGATAACACATACACAACGAGAACAAATATAACCGGTTGCATGCTTTATCTTGTTTTAGTCATAGCAATTAAACAGATAGCACACAAGCCGAGGGACACCTCATTAGCAAGCAGGTCACAAGAAAGATTGTACCGTTCATCGTCAACGATCGTTTGGTTTATCTCCTTCCAAGTCCCAATTCACCAATCCTAAAACATTGATTCATGTTTGGGCCATTAGTTATTTGCACCTCACTTAATTCACTTAATCCCTTAAAAATTCCCGATGAAAATCCTCTTAAGTCCTTACCACTTAACTTACAAACTTAAATTTAGACATTAAGCTTCTTACTTATCTTAACTCGATTCCTTAAGTTCTCAGGGTACTAATCACTACCACCCTACCAAGAGTATACCTTATTACCAATTACCATTCTTAGAATTCAAAATTTCTTTTTTTTTAAAGCGTTAAGGGTCGTCCGACCCACCGTCCGACCCACCCTCTGGGTCGGACCCTTCCAGTAACTTTCGAGTTTGAAAAACTCTACATGTCCGACCCACGTCCGACCCAACCATCTGGGTCGGACCATTACAGGAATTTTTCCGTCTTCTAATCCTTCCATGTCCGACCCATGTCCGGCCCAACCTTTTGGGTCGGACCATTCCAGAAACTTAACCGCCCTTTAAAACTCACCCGTCCGACCCATGTCCGACCCAACCTTTTGGGTCAGACCATTCCAGAACTTTTCCCTGGCGTTAAACAGAGGTCGTCTGACCCAAACTTGGGTCGGACCCCTGGGTCGGACGCCACCAAAACATACCCAAACTTTGCCAAATCTTCACTAAACTTTTTCATCAAGCCATCCAATGTGTTCTAACATCATTTAGACCTTTAAACTCATCTTAAACCATCCTCCAAATTCATTCCCAATCCTTTACACAATTCTTACAACAACTACTAACACTTAACACTTATTCCTCTCCTACATTTCAACATCCCTTTCACCTAGCACTTCTACCAGCCCAAAGTTCCCTCCTTATTAACTTGGCCACACCATATACACCACTTTCATCTATCTTACACTTTCCAAGGTTTTCCTTAAATTCTAAACTCTAGTTTCTATCTAAATCATCTCCAGGTTTCACACTAAATCACATCAAACTTACCAAGGTTTCCTAGCTTCTTCTATCAACATTGGCCTAAGTCCTAAATACCCAAACACACTCTTCTTAATTCCTAGATCCTTCATAGTGATGCCTAAGTCATTATAACTCATCAAAACACTTTATCTCACCCCTTTTTCATCGAGACAACCTCTAAAACTTCCTAGTACTTCCTTAGGCATTAAATTCCCTTAGAACATCTTAAACACTTAAGTTCTCCTTTAAATTTTTGCCATGGTTTCTCTAGTATATAGCACATCCTAACACTTGGTTTCTCTCCATCAACCAACCAATATCTCTCAAATTCTCATCACAACACCTTAACACACAATTCACACCAAAACTACACCACACCATCATATAGTGCGCAAACTTAAATGCTTGGCACTTAGGCCCTTAAATGACAATAATCTTAACCACTGAATTTCCACATATATTTGCCTTTAACCTACGAATACACACAACAAGGCTCCCATTGAAATAAAATGCTTCTTGTAATTCATTTCAACATTGTTTGACTATCTCTTTTCTCATTGGCTCCTTAGTCACAAGTTCTCAAACATAGTCATTGTTTCTCCTAGGTCATATATAACCCTTTTCTAATGTAAACTCTACACTAAACTCATCACATATCTAAATCCCATTCCCTTAAACAATAAAACACCTTAAGGTAAGTAATTTACCTTGTTCTTTTACAAGCTTTAAAAACTTTCTTCCTTAGGTTTTTCCTTGCTCAATCTCGGTCACCAATATATATCTCCTTGCCAATGTTCTAACCAATATCCAATGACTCCAATGAGTACTAGATAATACATTAACCCTAAGGAGCAAACCCTAGGTTAAAAATGTGCTTTAAGGTATTAAGGTGACTGTTTTACCTTGGTTTCTCAAGACAAGCTTGGATATGAAGCAAGAAGGACCTCCTCAATCCTTTGAAGAGTAGAAAACAAGCTAGAACAAGGCATTAAAATGAAGCCTCATGAGCATACATTTTCGGTCAAGAAGAAAAGTGATGGAAACCTAGATTTTCTTACACTTTCTTTACCTTAAGAGAATGGAGAAGCCAATGGAGTCTCCAAACTTGAATTTCCTCCTCTAATGGTGGTTTGGCTTGGCACCAAATCAAAGCTCTTGGAGTTTTGAAAGGATAGAAAGAGAGAGCTTGAGCTAACTAAGAAGAATATGTAATTTGTTTTGGTTTTGGAGCTAAAATGAGTAAGTTGTGTGCAAGAGAAGGTGGAGCTAGCATGGAGATGAGCTTCACATTAATGGAGAAGGGAGAGAGTAGCTCAAACCGTGGGAAACAAGAGAGAATGAAGAGGTGAGGAGAGAGGTGAGTTAAAATGAGATCTTTATGTTGTAAAGTAAATAGTACTTTTGCTTTATAACTCTTTATTTGCTTAATGACTCATAAAGGTGGTGACTCACCTTATAAAAAACCGGCCCCCATTTAATAATAAGGGTACTTAAGTCTTTGTTGACCAAATCTCTCACTTATATTGACTTATGTTATAAACTAGCTTAATTAAGTTACTATTCACAAAACAAGGCACATTGTTGTGAAATTTTTTATTTCCCATTGATATAAACTTCCAAATGTGATACTCTATAGTACACATGTTAATTAAAGAGTAATGATGGACATTTAGCCATTCAAAACTCATTTACAGGACAATTTTTCAAAAATGTGCTTTAAAACTCCTTAAGGCACATTTTGTGTTTTAACTTGTTTTCAAGCTTGGTTTTCTTTGGTAATTGATTTAAAATGACCATTAGGATATTACTAAGGTCTTAGAATAATATTTGGGTACTCTCCCAAGTCTCTCCAAGCTTAGAGCACGTGTTTGCTTAAACTACTCTTTTGGTGTTTCCTTATATTTTCTTTGATTAGAAATGTTTCTTAATGTTTCTAAGGCATTATTTAGCCTCCTTATATCTTAGTTTATCATTTAAACACCATATCTAAGTTTGGGGTATTTCAAGCGTGGATTCTATAGAGGCTGTGGGTCTTCGATTCGAGGTATGGTAGAGGGATTCGGTGTGGGTGTCTTCACCCATGGGGAAATCAAGGGACTTTTGTTTCTAATTATGTTTGATGTATTCTGTGAATTTGTTGTGTTTTTGAGTTGGATTTGATTTACGTTTTTGCTATGTTAAAGCCCCATGGTGTAGTGTTTTGGTTGCCTACTTAGATATAGAAGATGGTGTGTTATCAATGGAGTTATTTTGGCATTTGGATTTGTTTGCTTCTGCATTCAATTTATCAGTTTTTGGCGTGTCTGGAATTTTGTCTGAACATGCATATTCGGAAAGGGATCCTGGCGCATTCTGTTTTTCGCTTATTTTAGTGTGTTCGAACTACCGTCCGAACTTGCAAGGTCAAACAGAGTGTGATGATCTCAGCACATGTCTGGATTTGCAAGCCCAGAATTATGTGAAATACCCCGAACTTAAATATAGGGATTAAGATTATCCTAATACGTATTTAAGGGCCTAATAACGCCTAAGTAATATTGGTAAGGACAAATAAATCCAAAAGAAATGAAGAAACACCTAAAAAGTGAAAAACGCTAAATAAGCGTTAAATAACCGTAGGAGGTACGGGACCTCGGTTAGAGTATTACATGGATTCCTCAGGCTTAATAAGGCCAAAATAATATAAGGGAATAACTCCCGAAGAAAACGGATCCGAATAATGTATTAAAACGCTAATAGAGCTTTAGCACACGTTTTTCGAGACAACCCGAAAATGTGACTTTGAGTGGTCAAACGAACCCGTAAAAATTATAGTACACTAAATACTTATAAATAAGAATTAATTGAAGCTTAATAACCAATAAAATTAAAGAAACGATAAAATTCCGGAAAACGGGCCCGGTTAGTGAATAGTGCTAAAACTGGGTAAAATAACGAGCGTTTACTGTAAAAGACGAAAAACGCTCCAGCTTATATATATATGTGGGGCCGGTTTTATTAAGAGAGCAGCCCCCACACACACACACAAAGTAAATAAAAGAAAGAAAGGGAGGGAAAAGTACAAAAAGCTAAAAATACCTCTCTCGTCCCCATTTCCCTCTTCTCTCTCTTCTTTCTTTGTTCCCTACTGTCACCTTCCTCCTCTGCTTTGCACTTGCTGGTGATTTTCTTCCCCTCCATGGCAGCTCACCTTCTCAAGCTTCCCCAGCTTTATTAAAGCTCCAATCACAAAAATATCTACATATTCTTACCCCCCTCATCATTCTCTACCATTCTTCTTTTCAAAATCCAAAAATTAAGAAGTTCATCGCCATGGGTTTTCCCCATTCAAAGAGAAAATGGCACCAAAGTAAAGCTTGGAGTCTCCTCTCTCGATTAAGATAAAAATTTACATGAAAAACTCAAGTTTCTTCCATTCTCCTTTGTAACTGATTTCTACCCCTTTGTAATGCTCTATTTTCTCTCTCTCTCTCTCTTTTGAGCATCATTCCAACCTTGCAATGGTGGTGGAATCACCTTCTTGAACCAAGGGCTAAAACCCCTCTTAAAAGCTCCAAAAGGTAAACCCTAGAATTGGTGTTTTAAACATTTCAATGAATTAGTATAAATCCAAGGGTTAGTATTTTAATTGCACTAGTTTTTATGTTCATTGGGTGATGGGAATGGAGTTTGGCAACTCCATTCCCCATGTGACCGATTTGTGCAAGAAAGAGAGAAGGAGGAGAATTAGAAAAGAAAATAAGGAATTAAGAGCTTAAGGTAAGAGCTCCTTCTTAATGCTAAATTTTAATGCATTAGAGTAATGGGAATGGGTAAGCTAATTAAAGAACCCAAAATGTTGTACTAGTATTGTAATGATGGAAGTTTGAGTATTTGTGAACTAGTATGTGAATTGTAGGCCTTGGAGCCAAAGAATTGTATATGTGTATTGGTATTGTTGATGGTGGAGTATTGATGAATTGAGATTTCTTTGAGTGCTGGTAGGACCCTTGTATGAGTGTGGCTAGAATAGGAATGAATTTGGTGAGAAAGTATGTATGTGGAGAAGTTAGAATTGTAGGTGAACTATGGCAAAATTTTAGTAGGAAATGTGCCTTTATGGATGACTTGGTGAATGGGAGAACCAAGGTATGTATTGGGTTGAGTAAGGAGGTTTAATAACCATGGAGTGGTAGTTGTAGTACAAGAATGAAAAAGGGGTAAAATCTGTAGCAAGAGGTATTGAAATGTGTTGTAGAAACTAAGAAGAATTAGTGTGTAGGATTTAGTAAAATGAGTATTGTACTGGGTAAGATTTGGGTTGAGTATAATGCAAATGAGGCAATGAAAGAGCCATAGGATTGGTGGGAAGAAGAAAGGAAAAATCTGCAGCATCTGTTGAAGAAGAAAAACTGTAACAGAAGAGAAAAACAGCAGTGAAAATTTGTAAGTTGACAGAGTATTATAGAGGATGGATTAGGTTAGTTTAAGTGCTTAATTAGTGCAAAACATACTTTAGTTTATGTGGGAATATTGGCAAA
Organism: Limonium bicolor; assembly: GCA_023374045.1. Classification (NCBI taxonomy): domain Eukaryota; kingdom Viridiplantae; phylum Streptophyta; class Magnoliopsida; order Caryophyllales; family Plumbaginaceae; genus Limonium; species Limonium bicolor. The sequence continues at coordinate 291,286,248 of CM041780.1, read as the reverse complement.
GAAACAGGCAAACAATTGAAGTGAGAACAGAGCTTAAAAACTATAAATTTGCAACAGACTAAATTCGTACTCGTTTGCAAACAAGTACGTAAACAAGTACGCAAACAAGTACGCAAACAAGTACACAAACAAGTACGCAACCGAGGATGGTACGGGTTTGCAAACAAGTACACAAACCAGGACCATGTTAAAAACTTGATAGAAACTCTCGTTAAAGGATGGTCCGGGTCTGTAAACAAGTACACAAACCCGGACCACCTTAAAAGCTTGACAGAAACGTCTCTAAAGAGATGGTCCGGGTTTGTAACCCCGGACACAAACCCGGACCACCACAAAAATTCACCAAAATGTGTTTTAATGCATTCTAATGATGGGGATTTTAATGGTAATGGAATTATAAGGTAATTAAGATTTGATTCATGATGTTTAATCGTCATTAAGGGTATAAACAAGCTTGGGAAGTAATGAGAAGTAAGTAACTTAAGTGGATGAATTTGATTTGTAAGGAATTAGTAAGTGTAAACCGAGAAACGATAGAAATGTAATGAGTGAGGTTAATTATAGATAATTAACCGCCTGATTCTACATATGTTCTAGGATTCGTATAGTCAAACGCTGAAGGGAGTCGGTGAGTCCAAAATCAACGGTGAAAGGTATGATTTCTTCATGCTCTGTATCCTAACCTGGTTACCCCGATTTGTGTGCTTATTTGATCACCTAAATAAGATAAATGCACGAATCGGACTTTATTGCACTTACTTGTGCTTGTTTTATATTTATTCTTGCTATATTGTCTTAAACATCTAGTTTGTATAATTCATGAAATGAATGAATGAGAAAGGATGTGTATATGTACCTTGTAGTGTACTTGTGTAATGTATTGTACCGTGAATGGATGTGTATGTGAGTAGTGTATTATTGTGTGGTCTGGATGTGTTGACTTCTACTAATTCCTAACTACCTAACCGCTAACGTAAGTATTGAGTAAATTGGAATGAGTAGAAGTCCGATATAGTTTCGGCCACCCGTGAGGATGAGGAGACACAAGAGGTTGGATCCGATTCCAGGCTTTTAATCATTTCCACGGCCCAAACCCCTTAAATGGGTAGCATCCTGGATTAGTGAGCCACAGTAAAGCCCGGTGGTGGGACGATGTAGTCCCTGCCCGGAGGTCCCGGCGACTTAACTTGAGTAAGTAGTAAGTAAGTAAAGTATGTATGAGTAATGGTCTTGGCTGGTGTAAGTCATTGACCCTGAGTAAAAGAGTAATCTCCACCCGATTAACCCGGGTGGATAAAAAGGAGCTAACAAGAATTGTGTATGTATTGCGTATGCGTATTTCAGTAAAGGTAAGTTTGTATCGGTTGACTTGTATTGTCTTCCTTGAATGCATTGAAATGTGTGTATGTATGCTTTGTGGAGTATTGTAGTATTATGTATGAAAGCATGTATGTATGTATGTATGTGTAAAATGAATTCCATGTATTCGACCAAGTGGTCGGCGTACCCTCGCTAGTACGCGGGTATGCGGAAGTCATATGGTAGCGTAAGCTGAGCCCTAGGGGCAATGTTTATATTGTACTGGTACCGAAGCAGTTATGTCCATGGTAAGAGACCGGCAGCTTTGCTTAGGTAGCTAGAGAAGAATTGTAGACAGTAGTGAATTGTAGAGGCTTGTAGCCTTGAAGTATAAGTTTACCAAACGTACACCCCTTTGTATTTAGGAAGTAAGTAGTTTGCGAGGAATGGGTAAATGGTAGACTCTTAGTGAGTATGTATAAACTTGAAAGGAATGTTGTATTTGTATTTGGATCTTAGTAAACTCGATATGTTTGTTATACTCAGAATTTTGACCCCCCTGGTTAGGGTCTACGAGGTTTTGATGTTGTGGGGGACGTTTCAATCAAGTAATGAGGGATTTCGGCTCGATCGGCGCATTCCAGGGCATGAGGAGCAGTTTCATCATTGTCAGGGCGTTTTCGTAGTTTTTAGGCTCCTGAGACCTCTTATAGGCTTTCTCTCTGCTCCGAAAGATGCCCAAATCAGCTTGAAATGCTTTGATATTTTAACCCATGATAGAGGATGACATTCTAAGCATAATGGCGTTGGAATTTTGATTTTTCGAATTTCCAATAATTTTCTAGCAATTTCTGCCTGAATCTAACGAGAAATTCAATTCAAAAATATTCCAACATTTAAAAAATCCGATTCCACTTCAGAAAATTCATAATTGTCATCCTTGACATGTGGTTAAAATTTCACAGCGAAATTCCTTTGGGAAGTCACTTAATTAAAATATCACAAAATCTTACTTTTACTAGATTTTCTTTATCTTTAAGAAAGTCTATATAAAGGATAGGTTTTTGATAAAATCAGAAGGGGATATGCTCAAGAACCCTAGGGAGTCAGAAAACACAGCCTCCTCTCTCTCTCACGTTTTTCCAACACCCGGCCACCCGAATCATACCGAAAATCCCCCAAAATCACCATCTAAACACATTTTCTAATCCCCAAAGCACCAATAATCATCAAAACCTCACAAAAACACTTCCAAAACGTGAAGAACAGCAAGAAAACCAACAACCAGAAGCTTGGTTCGAAATCCTTCGGGTCTACCATCAACGGATCACTCGACAAATCCCGGCGTGAAGAATCATTAGGAATCCGAAGGTAAAACAAGTAGAAATTTCACTTTCCTAACTCCCCACGATATTATCAGTCTTGCCTCAAAATTTGGGCTTAAACTAACTCTTTTTTGCTTCTGTATCGCTAATTGTTTTAGCTACTGCCTTGTTACTTGCTTGCTAAGTTTTGTATTTATTTTGATGTCAAATTGAGTTCTTTCAGTTACTAACGTGTTTAAAATCTTTCAGGCTACACACCCATAAATTTGAGCTCACAACACCCTCGGGAACCATCAAAAACCCACTGTCTGTGGGTTGTCCGTGACCACGGACACCCACGGACGGTGGCGGGATTTTATATTTTTCAATTTTTTCAAAATTTAGGGTTTCTGTCAATACATGTCCGTGGCCCCGGACATCTCAAGTTTACGTTTTATTTTAGTTCTGTTTTTGAAATCACTGAATTCTACTGGGGTCCGTGGTCTCGGACATTAGGTCCGTGGCCACGGACGTATTTAAAATTTAACCTAATTCTGCCTCCGAACCCTAGTTTAGGTAGCTTTTAATTTCACTTTAATTTTCTGTCAAAAACGCTAAATAATAATAAAAAAAAAACAGAAGCGCGCACTTAGGTTAAAACGATTTTGTAGTAAGCCGTAAATAAACCAAGTAGAGGAACAACGACCTAGGAAGGGTAATGAAAGTAATTTGAACCCTAAATAAGTCGAATACCAAGCCCCCGAACCCGAACTCTACCTTTCCTAATTTACTCTAGGTTAAAATTAGGTGGCGACTCATAATAGGTTCCAGTGAGCTAGCTTAGGTTTTAATAATTATTGTTATATGACATAGTTATTAATCTTAGGTTATAAGTGGACCTAAAACCCGGTTAGATCCTAATCAACTTAATCAACATAGGGTAGGGTTTAAAATCGAGGCTCACATACTGACGACTCTGCTGGGGACCACTTCTTAATTTTAAATTGTTTAATTTTAAGAAAGAGGGCTTAACTTTAAAATGTTTATTTATGGCTTTTATTACATTGTTTATTTACTTTTGTGCGCAATTTAAATTTCTATACCTTTGCATCCTACGAGAGCGAGGGTCCACATAAACCAATTTCACCCTGGGACCCATTTGAGGGTCCCTTGTCAGGGACTCACACCTTTTAGGTGATGTGAATAAGTGGAAAAGAAGAGGGTGTCGTCTAACCACACCCCCTTAATACCTTGGCTTTAGCCCCAAGCATTTTCCTGGCAGTAGTACCTTACCTAGCCACTGTTTGTTCAGTCAAAGACCCGACCGTAGCCGCACACCTTTAGGTGATGTGAAAAAAGTGGGGAAGCCCAAAGAGAATAGCGTGCAAGCCCTATTCCTTTGTGGTGAACTGGGCCGCGCCCAAGCACCTCTCCGAATCGATCTGTACCCATTGGACTGAGTTATTTTGTGAGGACATTTGCATCACCTCCTTATGTAAGACTTCTGTGCATATGTTCTTTTTCTCCCGGGCCTCAGGCCCAGTATCTGTATCAGTCCTTCAATGAAACATTTAAAGAGTTCTGATAGTCCAAATACTTCTATCATCCCAAGATCAAAAAACAAAAAAAATCCTTTAGGCTGATTCTTATTACAAGCCTAATTCTTGTAATACCCACTCGTAAGACCAACGAATCCTGCAACCCAAAAGTTTAGTCCAGGGCAGACTCTTCCAAAATTTGGGTCTGGTATTCATTGCAGCGCACTAATTTTTGGCCTGTGTTTCTAAGTTTAGTCCTAGTCTCACTCCCGCAATGCTGACTTATCTTCTTGCTTAAAAACAGGCAGCACCCTTCGCAGCTAGGACGTCGTCTGAAGTTAACGATCGAAGTACTCAGCTCGCTGAGCTTGTGGACTTGATAGGGAAACTAGCTGAGTTAGAATTCATCCACATGAGTGCCTTGGAAGAGCTAAGCTCAGGATTAGTGTCGCTGCAAGGGAAGCGAGAGCTCTCATTCATACTCTCGGGGAAATCATCCCTTTAGATTTGGCCCCCAATGAAGACGGGGTCAAGTCACCGGAGAACCAGGAACCGCAACAAGAGCAGCCGCACAGGTGCCCATTGTAGATCTGTAGCAGCCGCAGAGTCAGATTCTGAGAGTGCTTCTAGGGCGGAGGTTAGTCCAACTCAAAGCACCGCGGTTCCGCGGGCGGCATCTAGGCGCATATCCCGAGCAGTTCTGTCTTTCCACCTACTCACGGGCCACTCTAGGGATAATTGTCGTGATTTGAAGTCTAAAATTTTGTTATTGGCCCAAGAAGGAAAAATCCAGATTGCAACCCCAGTACCAGAGCTTCCCCACAAAGCCGAAAGGGAATTCACACCCATCGGTTGTCCCTTAAGCCAAGCCTTTGAGGAGCAGGACGAAAGGCTAATACGACCGCTCATTCCTCGCCATGGAGAGACACGAAAGGGGATTAGGCTTGGTCAATTTTGCAGGTACCATCAGCTAGCGGGGCTTGATACAAATGATTGCAAAGCGCTGAGACACAGGATCAGGACCTCATCGATCAGGGATATCAGCGTTTGGATGACCTCGAGACTTTAGGATCCAAAGTTCAGTGTGCTGCCTTTACCGTTTTCTGGGATGACAAAAAGCCGGCACGAGGGGCAGGACGGAAGCCCACATCCACGGTTAGCTTTGTTCCAGCAAATGCCAACCACCCGGTCGGGCAGGCACTACGGATCACCTGAAAAGTCGTCGCAAGGGGAAGAGCGAATGTTGTCTCCCCCGGTGGCTGAAGAAATCCAAGTGAACGAGAATTGCTTCCAAAGCTGAAGGCAACAACCATCCCCATGGCAATCTGGTCTTTGCTTACGATCTCACCAGAGCACCGACGGGCCATTGCCAAACATTTGGGCGGGCCAGAGGAAATTTAGCCCCGGAAAGGATGGTCGCGGCTCTTTGGCAAAAGCACGAAGAGGAGATCGGTTTTCACGATAGCGAGATCTCCGAGCACTCGGGAAAAGCATTGTATATTACTGTTTGGTGCGGGGCCTTCAAGGTGCCAAAGGTCCTCATTGACACAGGAGCAGATGCCAGCATCTGTCCTCTGAAAGTGGCAGAAGGTATGGGTTACGACAAGTTTGAGTCTTGTCAATAGTGCTACGAGGGTATGACGACAACCCAAGACATGTCTTCGGCCTACTGGATCTTCCACACAAGTTTGGGACGGTTATTCATCCAATGAAGTTCTTGGTTCTGCAATTCCCCATTCTTTCAATCTAATTCTGGGACGGGGGATTTCATTCAAGACTTGAAGGCCGTCCCTTCTACGGTGCATCAATGTTTGAAGTTCAAAAGAGACGGGAAGGTTCATGTCGTTAGGGGTGAACCACATGAGAAGGAGTTGCCTGTTTGTATGGTTGAAGAGGAGGGTGTGTCTCATCTAAATAGGTTTAGCGTTGTACCAGAGCAATCTGACCCAACTTCTCTTCAGAAACTTAAAGTTGGGCCAGGGAAGGTTATCATGGAGAAGTATGGTTATCAAGAGGGTAAGGGCCTTGGCAAGGATCTTCAAGGAATCCCAGACGCCCTGTCTCCGGCAGCGAATCCTGGTCGTCAAGGACTCGGTGCGTTAATGGACCCATCTTTCATTTCAACAATTGAACTATCGTCTTTGCTCATATGCTCATGTTCTCCAAGTTTACAGGATACGGTAAGAGTGGTAGAGTAGGAAGCGATGCCCGATTGGATGTTCCTTGAAGAATAGGTTGTGGGCTAGGGGTAGTTAGCCATTTACTTCCCGCTTTGGGGTCATTAGGAGCTATTGTTATTTTCCTTTGGTTGTTTTACATAGTTTCTTTCTTACCATAGTTAGTTTAGTTGTTCTTTTCCATTTGGTTGGTACTCAATGTCATTGTTACTTCTTTTGGTTATCAATAAAATTTCTTCTTTGTTCATTCTTTTTAATGTTTATACATTCATTCATGTGCTGAAAAAAAGAAAGAAGAGGAAGAAAAGATAAAAAGGGAAAAACTCTCTCTCTCTCTCTCTCTCTCTCATAAAGCATGTCTGCAAACGTACAAAAGGAAAAACATTTGTTTCTCGCGAAACCTCTTGTACAAAATCACTCTCCCATCCAAGCACTCGCCACCTCCATTACAGTCACCACACAACATCCCAACATTTCCACCACTTCACCAAAGCTTATACCAAGACTGCTGCCACCAAAAGAACAAAAAGATAAATCGTTCAGCAATCACCCCATCACCACTCACCACCATCGTTTACCACACATGCAATCACCCTCCATAAATAACTTGGGCATTCTAAGGTTTGCTAAGTAAACCCCACAGCAATACTGGGGGCAATCTGAGTTAAGGAACGATAACGTTTGTTTATTTTGTGCAAGCAAGTCCTAGAGTGTACACTTCGCGAGAGTGTCTCGAGTGGTAAAACCAAGAGCGAAGGAGACAATTTGTAAATTTACGCTTAAACCTATGAAAAGTAACAAAGAACGGATACACAACTATCAGGAATGACGAAGCACCTAGGTACAGCACCACACAGCCAAAAGCTTGTGAACCCTGACATTACACCCTAGGCACCCTCGCTGAGCTTTTTGTATACGTCCTCTTTTACAACACTACAAGCCCCACAAAATAAGCCAGCCAGTGATGAATAACTGACCCGGTGACCAAAGGAAACAAGGAGCCCGACTTCCGAACAACAACTTCACAAGTCCAAAGAGGCAAAACTGCTACCAGCATGACGAAGCAATCCGTAAATGGCCCCAAAGGCACAGGGTCCAAATGAGCTAACATCAAAAACAGCTCTCATAGTTTAAAACTGGGAAACACAAGAACCCCGCAGGAAAAAAAGATTCAAAGAAAGGCAAACCTGAAGAGCCTCGAAGCAATCCGAAATCCGGAAAAGTGGGAAGGTGCAACTCAAAAGTCCCAAGTTCCAAGCTCATAAGCAAAGTCATCACGAAGTAGCCAAACAACTTCAAGACAAAGAAAGAAGCCCGGGAGAAGGTGCAAGTTACAGCTTTGGTCACCCTTATAGCCCCACATATCCTAAACATTCCTCCATCATCCCTGTGTCTTTCATTACACCCCATAGCCACGTTATAAGCTCAAAAGACTTCTGACCTAGTAGTTGTGTATCCAATCACGTGAAAGTAACAGGTTGAACGTGTAAATCTAACAAATTTCAAATTCAATGGTCGAGATGTCTTGACTAAAAGGTGGGCACGAGTGCAAACATCAAACACTTTGAGAGTAGGATAGAAGGCACCACATCAAAATAAACCCTGACCTTGTGAGGTTGAGATTTGTTTTTGCGCAATTAATCAAAGAAAATACTGGGGGTAATCGATCGTTCCGATCGATTGCCATAAAGTCCTGAAAACTCAGATTGCCTTAAGGGAGAATACTGGGGGCAATTGTTGGCCCAAAAAACCCAAAACCCAAAGGTATTAAACCCTCTCATTCAAATATCCACAGGCTCGTCCTAAGCCCTTCCTCCACTTTCAAACATCCTCAGGCCCGTCATAAGCCCTACCATCTCCAGGTTTGCCTTAAGCCTTAATCCTTCTACATTCATCGTACACCTAACACATTTTCACTTAGAACCATTCTTAGGCTCGTCATAAGACCTAGATCCATCTTAGGCTCGTCATAAGACCTAGATCCATCTTTAGGCCCGTTATAAGACCTAGAACCATCTTTAGGCGCGTCATAAGATCTAGATCCATCTTTAGGCCCGTCATAAGACCTAGATCCGTCTTTAGGCCCGTCATAAGACCTAGATCCATCTTTAGGCCTGTCATAAGACCTTGATCCATCTTTAGGCCCATCATAAGACCTAGATCCATCTTTAGGCCCGTCATAAGACGTAGAACCATCCTTAGGATCGTCATAAGACCTAGATCCATCTTTAGGCCCGTCATAAGACCTAGATCCATCTTTAGACCCGTCATAAGACCTAGAACCATCCTTTAGGCTCATCATAGGCCCTAGTTGCATTCCCTTAGGCTCGTAGTAAGACCTAGCATTACCCACTCTCAACAAACACATTGCATTCATCTCATTTATATAGGCTCGTCATAAGACCTAGTTGCATTATCCAGGCGCGTCACAAGACCTGGTGACAGAAAGTTGGCGAGGTGATGGCAATAAATCCTCCTTTTGTGATGTCAACTTATTTTTGGGATCAACGAATGGTGGGCAAAGGCAATAAGTCCCCAGGGTTTTTACCAGGAGTTATCCCTGCACACCGGCTTGGGGGGCGATGGCAATAAGTCCACATTGGGTCCAGCCAGGAGCATTGGCACGGGTTTCGGTCCCCAGAAGCATCTGACCATCATCAGCATCATCATCATCATCATCGGCATCAGCATCATTAGCATCGTTAGCATTTCAGCATGCTTGCATTGGCATACAAGTTTTCACATCCTAGGTAGTCAACGCCTTAGAATCGCTTGACATTGCATCGTTTCATTTATTATAGGTAGTCAACGCCTTATAGTCACTTGACATTATTTCATTTTCGTCACCTAGGTAGTCAGCGCCTTAGAATAGCTTGACACATTTTCACTTGTAGGTAGTCAGCGCCTTAGAGCAGCTCGACAACGTTTTGTTGCTTAGGTAGTCAGCGCCTCCGAATAGCTGGACGTGGTCAATGCGGTTTCACACAACATGGAGGATTCTGTGGAGTCCAAAATTTTGGGCATCACTCAAGCATCAACCAGACTTTTCACATTCATTACAAAGTCCAGTTGATGGGGGGCAATCTATTATACCCAAAATTTTGACCCCCCTAGTTAGGGTCTACGTGGTTTTGATGTTGTGGGGGATGTTTCAATAAAGTAATGAGGGATTCCGGCTCGATCGGCACATTCCAGGGCATGAGGAGCAGTTTTCGTCATTGTCAGGGGCGTTTTCGTAATTTTTAAGGCTCCTGAGACCTCCTATAGGCTTTCTCTCTACTCTGAAAGATGCCCAAATCAGCTTGAAATGCTTTGATATTTTAACCCATGATAGAGGATGACATTCTAAGCATAATGGCATTGGAATTTTGATTTTTCAAATTTCCAATAATTTTCTAGCAATTTCTGACTGAATCTGACGAGAAATTCAATTAAAAAATATTCCAACATTTAAAAAATCCGATTCCACTTCAGAAAATTCATAATGTCATCCTTGACATGTGGTTAAAAATTCATAGCAAAATTCCTTTGGGAAGTCACTTAATTAAAATATCAAAAAATCTTACTTTTACTAGATTTTCTTTATCTTTAAGAAAGTCGATATAAATGATAGGTTTTTTGATAAAATCATAAGGGGATATGCTCAAGAACCCTAGGGAGTCAGAAAACATGGCCTTCTCTCTCTCACACACATTTTCCAAAACCCGGCCACCCGAATCATACCGAAAATCCCCCGAAATCACCATCTAATTCATAACTTATGATTGGAAAGTCGAAATAACGAAATTCCAACGGCATTAGTCTCTAAACATCATCCTCTATCTTGTGAAAAATTTCATGACATTTTGTTTGGATTTTGGTATTTTCAAAGAGAGAGAAAATTGGAAAAATGATTGAATTTCTCTTTTAAATTTTGGGCTAAGGTTCCAAATAAGATAATTTCAGGTTTATGACTGTATGTAGTCATGCTAACCATGTGACAATTTTATTTTAATTTTGGAAACCTTTTAATTTCTATTTTGAGGCTATTTCATGTGTTAATTATTAAAGAAATTAGCTTATAATATGAATTAAAAGCTAAATTTCCTGAATAAATATTATCAGAAAGTCATGAAATACCTTTCATAATGACTATGATATTTGGAAGTGTTTGGAGATAATGAACAAGTCATGTGAAGATAGAAAATCCCGATAATGTTCTTGGAAAATCCCGCCTTGGTGCTTTTTGACCCCTTTTGCCCTTTGTAACACGTATGCCTTAGAGACTACTCCGGGGGGGGGGGGGGTTGAAATTTTGGGTATAACAGATTGCCCCCCGTCAACTAGGCTTTGTAATGAAGATGAAAAGACTAGCTGATGCCTGAGTGATACCCCAAAATTTTGGGATTTTAAAAGACCTTATATCCAGATTGTGTCGAGCTATTCTATGGCGCTGACTACCTATAGGTAAAGGAGATGTTGTTGAACTATTCGAAGGTGCCAACTACCTGAAATGATGATATGTTGTCGAGCTATTCTAAGGCGCTAACTACCTAAAGTGATGAAAATGATGTCAAGGTATCCTAAGGCGTTGACTACCTAAAATGATGAAAATGATGTCAAGATATTCTAAGGCGTTGACTACCTAAAAATGGTGAAAATGTTGTCAATCTATTCTAAGGCGTTGACTACCTGAAAATGATGTCAATGATGCCAAGCTATTCTAAGGCGTTGACTACCTGAAAATGATGAAAATGGAATAATGTCAAGCGATTTTAAGGCGTTGGCAACCTAAAAGATGAAGTAATGTGTAGATGCAGGAATGCTGATGATACTCGGATGCTTCTGGGGACCGAAACCCGTGCCAATGCTCCTGCCTGGACCCAATGTGGACTTATTGCCATCGCCCCCAAGCCGGTGTGTAGTGATAACTCCTGGTAAAAACCCTGGGGACTTATTGCCATCGCCCACCATTCGTTGATCCCAAAATAAGTTGACATCGCACAGGAGGATTTATTGCCATCACCTCGCCAACTTTTCTGTCGCCAGGTCTTGTGACGCGCCTGAATAATGTAGATGAATGATATGAAGATGATGTAAATGAAAGTGATGCAAATGTAGATGATGAAAATGATGCAAATGAAAGTGATGCAAATGTAGATGATGAAAATGATGCAAATGAAAGTGATGCGAATGTAGATGATGAAAATGATGCAATGATATGGATGACATGAAAATGATGTTCGGATGCTTCTAGGGACCGAAACCCGTTCCAATGCTCCTTGTTGGTATACTATGGGGACTTATTGCCTCTGCCCCCAGCTGGGGATAACTTCTAGACCACCAGGGGACTTATTGCCACTGCCCTCTAGTTGTTCATCCCTTAAAGTCGACATGATGATGGGGACTTATTGCCTCTGCCCCGTCAACTTGGATCACGCACTGTCTCGTACTTGTCTCACACTAATGATGATACTTGGTCTCGTACTTGTCTCGCAGTGGTCTCACACTGAAGAGAAAGCTGCATCTCACACTGATTCTGGGTCACGAACTAAAAATGAGTTGGAAGTTAATAGTCTCGTGCAAATGCATGTGGTGAAAACCAAATGTAAAAGGGCCAAACATGGAGATGACGAGATGTATGCAAAAATTTGTAAAATACAATCATAGTGCATGTAAAATACTGGTTCAAAGCAAGAAACTGTTGAGGAATGTGCCACATATGGCAATGATGAGAATTAAAATTTGTTTAAAGCAAGAAATTGCCGGAAATTATGCCAAACATGGCGATGATGTAGATTTGTCCAAAGCAAGAAATTGCTAGGAATATGCCAAACATGGCGATGATGCAGATTTGTCTAAAGCAAGAAATTGCTAGGAATATGCCAAACATGGCGATGATGCAGATTTGTCCAAAGCAAGAAATTGCTAGGAATATGCCAAACATGGCGATGATGCATATTTGTCCAAAGCAAGAAATTGCTAGGAATATGCCAAACATGGTGATGATGCAGATTTGTCCAAAGCAAGAAATTGCTAGGAATACGCCAAACATGGCGATGATGAGATTTATGAAATCGAAGTGTTTGAAGTAAAATTGTCCAGGACAAGAAATTACTGAAAAAGGTACCAAACGTGGCAATATTTAAAGAAACTTCTATCTTACTGAAAACGGAAGTGAAATCATCGTTTTCAGACTAAAAATTTCAGACTCGTAATTTATCTCCTAGGAGATGAACATGCCCCTGGTGTGGTGTGATGTTTAATGTTGAGATCTATTGAGTGACGATCAAGGCTTATGACGGGCCATGGAATTTATGTGGAGGTGAAGGCTTATGAGGTGCCCGTGGTATATGATGTGGAGGTAGGGGCTTATGTGGGCCTGTGGAATTTGGTGTGGAGGTAAGGACTTATGTGGGCCTGTGGTGTTTGATGTGGAAGTAAGGGCTTATGTGGGCTGTGGTGTTTGATGTGGAGGTAAGGGCTTATGTGGGCATGTGGTGTTTGATGCGGAGGTAAGGGCTTATGTGGGCCTGTGGTGGGATGGTGGTGCTCAAGCTTTGGGCTTCGATTGGTGTTGTCATGGCAATTGTTGGAACCAATAATTGCCCCCAGTATTTTTCCTTAGGACAACCTGAGCTAGAGTTCATGGCAATCGATGGGAACAGTTGCCCCCCAGTATTTTCTTTGATTGAACGTGCGAACAAGTCTCATCCTCACAGGGTCAAGGCTTACGCTTTGATGTGGTTCTTCCTAACCTACCCTCGACGTGTTGGTGTTTGCACTCATTTCTCGCTCATGGTCATAACTTTTAGACCATTGAATTCGACATTTGATGGATTTACGCATTTGATCTGTTACTTTCACGTGATTGGACACACAACTATCAAGTCGGAAGTCTTTAAGCTTATAACGTGGCCATGGGGTGTAATGAAAGACAACGGGACCTTAGAGGGATATTTTAGGTATGTGGAGCTAAAGGGGTGACCAAAACTGTACCATGCGTCTTCTCTCGGATCATCTTCCTTCTCTTGAAGTCGTCTAGCTGCTTCATGTTGACGTGCTTTCGAGCTTCTTCTAGACTTGGACTTTTGAAATCGTCCTTTACACCATTCTCCTCTTTTTGTCATTCGTATTTTCCTCGAGGCATGTTTGGGTTTGGCTCTTTGTTTTAAATCCTTTCTTGACTTTGCCTTCGGGTTCTTGTGTTTCCCGGTTTCGGGCTTCGAGAGCTATTTTGATGTGAGCTCTTTGGATCCTGTGTCACTCTGGGACTATTTGTGGATTACTTCGTCATACCGATAGCGCGCTGCTTCTTTGAACTAATGAAGATGTTATCTGAGACTCGGGCTCCTCGCTTCCTTGGTCACCGGGTTGGAAATTCATCATCGGCTGGGTTATTTTGTGGAGTTCATATTATCGAAAAGGGATATATGAAAGGCTCACGGGGGTGCCTAGGGTTTAATGTCAGGGTTCACAAACTTTTGGCTATGTGGTGTTGTACCTAGGTGCTTCGTCATCCCTAATAGTAGTGTATCCGTTCTTTGTTACTTTTCGCAGGTCTAGGAGTAAATTTACAAATTATCTCCTTCGTCGGGGTTATGCCATTTACCTCACCTTTGAATGTGGTCTCACAAGAGTTCGTGTAAAATGACACGCTCGTTCGCTCATGGTTTTTCTACTCAAGACACTCTCGCGAGATTTTCACTCGGAAACTCGTTCACAACATTTAAACACAAGATAAAGATGATGACGAACTTAAACTTAGATTGCCCCCAGTATTGATTTTGGGTTTGTGACAACAATTCGATAGATGTGGACCTTGAACCTCTTTGTGGGTTGTTTGGATATTATGGGTGGTTTGTGGTGTTTAGTTAGGCATGTTCAAATTTTTAGAAACGAGAGACAAGTCATTCCATTGTATAGTAAGAAAATGATTACTTTGTGATCCTTGAAAGATGTGAGTGCTCTTTTTTTTTTTAAGTTTTTCGAATTAATGAATAATGCTTTCTACAAAAATGGAACTATGTTTTATTCAACAAATAACATAATGTTGGAAATTACAAACTCAGGAAAACTACCGAAAATGATCAAGGAAACTAACTACTACAAAAGTTGAAAGACGACTATTCAAGAAAAGAAATGCATTTAATGAAAACACTAAAAAATAACATTCTGATGATGCTTGGGCACGCGTGCTCTGCGCTCTCCGCCATTTTCTTAGAATTGGAGCCCTTGGTCAATTAGATCCTGGATTCTGTGTTGTAGGGCCCTGCAGTGGTCAGTGTTGTGACCGGGCAGCTGATGAAGTGACAAAATTGTTTAACACCTTCCCAAATGAGTAGTTCCTGGCCTCAGGGCGAGCGGTTGCATCGGATATCTTCCTCGACTCTTCAAGTGCTTGTCTTGGTGTTCGGCCGATTTTCTAAACTCTCTCTGTCGAGAACTCCGTCGGATGGTTCTACTGTCCCAACGCTCCAACCAGGTCCTCTTGACTGTCGATCACTGTCTTCCTCATGTTGTTTGGTTCTCTTACGGGTGCAGCTTTGGATGCAAGTTGTTGTTTCCCGGTTGTCTGATCACTTTCCTGAGTTCCGTAGCAGTTTCTTTGACATTCCCCTCTGATCCTCGGATGCTAATGGAGCCAACTTCAATGCAGTCATAAGGGTGTTGAGGAGCCTGTCCACTAACTCATCCCGATCTTGACGTTCGACTCGAGGGAAAGAGCCTTTGCTTTCAACTCTTCGATAAAGCAACGTAGTTAGATTCCACGGCGTCGATGGCAGCACTACTATCCTCTGCTCCATGGCATCAATGGTGGCCAGGTGCTTTTGTTCCAAAATTGCGAGCTGGGCTTCCATGTTGATTGGACCTCACTTAGGACTTGGGTCTACCCTGTTTCCAAGGCGTCCATTATTAGCTAACAAAAGGAAGTGGGCTGAAAGATACTAAGGTGAGAATGATGCTTCACAAGATAGATCGAAACGACTTAGGCTGAAAGCAAGTGGGCCAGAATACCCAGAGAATGAGGTGTTTGGGCTGGAGTATCTTTCAGACTATGAACTGGAATTTGGACTAAAATCTAAATAGACAGGTTTGATTGGGCCTGAGAGGTGACACCAAGATCTAGGGTTTTGGGCTAAGGCCCGAATAAGAAGTCTACCTGGACTAGAATGAGCCCTTGGGCCGGAATGTGTTTGGGCCTGGAGTAAAGCACATGGGCTGGAATGGTCCTAAATCACAAATGGGCCTAACTTTCTTTGGCCCAGAGAAGATGGTTGCTAAGCCGAAAAAGATTTTATTTTCAGGACTTGTGGGTTATTTCAAGTTCAGGTGGATTTCTTTTTTATGGGCCTAGAACTAATTGGATAATTCAAATTGGGCCAGAAGAGAAATCACCTAAGTCTAAGCTTTTGGGCCGAAGCCCGAATGACTCACATATTAAACCAATAGGACCTCGGGCCGCAAACAATAGAGCCGCCCTTTTGGGTTAGGCTAGGTTAATGTAGGAGAAGTTCCTATCAATCACTAGGCTGGGTAATGGGCCGATCCTACAAGCAAACAAGGCCCACACAAATTCAACATGTCCTCACTAGACATTTAAATCAAAACGGGTATGGATCGATCCGGAGAGGTGCTTGGGGCATGGGCCCAGGTCACCTCAAAGGAATAGGGCTTGCACGCTATTCTCTTTGGGCTTCCCCACTTTTTTCACATCACCTGAAGGTGTGCGTCTACGGTCGGGTATTTGACTGACCAAACAATGGGCTAGGTAAGGACATGCCGGAAAATGCTTGGGGCTAAAGCCCAGGTATTAAGGAGATGTGGTTAGACGACACCCTCCTCTTTTTCCCCAGGTTATTCACTCACCTAAAAGGTGTGAGTCCATGACAGGGGACCCTCAAACGGGTCCCTGGATGAAATTGGTTTGCGTGGACCCTCGCTCTCATGTGATGCAAGGGTGCTGAAAATTAAAGTGGCACACAAAAGTAAACAAACAAAGTTATAAAGCCATAAATAAACATTTTTTCGAGTTAAGCCCTCTTTCTTAAAATTAAACAAGTTAAAATTAAGAAGTGGTCTCCAGCTGAGTCGCCAGTCTGTGAGCCTCAATTTTAAACCCCATCCTATGTTGATTAAAGCTGATTAGGATCTAACCAGGTTTTAGGTCCACTCATAACCTAAAATTAATAATTATATCATATACAATATTATTAAAACCTAAGCTAGCTCACTAGAACCTAGTATGAGTCGCCACCTAATTTTAACCTAGATTAAATTAGGAAATGAGAGTTCGGGTTCGGGGGCTTGGAATTCGACTTATTTGGGGTTCAATTACTTTCATTACCCCTAGAAAGTCGTTTTTCCTCTACTTAGTTTAATTACGGCTCATTACGAGTCGTTTTTAACCAAAGTGCGCGCTTCTGATTTTTTTTTTTATTTTTAACATTTTTTGACAGAAAATTAAAGTGAAATCTGAAAATACCTAAACTAGGGTTTTCGGAAGCAAATTATGTCAAGTTTTATTACGTCCGTAGCCACGGACCTGAAGTCCGAGACCACAGACCCTAATTGAATTAAATAAATATGAAAACAGAACTTAAATAAAAATGCAAATTTGAAAAGTCCGGGGCCATAGACAGGACGTCCGAAGGCCCGGACATAGTTTAGCAAACCTAAATTTTTTAAATTTTGAAATCCCCGCCGCCGTCCGTGGGTGTTCGAGCCACGGACCACCCGTCCGTGGTCCAAGACCATAGGTCCGAGGTCCCGGACCACCCACGACGGGGTTTTCTGATGGTTCCCGATGGTGTTTTCGACTCAAATTTTATGGATACGTAGCCTGAAAGATATACAAGATGTTAGTAATTGAAAGAATTCAATTTTATGGATACGTAGCCAGAAACACAAACAAACCTTAATTTAGAAGCAAGGAAAATTCAATTTGATTAGAATTTCAACCAAAAGTGTATTATGATCATAAGGGTTAGAAAATTTGGTTTTTAACCTGTTTTGATTTTGAAATTTGTTGTTCCTTCACGTCGGGAATCTCTGAAAGCTTCGTTGGTGGCCGATCCGGTTCAACTTCGACCCGAGCTTCTGAACCTTCTTCCTTGTGTTGCTAAGGATGTTTTTTTGCTGCTATTGCTGGTGGTTTTGTGCTTGGAAGTCTGATGCAGAAGGAATATTGTGTTTTCAGTGGTTTCGGGGTGATTTCACCAGGGTTTCGGTGTTGATTTGAGGCTTGGGAGTGCAAAAACGTGGGAAGAAGGTTGACGGCTGCCTTTCCTGAATTTG
Source organism: Limonium bicolor (assembly GCA_023374045.1). NCBI lineage: Eukaryota > Viridiplantae > Streptophyta > Magnoliopsida > Caryophyllales > Plumbaginaceae > Limonium > Limonium bicolor. The sequence goes on along the minus strand of CM041780.1, from coordinate 291,268,653 downwards.
GGGATGTTCTTCTCTGCCTAGGTCTTTTTGGAAGGTCCTTTTATAGAGAGAGCAAGGCCATGTTGATAGAACAAAGTTTTTATCTAAAATCCTGATTTTGTGCTCTAAGAGAATCTGATTTTTTTAAAACATGTTACAGAACGATAAAAATTCTGAAATTTTAACTGAAGATAAAATATGATATTTAGGAATTTTGAGAGTTGAAATCAGTTTATTTCGATAAATAACCTATTAGATAAAAATCTCACAATCTGGAATCTCCCATATTCATATCTTATGATTCAAAAGTCGAAATAACAAAATTCCAACGGCCTTAGTCTCTAAACATCATCCTCTATCTTGTGCTAAAGTTTCATGACATTTTGTTATGATTTTGGTATTTTCCAAAGGAGAGAGAAAATTGCAAAAATGGTTGAATTTCTCTTTTAAATTTTGGGCTAAGGTTCCAAATAAATAATTTCAGGTTATGATTGTATGTAGTCATGCTAACCATGTGACAATTTTATTTAATTTTGGAACCTTTTAATTTCTATTTTAAGGCTATTTCATGTGTTAATTATTAAAGAAATTAGCTTATAATATGAATTAAAAGCTAAATTTCCAAAATAAATATTATCAGAAAGTCATGAAATACCTTTCATAATGACTATGATATTTAGAAGTGTTTGGATATAATGAACAAGTCATATGAAATTGAAAATCCCGATAATGTTCTTGGAAAATCTTGCCTTGGTGCTTTTTGACCCCTTTGCCCTTTGTAACACGTATGCCTTAGAACTACTCCGGGGGTTTTTGTAATTTTGGGCTAACCCCTAGGTTCTATTCCTTAAGGTGTTCAGTGCAGTGTCTTTCACTCATTAGGGTCATGGATACTTCGAATTTGAGGGTCATATGTTGAGAGACATTGGCAAGGAGAACTCCGAGATTGTTTAAGGAAAAGGACTAAATGCGAGCTTGAAAGAGAAGGTAAATATCTCGTAGTAAAAGCATTAATGCATTAGATAGTAATTAATAGCTAATAAGAGTGTTTTTAGAAGATTAATTTAGCATTAGGGTTATAAGACTATTAGAAAAAGGGAGTTTTGCTTAGAGTTGATAAGACAAAATTGAAAGATAAAGAAAAGAGAAAGTTATAAGACTTCAGTGATTAAATTGCAATTAACAAGGAGATATTGTAATTACAATTGTAGGTCATTACATGGTATATATTGTGTGCAAGGTCTTATGTGCATATATTATTTTGGAAATTTAGGTTTAAGATTTAACTGCAGCCTAAGAGCCAAGTCAATTAAGTCTAAGCCAAGCCAAGTCATTTAAGGGCCTAAGTGCCAAGCAATTTAAGATTATGCACTATATTGTGATGTAGTGTAGTTTTGTGAAATTGTGTGTGTGTTAGATGGTGTAATGAGAATTTAAATGTCTATTTTCTTGGGTATAGTAATATCTCTAGGGAATCCATGTCAAAATTTGGTGAAGAAACATGATGTCTATTCTAGTATTCTAAGGAGATTTTATGACTAAGGGACTAGGAGACTTTAGGAGTTGTTCTGATGAAAAAAGAATGAGTTTAAGGGGTTCCTGTGAACCAGGATGACCTAGGTATGTCTAAGAGGAACTAGGGGTTACAATGGTGAATTTTAGCACCAAGACCATGATAAAAGAAGTTAGGAAACTAGTACTTGAAATACCCCCAACTTAGATGTGGTGTTTAAATGATAAACTAAGATATAAGGAGGCTAAATAATGCCTTAGGAACATTAAGAAACATTTCTAACCAAAGAAAATATAAGGAAACACCAAAAGAGCAGCTTAAGCAAAAACATGCTCTAAGCTTGGAGAGACTTGGGAGAGTACCCAAATGTTTTTCTAAGACCTTAGTAATATCCTAATGGTCATTTTAAATCAATTACCAAAGAAAACCAGCTTGAAAACAAGTTAAAAACACAAATGTGCTTTAAGGAGTCTTAAAGCACGTTTTTGAAAAATTGTCTTGTAATGAGTTTTGAATGGCTAAATGTCCATCATTACTCTTTAATTAACATGTGTACTATATAGTATCACATTTGGAAGTCTATATCAATGGGAAATCAAAATTTTCACAACAATGTGCCTTGTTTTGTGAATAGTAAATTATTAAAGCTAATTTATAACATAAGTCAATATAAGTGAGATATTTGGTCAACAATGACTTAAGTACCCCCTTGTTACTAATGGGGCCGGTTTTCTTGGGTTTGTAAGTGAGTCACCACCTTAATGACTCATTAAGCAAATAAAGATTTGTAAAGTAAAAGTACTATTCACCTTTTACATAAATATCACACTTTAGTGATTCTCTCTCCTCACTTCTTCATTCTCCTTTGTTTCCCACGGTTTTCTTGCTCCCTCTCCCTTCTCCCTTTTCCATTACCTGAAGAGCAACTCCATGCTAGCTCCATCTAGCTTTGCACACAACTCACTCATTTTAGCTCCAAAACCAAAACCAATTACATATTCTTCTTAGTTAGCTCAAGCTCTCTCTTTCTATCTTTTCAAACTTCAAGAGCTTCATTTTGGTGCCAAGTCAAACCACCATTAGAGGAGGAATTCAAGTTTGGAGACTCCATTGGCTTCTCCATTCTCTTAAGGTAAAGAAAGTGTAAGAAATCTAGGTTTCCATCACTTTCTTCCTTGTCCGAAAATTTACACTCATGGGACTCCATGTTTATGCCTTGTTCTTGCTTGTTTTCTACTCTTCAAAGGATTGAGGAGGTCCTTCTTGCTTCATATCCAAGCTTGTCTTGAGAAACCAAGGTAAAACAATCACCTTAATACCTTAAAGCATATTTTAACCTAGGGTTTGTTCCTTAGGGTTAATGTATTATCTAGTACTCATTGGAGTCATTGGATATTGGTTAGAACATTGGCAGGAGATATACATTGGTGACCGAGATTGAACAAAGAAAAACCTAAGGAAGAAAGCTTTTAAAGCTTGTAAAGAACAAGGTAAATTACTTACCTTAAGGTGCTTTATTGTTTAAGGGAATGGGAGTTAGATATGTGATGAGTTTAGTAGAGGGTTTACATTAGAAAAGGGTTATATAAACCTAGGAGAAATAATGACTATACTTGTGAACTTGCGACTAAGGAGCAAATGAGAAAAGAGATAGTTTAAGAACATCAAGGTGAATTACAAGAAGAATTTTATTTCAATGGGAGCCTTGTTGTGTGTATTCGCAGGTTGGAGGCAAATATATGTGGAAATTCAGTGGTTAAGATTATTGTCATTTAAGGGCCTAAGTGCCAAGCATTTTAAGTTTAAGCACTATATGATGATGTGTTGTGGTTTTGGTGTAAATTGTGTGTTAAGGTGTTGTGATAAGAATTTGAGTGGTATTGGTTGTTTTGATGGAGAAAAACCATGTGTTAGGATGTGCTATGTACTAGAGAACCCATGGCAAAATTTAAAGGAGAACCTAAGTGTTTAAGATATTCTAAGGTGATTTCATGACTAAGAAGCACTAGGAAGTTCTAGAGGTTTTTTGATGAAAGAGGGTGAGAATAGGGTGTTTAAATGACTTGTAATGACTTAGGCACCACCATGAAGGATTTAGGAATCAAAAGAATGTATTTGAGTATTTAGGACTTAGGTAAATGTTGATAAAAGAAGCTAGGAAACCTTGGTAAGTTTGGTGTGATTAAGTGTGAAACTTTGAGATGAGTTAGATAGAAACTAGAGTTTAGAATTTAAGGAAAACCTTAGAAAGTGTAAGATAGATGAAAGTGGTGTATGTGGTGTGGCCAAGTCCATAAGGAGGGACCTTTGGGCTAGTAGAAGTGCTAGGTGAAAGGGATGTTGAAATGTAGGAAACAATAAGTGTTAAGTGTTAGTAGTTTGCTGTAAGAATGTGTAAAGGATGGGAATGAGTTTGGAGGATGGTTTAAGATGAGTTTAAGGGTCTAAATGATGTTAGAACACATTGGATGGCTTCAGGAAAGGTTTAGTGAAGATTTGGCAAAGTTTGGGCATGTTTTGGTGGCGTCCGACCCAGGGGTCCGACCCAAGTTTGGGTCGGACAGCCTCTGTTTAACGCCGGGAAAGGTTCTGGAATGGTCTGACCCAGAGGACGTGGGTCGGACATGGGTCGGACGGGTGAGTCTTAGAGGGCAGATAAGTTTCTGGAATGGTCCGACCCAGAAGGTTGGGTCGGACGTGGGTCGGACATGGGAGGTTTTAGAAACAGAAAATTTCTGGAATGGTCCGACCCAGTTGGTTGGGTCGGACGTGGTCGGACATGTAGGGTTTTTCAAACCGAAAGTTACTGGAAGGTCCGACCCAGAGGGTGGGTCGGACGGTGGGTCGGACGACCCTTAACACTTAACAAAAAAAAATCTGAATTCTAAGAATGATAATTGGTAATAAGGTATACCTTTGGTAGGGTGGTAATGATTAGGACCCTAAGAACTTAAGGGATTAAGTTAAATTAAGTTAAGTATAATTTTAATGTTTAAAGTTAAGTTTGTAAGCTAAGTGGCAAAGACTTGAGAGGATTATTGAATGGGAATCCTTAGGGACTAAGTGAGTTAAGTAAGGTGCAAATAACTAATGACCTAAAAATGAATGAATGTTTTAGGTTTGTGAATTGGGACCCCAAGAAAAGGTTAAACAAACAACGATCGACGGTGAATGGTACAATCCTACTTGTGACCTGCTTGCTAACGAGGTGTCCCTCGGCTTGTGTGCTATCTGTTTTATTGTTATGACTAAAACAAGATAAAGCATGCAACCGTTTTATTTTATTCTCGTTGTGTTGTGTTATCTTTACACTAACCCGCGAGACTTGAGATGGTTACTAACCAAGTTTAGACTTACTGAGTTAGAATAAGAGTTAAGTTTGATGGTTGTTGGTTAATGCCCGTTAAGGCTTTGCTAGCACATGGGATTAAGATGTCTACTAACTGGAACTTGAGTGAGGAAACCCGGGACCGATCTCCGGTCATGCATGCTAAGGAAAAAGGGGGACGGTATCTGAATCAGATCCGCCCTCCGCTTAAGGACTTGTCTTCGGACTTGTAGCCTAGGGCCGGTTGCCGGCTCAGCTACGCTGGACTCCCGTCCAGAGTAGGTGGCATTAAGATGGTGCGGTGGGAAGATCACCTAAATCCCAGGTTCGAATTAAGCTACAACCAATCCCTTCCAGGAACGGTTTGTAAACTGAGATTAAGTTGAGATTAAGATTGAGATTAAGTAAGGAACTGAGATTAAGGAAATGAGGACTAAGCAAGGGGTTACTAACCCACTTGAGGGAACGCTTGAGTCGTTCATTGATTGTGAACTATATATGTTCATCTGTGGTTATTGTTATTGCACTTCATTTATGCTTGTGTATGTAATCAATTTCCATGCTACCGACAATTAGTCGTCGTAGCCCCGTTAGCTTGGGGGCCATGAGAGGGTGTACCAGCATTCGTGCTGACCCCCTCGGGGCTATTTTTACACTTGCAGGTAAGAGACCCATGAGGACGCACTACGAGAGTAGGAGCGGTTAGACTTAGGGTGGGATGTTTATTTTGAGTTCGGTTTGCGCCTGTGCACCCGACTGTTTATATTTAAACTGATGTAAGGTTGTGATTATGTCTAAGATATTGTACTCAGTTGGTTGTGGCATTATGGATGGTGATGTTATGGGTTGGATAAGTATTTTGGTTAAGTATTGTAAATGTCAAAGCCGGTATATTCTAATGATCAGACTGTGGCAAGGTCCAGGTGTTTATTATCTCCGCTGCGACATATTCGTTTAAGTGTTCAGTTTTGCGATAACCACGATTGGCTTTGGATAGGGTGTTACAGTACAAGTTTGATGGAAATAAGGTGTAAAACCTTGGAATGACTTAAGTGAGGACTATTGTTTTGAACTTGTGGAAGTTTGGTAATGGAAGGGGCATGAGAAAAGTAATGCTTGTGAAGTGGTCAAATTGCTAAGGAGGGTCACTTGAGCTAGATGATGTTCTAGGCAAATTATATGTTAGGAATGTAAGGAAATAAATGTTAAGTGTTACGAGTTTTTATAAGGAGTGGGTAAATGTTTAAGAAGATCTTTAGAGGTTGTTTTAAAATGAGTTGGTGGATGTTTTAAAGGTGAGTTTAAGTGCCTAAATGAGGTTGGAGCACATTAGAACACTTGTGGTGAAGTTTTGGGATGAATTTAACACTTAGAAATAAGTTCCTAGAGCCGACCTACCTTAGGACCGACCTTGGCAAGGTCGGTCAGGCTCAAAATACACTCGCAGGAAACTCTCTGGAATGGACCAACATTAGAACCGACCATGGACAAGGTTGGTCGGACTGAAAAACAAAGAGCAAAATGTTACTGGAATGGACCGACCTTGGGGACCGGACTTGCAAGGTCGGTCAGAGCAAATTTTTTAGACGATAAAATGTTACTGGATGGACCGACCTTAGGACTGACCTTGCAATGTCGGTCGAGTAGAAATTTTTCAACCAGAATGTCTCTGGAATGGACCGACCCTGGGTAGGGTCGGTCGGTACGGTCGGTCGGCCCATATATAAAAAAAACTTTAAGGATGTTAAACGGTATTAATGGTACACCATTAAGAGAACAATGATGACTAAGAAGATAAAGACCTAAGGGAATAAGTTAAGTATAAACTCAAATATTTAAGGTTAAGTTGTAAGATTATGTTGTAAAACTTAAGAGGTGTTAGGTGGATCATTGAGGGTTAAGCAAGTTAAATAAGTTAAGTAATGTGTAAGTGATTAATAATCTAAGTTGGATGAATTTTTAGGATTGAAAGTTTAGAACCGGAGGAGAATTAAACAACTGGACAATCGACGGTGAACGGTACAGTCTTTCTTGTGACCTGCTTGCTAACGAGGTGTCCCTCGGCTGGTGTGCTATTTGTTTATGTGTGCCAACAAAACAAGATAAAGCATGCAACTAGTTATATTGTACTTATTGTGTGTGTTGATTTACACTAACACAATGGACTTGAGGTTAGTTACTAACAAAGTTACTACAAATGGGATGAGATGAGGAATTATATTGTCTAACCGTTGGTTAATACCCGAGAAGGTTTAACTAACACTTGGTCATAAGATTTTCACTAACTGGAACTTAAGGGGGGAGTGAGGAACCCGGGACTGACTCCGGTCATGCATGCCAAGGAAAGGGGGTCGGTATCTGAATCAGATCCGACTTCCGCTTAAGGACTTGTCTTTGGACTTGTTCTAGGGTCGAATGTCGGCTCAGCTACATTGGATTTCCAGTCCAAGGTAGGAGGCATTAAGATGGTGTTGTAGGATCACCTAAATCCTAAATTATAAGATAAGTTGTTTATTCAACCAATGGAGTTAATAGCTCATTGGCTAGGGTTGCTTTGAACCGACAAAATAAACATTGAGATAAGATACAACCATTTTTTTTAAGGAACGGTTTTGTATACTGAGATTAAGATAAGGATAAGACTGAGGTAAGTTAAGATGGACTGAGGATAAGTGGATTGGAACTTGAGGACTTTTATTGATTAACTCACTTACTAAGAGAACGTATTAAGTTGTTCATTGTGTGTGAACTATGTATGTTCATTGTGGATTATTGCTTTACTGCACTTCATATTATGATTGTGTATCTAATCAATTTCTATGCTATCAACAATTAGTCGTCATAGCCCCGTTAGCTTGGGGCCACGAGGGGATCGTACCAGCATTATTGCTGACCCCCTTTGCGGGCTGTTTTTATCTTGCAGGTAAGCGGCCCATGAAGAGCCACCCTCAGAGTAGGGCGGTTAGACTTAAGTGGGGCTTTTATTTTTGAGTACGGGTTGCGCTTGTGCGCCCGTCTGCTAGTACATAAACCGGTGTAGGATTATGTGGTTACTAGAGATACTTGAAACTCGGTTGGTGGGTGTTTTGGTTGTTATGTATATTTTGGATAAGTGTTGTAAATATTTAAAGTTCGGTATATTTTGTTGTTCCGACCGTGGCAAGGTCCTGGTGTTAGTTTATTCCGCTGTGACGTTTGAGTTTAAGTTGTTAAGTTTGCGATAACCACGTTTGGCTTAGGACGGGGTTTACAAAAAGTGTATCAGAGCGTAGTTACGCTATGATCAAGAAATACCGGCATAGGTAACCACCGAGTTAGGATATGAGTTAAGATATAAGAAATGGGTTAAGGGTGTGAGAAGTTAGAGCGAGTAGAGTCAGATGACCGCTATTAAGTGTGGATTGTCTTTACCATCTACGGACGTTATAAATCCTTGAACCGAAACCGTTGTGGATACGAATCTAATGTGAGTTGTGCTTATTCAGATGTCAGGAAGGAGAGGAGGCAGAGGCCGTGGCCGAGCGATGATTTTACTGAGATACGGGGAGGGCAGACGATCGCAGAGATCATGGCTGCCGCATTAGGGCACATGGGCTATCAGCCTGGTGTTGGTGCACCACCTCCACCGCTACAGCCTCGGGAACCGAATTGGGTGAAGAGTCTGGCTGACCTTCGACCCGCACACTTTAAGGGGAGACTGATCCCGCCAAGCTTGAGGCGTACATCTCTGAGCTGGAGACCGCCTTCGAGACCCTTGATGTCCCTGCTGGGATCAAGGTGCGTCTGGCTGCATTCTATCAGAAGGGGGCAGCAGGCGATTGGTGGAAGCTTGTAACACCCCAACCCGAAATCCAATAACCTGAACGGCGATCACTCCCAAATAAAATACAACCGCAGCGGAACTAAATACAACAACCGGGCGGTATTACAATGCCGTTGGCCACCCTTGTGACCACAAGGCTAAATCCAAATACAATCTCCAAAAGTCACGGTCTGAATACGAATACAATCCTCAAATGTCCATATAGGACCTATATTTATTTAAATCTAAATTCTTAAACTTGTATTTCGGTTATTTACAAACAACCACATTAATTCATAAACTTTACACTTAAATTCTAATCTCTTTATATAACATAGTTTTAATTCCTCATCTAATTAAATACAAAACTACCACTAATCTTTTGGACATAACTTATAAATATTATAACTTTCAAGAATTACATCTTAGCCCCTCAAAATCTCGGCATATATTTATATACTTTCTATAATTGCAATTTAGCCACAAAATCTTATAATCTTACATAATGTCTTATAAACTATAGTTTTAATTTTAATTCTCCATAAATGCCGAATATATATATATAAAATTCTTAAATTACCAAACTAACCCCAAACTAATTCGGCTATGTCATTTATTTTTCCTTAATTACATTTTCATCCCCCAAACTTTATATTAGTATCTTAATACTTATAATCTAAAGCCTAAATATTAATCCTTCAAAATTCCGAAAGTGAACTCAATGATTCTCTTAATTATCAATTCGCCCACTAATAATTACAAACTTTCATATCAACTTTTATAAATTACATAATAGCCCAAAACTTTATAAAAGTTATTTTAAGGCTTGTTTAAATTATCTAAAATTCATAAACTTAATTCCTAACCTTATATTATATCATAATTACACTAAATACCCATTTTGCTCTCGGCTTTCACAATATTTGCACTAAACTTTGTAAAAATTACATTTAAGCCACATAACTTAATTAATTAGCCATTTAAGCACTAAATAAATATTTTTAACACACCAAACTTTAAAGTATAAGTTTATATACATAAGTAGCTCATTAAATTCCATTTAACACCTAGAGCATTCGGCCATATTTTAAATGAGACCATATGTTATATAAAAGTGGATTTATATGTCTAAATAATTATAAATAAATTCATAGGAGTCATATAACTCATGTATAAATTATTGTAATGTCTTATATAAATTCTTAGCTCAAAATGAAGTACTTTTGTCCTAGATGATTCGGCTTGAATGTGTATGTAACATAAATAAATTTTGTGACACAAAAAATGTGTCTTAAGGTAAATATTTTCCTTATAAGTTATAGATTATATTTTTGGCATATAATACCATATAATTTCGGTTTCATACAACCTAGGAGGTGTACATAATTTTTGTATAATTTTTAGAAGCTTAACAAAGCTTATAACATAAAGATTTACTTAGTGAACTTACTTCTTAACAAGGTGGTTAAGTGCTTGGACTTCTTCTTGAATCTCCAAGCTTTCTCCTAGGTAAACTTGATGCTCCTCTTCGGTTTTATGCAAGAGGTGAAGGTGTTTAGGAGTTAGATCTTCAACAAAGATCTTAAGTGGATTTGTAAGTAGTTTTACAACTTTACCTTAGACTTTTTCTCTTATAATTTCGGCTCACCAAGGTAGATGAAGAGAAAGTTTTCCTTCATCAAAATGAATAAGAAAGGAGACTTGAAGAAGTAGAACTGGTTACACATAAAAATGTGCTTTAAGGATTTTCAAGCTTTAAAACCTACCTTGAGATGCTCCTTGGTTTAATGTTGGTTTGGACAATCTCCTTGGAGAACTAAATGAAGCCGAACACACCTTGTTATGCTAGGAAGAGTTTTGCTTCAAGACTTGCCAAGAAATGCTAGGAATTACCTTAAAGATGAAGGTAGAAGTTATCTCCATTATGGACTTAAGAGCTTCAAGGAAGAAGATGAAGCAAGAAGAGAGAGCTAGGGAGCTTACCAAATCGGAGGTGTGGAGTGCAAGAGAGGAAATGACACTAAACTCACGTAAATGCAAGAGAATGCCTTTGGAAATTGATTTTTTTTTTGTCATTTTTAATGTCTTTGACTATTCTTTTCCTTAGTTTATTACATGAGTTATTGGCTCAATAAATGCCCTCCTTTCCAGCATGAAAACCGGCCATGTGGTGTGACTAAGCAAGAGTTGGAAACACATAATGTTGGCTAAAGACAAGGTAAGAAAAGTAAGGTATATTCTCTTGTTTTTCTAAGTTAATGTCTTGTCCTCTTCTTCTCATTGTGTTGCACGATTTCAAGGTTGAATGGGGGTCTCCATCGGTGTTGTAGAGCCAAGAAGAGCTAAGGAAGAGCTAAGGAAGGTCACATGCTTAAGAAATCAAAAGGCAAAAAGAAAGGAATCTACTTTTTGCTTTTAGTATTTGTTTTTGTCTAGCCAACTTGGCCATGTTCTCTAGCATAATTTCGACAGCTATCTGGTCAAATGAGTCACACATTTCTTTGCCATTAAGTATTATAGCACATGGGATGATGAGTCATTATGTTTTTAAGCCTTTTTTAAACTTTAAAGGCAAATTTTATACTAGTTTTTGCTCTCAAAATTGGCCCCTATAGAGAGTCTTGTTGACTAGTCCACCAACTGATTTAGAATGTAATTTTAACCTTATTTAAGATTACCAATTCGTGGCATGTCAAAAACTACAAGGCAATTGCGTAAAACGCGTTTTCGTGACACCCGAAGGTGTGTTTTTGTGATCTAAGGAAATTTTTGGAAACAATTTGTTTTTATGAGTTACAAATGTTTTTAAACACTTATTATAGTGTAAGAAAATCTAGGTTTCCATCACTTTCTTCCTTGTCCGAAAATTTACACTCATGGGACTCCATGTTTATGCCTTGTTCTAGCTTGTTTTCTACTCTTCAAAGGATTGAGGAGGTCCTTCTTGCTTCATATCCAAGCTTGTCTTGAGAAACCAAGGTAAAACAATCACCTTAATACCTTAAAGCATATTTTTAACCTAGGGTTTGTTCCTTTAGGTTAATGTATTATCTAGTACTCATTGGAGTCATTGGATATTGGTTAGAACATTGGCAAGGAGATATACATTGGTGACCGAGATTGAACAAAGAAAAACCTAAGGAAGAAAGCTTTTAAGCTTGTAAAGAACAAGGTAAATTACTTACCTTAAGGTGCTTTATTGTTTAAGGGAATGGGTTTAGATATGTGATGAGTTTAGTAGAGGGTTTACATTAGAAAAGGGTTATATATAACCTAGGAGAAATAATGACTATACTTGTGAACTTGTGACTAAGGAGCAAATGAGAAAAAGAGATAGTTTAAGAACATCAAGGTGAATTACAAGAAGCATTTTATTTCAATGGGAGCCTTGTTGTGTGTATTTGCAGGTTGAAGGCAAATATATGTGGAAATTCAGTGGTTAAGATTATTGTCATTTAAGGGCCTAAGTGCCAAGCATTTTAAGTTTAAGCACTATATGATGATGTGGTGTGGTTTTGGTGTAAATTGTGTGTTAAGGTGTTGTGATAAGAATTTGAGTGGTATTGGTTGTTTGATGGAGAAAAACCATGTGTTAGGATGTGCTATGTACTAGAGAACCCATGGGAAAATTTAAAGGAGAACCTAAGTGTTTAAGATATTCTCAGGAGATTTCATGACTAAGGAAGCACTAGGAAGTTCTAAAGGTTGTTTTGATGAAAGAGGGTGAGAATAGGGTGTTTAAATGACTTGTAATGACTTAGGCACCACCATGAAGGATTTAGGAATCAAAAGAATGTATTTGAGTATTTAGGACTTAGGTAAATGTTGATAAAAGAAGCTAGGAAACCTTGGTAAGTTTTGTGTGATTAAGTGTGAAACTTTGAGATAAGTTAGATAGAAACTAGAGTTTAGAATTTAAGGAAAACCTTATAAAGTGTAAGATAGATGAAAGTGGTGTATGTGGTGTGGCCAAGTCCATAAGGAGGGAACTTTGGGCTAGTAGAAGTGCTAAGTGAAAGGGATGTTGAAATGTAGGAAAGAAATAAGTGTTAAGTGTTAGTAGTTGTTGTAAGAATTGTGTAAAGGATGGGAATGAGTTTGGAGGATGGTTTAAGATGAGTTTAAGGGTCTAAATGATGTTAGAACACATTGGATGGCTTGAGGAAAGGTTTAGTGAAGATTTGGCAAAGTTTGGGCATGTTTTGGTGGCGTCCGACCCAGGGGTCCGACCCAAGTTTGGGTCGGACGGCCTCTGTTTAACGCCAGCGAAAGGTTCTGGAATGGTCCGACCCAGAGGACGTGGGTCGGACATGGGTCGGACGGGTGAGTCTTAGAGGGCAGGTAAGTTTCTGGAATGGTCCGACTTAGAAGGTTGGGTCGGACGTGGGTCGGACATGGGAGGTTTTAGAAAACGGAACATTTCTGGAATGGTCCGACCCAGTTGGTTGGGTCGGATCGGACTGGGTCGGTTTTTTTTTTCCGATGAAAGTTACTGGAAGGGTCCGACCCAGAGGGTGGGTCGGACGGTGGGTCGGACGACCCTTAACACTTAAAAAAAAAAATCTGAATTCTAAGAATGATAATTGGTAATAAGGTATACCTTTGGTAGGGTGGTAATGATTAGGACCCTAAGAACTTAAGGGATTAAGTTAAATTAAGTTAAGTATAAATTTTAATGTTTAAAGTTAAGTTTGTAAGCTAAGTGGCAAAGACTTGAGAGGATTATTGAATGGGAATCCTTAGGGACTAAGTGAGTTAAGTAAGGTGCAAATAACTAATGACCTAAAAATGAATGAATGTTTTAGGTTTGTGAATTGGGACCCCAAAGAAGGTTAAACAAACAACGATCGACGGTGAATGGTACAATCCTACTTGTGACCTGCTTGCTAACGAGGTGTCCCTCGGCTTGTGTGCTATCTGTTTAATTGTTATGACTAAAACAAGATAAAGCATGCAACCGGTTATATTTATTCTCGTTGTGTTTGTGTTATCTTTACACTAACCCGCGAGACTTGAGATGGTTACTAACCAAGTTTAGTACTTACTGAGTTAAGCATAAGAGTTAAGTTTGATGGTTGTTGGTTAATGCCCGTTAAGGCTTAGCTAGCACATGGGATTAAGATGTCTACTAACTGGAACTTGAGTGAGGAAACCCGGGACCGATCTCCGGTCATGCATGCTAAGGAAAAAGGGGGACGGTATCTGAATCAGATCCGCCCTCCGCTTAAGGACTTGTCTTCGGACTTGTAGCCTAGGGCCGGTTGCCGGCTCAGCTACGCTGGACTCCCGTCCAGAGTAGGTGGCATTAAGATGGTGCGGTGGGATCACCTAAATCCCAGGTTCGAATTAAGCTACAACCAATCCCTTCCAGGAACGGTTTGTAAACTGAGATTAAGTTGAGATTAAGATTGAGATTAAGGTAAGAACTGAGATTAAGGAAATGAGGACTAAGGAAGGGGTTACTAACCCACTTGATAAGGGAACGCTTGAGTCGTTCATTGATTGTGAACTATATATGTTCATCTGTGGTTATTGTTATTGCACTTCATGTTATGCTTGTGTATGTAATCAATTTCCATGCTATCGACAATTAGTCGTCGTAGCCCCGTTAGCTTGGGGGCCATGAGAGGGTGTACCAGCATTCGTGCTGACCCCCTCGGGGGCTATTTTTACACTTGCAGGTAAGAGACCCATGAGGACGCACTACGAGAGTAGGAGCGGTTAGACTTAGGGTGGGATGTTTATTTTGAGTTCGGGTTGCGCCTGTGCACCCGACTGTTTATATTTAAACTGATGTAAGGTTGTGATTATGTCTAAGATATTTGTACTCGGTTGGTTGTGGCATTATGGATGGTGATGTTATGGGTTGGATAAGTATTTTGGTTAAGTATTGTAAATGTCAAAGCCGGTATATTCTAACGATCAGACCGTGGCAAGGTCCAGGTGTTTATTATCTCCGCTCCGACATATTCGTTTAAGTGTTCAGTTTTGCGATAACCACGATTGGCTTTGGATAGGGTGTTACAGTACAAAGTTTGATGGAAATAAGGTGTAAAACCTTGGAATGACTTAAGTGAGGACTATTGTTTTGAACTTGTGGAAGTTTTGGTAATGGAAGGGGCATGAGAAAAGTAATGCTTGTGAAGTGGTCAAATTGCTAAGGAGGGTCACTTGAGCTAGATGATGTTCTAGGCAAATTATATGTTAGGAATGTAAGGAAATAAATGTTAAGTGTTACGTTTTTATAAGGAGTGGGTAAATGTTTAAGAAGATCTTTGGAGGTTGTTTTAATGAGTTGGTGGATGTTTTAAAGGTGAGTTTAAGTGCCTAAATGAGGTTGGAGCACATTAGAACACTTGTGGTGAAGTTTGGGATGAATTTAACACTTAGAAATAAGTTCCTAGAGCCGACCTACCTTAGGACTGACCTTGGCAAGGTCGGTCAGGCTCAAATACACTCGCAGGAAACTCTCTGGAATGGACCAACCTTAGAACCGACCATGGACAAGGTTGGTCGGACTGAAAAACAAAGAGCAAAATGTTACTGGAATGGACCGACCTTGGGGACCGGACTTGCAAGGTCGGTCAGAGCAAATTTTTTAGACGATAAAATGTTACTGGAATGGACCGACCTTAGGACTGACCTTGGCAATGTCGGTCGAGTAGAAATTTTTCAACCAGAATGTCTCTGGAATGGACCGACCCTGGGTAGGGTCGGTCGGTACGGTCGGTCGGCCCATAAATATAAAAAAAACTTTAAGGATGTTAAACGGTATTAATGGTACACCATTAAGAGAACAATGATGACTAAGAAGATAAAGACCTAAGGGAATAAGTTAAGTATAAACTCAAATATTTAAGGTTAAGTTGTAAGATTATGTTGTAAAACTTAACAGGTGTTAGGTGGGATCATTGAGGGTTAAACAAGTTAAATAAGTTAAGTAATGTGTAAGTGATTAATAATCTAAGTTGGATGAATATTTTAGGATTGAAAGTTTAGAACCGAGGAGAATTAAACAACCGGGACAATCGACGGTGAACGGTACAGTCTTTCTTGTGACCTGCTTGCTAACGAGGTGTCCCTCGGCTGGTGTGCTATTTGTTTATGTGTGCCAACAAAACAAGATAAAGCATGCAACTAGTTATATTGTACTTATTGTGTGTGTTGATTTACACTAACACAATGGACTTGAGGTTAGTTACTAACAAAGTTACTACAAATGGGATGAGATGAGGAATTATATTGTCTAACCGTTGGTTAATACCCGAGAAGGTTTAACTAACACTTGGTCATAAGATTTTCACTAACTAGAACTTAAGGGGGGGAGTGAGGAACCCGGGACTGACTCCGGTCATGCATGCCAAGGAAAGGGGGTCGGTATCTGAATCAGATCCGACTTCCGCTTAAGGACTTGTCTTTGGACTTGTTGCCTAGGGTCGAATGTCGGCTCAGCTACATTGGATTTCCAGTCCAAGGTAGGAGGCATTAAGATGGTGCTGTAGGATCACCTAAATCCTAAATATAAGATAAGTTGTTTATTCAACCAATGGAGTTAATAGCTCATTGGCTAGGGTTGCTTTTGAACCGACAAAATAAACATTGAGATAAGATACAACCATTTCTGTTTAAGGAACGGTTTGTATACTGAGATTAAGATAAGGATAAGACTGAGGTAAGTTAAGATGGACTGAGGATAAGTGGAATTGGGACTTGAGGAGTTTTATTGATTAACTCTCTTACTAAGAGAACGTATTAAGTTGTTCATTGTGTGTGAACTATGTATGTTCATTGTGGATTATTGCTTTACTGCACTTCATATTATGATTGTGTATCTAATCAATTTCTATGCTATTGACAATTAGTCGTCGTAGCCCCGTTAGCTTGGGGGCCACGAGGGGATCGTACCAAGCATTATTGCTGACCCCCCTTTGCGGGCTGTTTTTATCTTGCAGGTAAGCGGCCCATGAAGAGTCACCCTCAGAGTAGGGGCGTTAGACTTAGGTGGGGCTTTATTTTTGAGTACGGGTTGCGCTTGTGCGCCCGTCTTCTAGTACATAAACCGGTGTAGGATTATGTGGTTACTAGAGATACTTGAAACTCGGTTGGTGGGTGTTTTGGTTGTTATGTATATTTTGGATAAGTGTTATAAATATTTAAAGTTCAGTATATTCTGTTGTTCAGACCGTGGCAAGGTCCTGGTGTTAGTTTATTCCACTGCGACGTTTGAGTTTAAGTTGTTAAGTTTGCGATAACCACATTTGGCTTAGGGCGGTGTGTTACAGTAAGTTTTTTTGGCATTTTAATTAAGTGACTTCCCAAAGGAATTTTGCGGTAAATTTTTTGCCACATGTCAAGGATGGCAATTATGATTTTTCTGAAGTGGAATCGAATTTTTTAATGTTGGAATATTTTTAAATTCAATTTCTCGTCAGATTCAATCGAAAATTGCTAGAAAATTCTTGGAAATTCAAAAAACCAAAATTCCAGCGCCATTATGCTTAAGATGTCATCCTCTATCATGGGTTAAAATTTCACAGCATTTTGAAATGATTTGACCCTTATTTGGAGGAGAGAGAAAGCCTGTAGGGGGCTTAGGAGGCTTGAAAATTACAAAATGCCCCGGAGATGACTAAGCTGTCCCTAGTACTTTGAAATGTGTCGATCGAACTGGGAACCCTTGCTACTAGCCTATTAGTAGAGACTCTCTTCCGGGGGGTTGAAATTTTGGGTATAACAGCCAAGTGATTTGAGATTTGTGTTTATATTGTTGACTTGTGGATTTTGAATGAATGTTGTGTGCTGGTAGGACCCTTTGATGGGTGTGGCTAGTTTTGGATTGAAATAGGTGAATGAATGATGAAGATAATGCATTTGGGAATGTTAGGATTATAGGTGAGTTATGGCGAAATTTCGGTAGAAATGGAGCGTTTATAATGACTTGATGAATGGGAGAAGTTAGATGTGTATTGAGTTAAGTTGAGTGGAGTAATTACCTTGAAATGGTAGTTGAAGGATGGATTGAAGTGATGTAAAATCGGTAGCAAAGATGGTGTTATAGTGTTTTGGATTTCTTGAAAAAGGCTTAGTGTGCATAACCTTGGAAATGGAGGATGGACTTGGGTGTAGTTAATGCAAATGTCTAGGAAGGAATTGGAATGGTCACTTAGGTTAAGAGTTGGTAACCATCAAGAGAAAAGTTGGTAAATGCACAAGTGTGCAAAATGCATATTGTGAGAATTCATATTTGTGGAATTTAGGGATTTGGGTAAGGATTTGACCAATGATTTGAGAAGGTTTAGAGCATGATTAAGGAGTGTTTTAGGGTGTTTAAACATGTAGAAAACATGTGGAAAGATTAGGGGTGAATTAGGGGTTGAAAAAAGTTAAAAACTATAAAATTTGACAGTTCCAGGGTTGATCCGGGTTTGTGATAAGTCTGAAAATGATATGGTTTTATAGGTGCTAAATTCTTATTTTATGCAACTTTTTAGGCACTTTCTCACATTTATCCTATGGTTTTCATGGTCCTTACTTTGGGCAAGAACTGATGCCAATTTGTATGTTAAAAGCAGGAAATGACTATTGGAATGCATAGTTCTTCTCATGAGCTTTCTAACGCCGCTAACGGGGAACAAATCGGAGCTCATATGAAGAATTTAGACCCTACTAAAGTTGTGTCTAGTACAACGTTTATCATATATATTTTTACGATACTGCCGCAACTCCAGAGTCTTCTAATAGCATTTATGGATGAAGTGAATTGAATAAAGAAACTCCATATTCCTTCCAAGAAATATAAGTTGGTTGAAGATAATTGAATAAAGGAAGTTAGAGGAGTTGGAAGGTCTTTATTTATTACACAAAACTAAAGAAAAATTTAAAGAAGACCATCAATGGATAGGCGAATAGTCTTGATTTTCAACTATAAATAAGGGAGACTTTGGAAGGGGAAGATATCCTTTCATCATTCAGAATTTGAGAGAGATGCTCCATACGCAAGATTTTGAAGAGAACCGTGCAACCTTTGCATCAAGAAGAGGATTTATGCTTCGATTTCACTTGTCTGTTCAACTCAATTCCTTGCAGATCTTCAGATTAACATAGATATGATTCCTATACTTTCTTCTCTTATTGTTTTCTCTTTCGTTATGCTTGGCTAAGGGATTAAACTCCGGGGTATGGTGGTTGTAAATTGTTAGGATTTTGTAGATTTGTTATTGGGTGATTTGGGATTTATTTTGGATTCGTTTCAGATTATAAATCTTGTTTGCGCTATCAATAAAATTTGCTACTTTATTTTAGCTTTATGAAAGTTGTCAAGATCTGATCGATGATTGATAGCTAGGTCGTTATAATCTTTTAATCTATGGAAAGCTTTTTTTGATTGAAGAGTTTAGCCTTCAGATGCGTTTTAAATCCTTACGCTTAATCCTTTTGCATTAGTTGTGATAGATTCATGATTTAATTTATTGCGTTCTATGCATGAGAGATCTATTTGGCTATGATTTAGTCATTTAGAAATTGGTTAGAATTTGCCGAATCCTATTCCCTAATCAATTGATGATAGAACTGAATGACTTAACTAGGATCGACCACCTAAGCCCGGAGTTCCGTTTTAATTATCTTATTCTCAGTTGCTTTTCCTTTGCTTTCCAATTTTATTATTCTATTCTACACTTCCCCCAGTTTACAGCCTTTGCTAGGATAGATTTATTGCTTAGTTCCCCTAGTTCGATACCCCGGTTGCCCATATTACAATACTACAGTGGCCGGGAATTATTTTGCAACCCGTAGGTTTATTTTCTTTATTAATTTCTAAGATTTATTTCGTAGTTTTAGTATATAAAAATCGTTTGCAAATTGGCGCCATTCTGGGAACTAGATTTTTGTCTAGTCCTTAGCCTTGGTTTTTACTTGTTTAGATTTTCTGTTATTTGGTTTATCATGTTTCATATTTAGTTCTTTTTATTTTAAATTATTTTTTTAATCTAATTTATTTTATTCTTTTTTTCTTCTTTTAGTTATTCTCCTAATTTTATATTATTCTAGTTTATATTTTAGTTTATTCGGGTTTTAGTTTATTCTTTATTATTCTTTCTTGTCTAAATTTCATTATAAATTAATTTCTTTTTTGTTTTGTTTTCAAAATTTTATATTGTTTTGTTTTAGTTGTCTTCTTAATTTTTTTATTCTGTTTTCTTTTATTTTATTTTATTTATCTATTAGGTTAATTTTATTTTTAGTTATTTCTTTTTTTACATATTTTACTTCTCTATTTATTTATTTATTTCAGTTCTAATTCTCTATTATTCAGTTTTGTTTCTCTTCTTCTCCTTACCTTTTGCAGGTAGTTGATGGTGCATACTCGTTCGCGGCCAGACACTCACCTTGATTGGGACAAAGTTCTAGACCAGATCGAGCGCACTTTTATTATCAACACCAGCAGAGTTTGAAAGATTAAGACAAAAATGGCGGCTCCTGCGAATGGTGCCCTGGCGACGAGGCAGTTCAATAGGCCAACAGCTATTCCCAGAAGAAGCCATTAGCTCTTCCTACGCTGATGCCTGCCCTTATAGAATAATGGAAGGGATTAAAGCCTTCACATCAGAACAAAGTCATTCGGGAGTTGCCCACAGGCACATTTGATGGCTCCAACCCCAATGACACCCTGGATCATGTCAACCTATTTCTATTCATGTTGATCGGATAGGGTTCTCAGAAGGTCTTCTGGAGTATGCGAGAATGAGTCTGTTCCCTAGCAGCCTTGCTGGTGAAGCAACAAAATGGTTCTACCGCCTTCCTTCCGGTATCATCACCATATAGACAGACATGACCACCAGGTTCTACGATAAGTACTATCCTATCTCTAGAACTATGGATTTGGTTGTTGTTTTACTTTCTTTTAAGCAGAGAGCTAATGAGACTATATGTGAGGTGTGGGACCGTTTTAAAGATAGGGCAAGACCTCACTTGTATTGCAATGACGTTCTTCCAAGGGTTGCACCACATTCATAAGGCAGAGGTTTGATCAGCTTTGGGTGGAGACATCCTCAACCGATCTAGAACTGATTTTATGGCAGCCATGGAGACTTACATCGAGGAGGTACATCAGCGGGGCGCTGAGGGTAGTCAGACTATGACTGTGAGTGCCAAGGGAGCTAAGAATTTGGATCCTTGGATGGAGCAGATGGCAGAGTCTCAGGCTCAGCAATCGACTCTAGTGAGCTCCTTGGTTAAGAGGTTTGATAACTTTTTACTTAATGGACAAGCCCCTCAGCAGGTCAAGGTAATGTTCTCAACTGCAGGAAATGTGGTGTGGTGAAAATGCAAACTTCATGGGACAAGGGAATTACCAACAGACATGGAATTGAAATCATAACCAGAACTTCAGGTATGGTAATTCCAATGATGTTTCTAATTATAATCTTTTATAGAGAAATGTGCAGGGTCCCCCAGGTTTTTCTAGGCAGCCGTACACTCAAGCCCATCCTCAGGGACAGATGCAGCAGGGCCAAAGCTTGTACCAGCCACCAGCTAAATCAGCTTCTGACTTGAAGATGGAGCAGCTCCAGGATTTGATAGCTTCTGTGGCTACCACACAGAACACCCACATGCAAGATCAAAAAGTTATCAATCAATCCTTGATCACTGGTCAGAAGAATCAGGAACAACAGATGAACCAGATACTAGCCAATCAGCAGCAGCTAAGGTAGTCTGGCTCGTTTCCATCTCAACCTCAGCAAAACCCGAGGGAGACGGCCAAGGCCTTGAGGATCTGCAATTGTGGTGTATCTTTTAAGGCTCAGTCTGTAGATGAGGTTGGTGCTGCAGTGCAGTTGAGGAGTGGGAAACAGTTGGCAGATAATCATCAAGACTAAGTGGTTGTAGACCAAGCTGGTGAAGAGGTTGACCCTCCCCTTGTCGGCGTACCATCAGGGTCTACAGCTCCACCTGCGGTAGTTTTTGAGGAGATACAGGCTCCTAATCTTCAACCTCCTTCTCCCACCCCATATATTATTCATGTTGATGTGCCTTCTTCTACTCCTAAGCAAGTAGAACTTCCATTTCCAAATAGGATGAAAAAGAAGCACTTAGATGAGCAGTTTACTAAATTTTAAGTATTTTTGAGAAATTGACTCTTGATATTCCTCTTATTGATGCTCTACAGGAGATGCCGAATTATGCAAAATTTCTGAAGGATCTCCTCACTCAAAAGAAGAAAAAGAAGGACAAGGAGACTGTCCACCTGACTGAGGAGTGCTCTGCTACTTTACTTCGAGCACTTCCTCCTAAGCAGAAAGATCCAGGCAATCCCATTTTCCTTGCTTTATCGGTGATGTAGACTGCGGCAGTGGTCTGTGTGACCTGGGTGCGAGTATCAACATTATGCCTTATGCCACCTTCTTGAAGGTGGGAGGAGGAGAGCTACACCCACCCTCCCTTTCAAGCTCCGGCTGGCTGACAGACATGAAATTAAACCGATGGGGATTGTGTGAGATCTGGTGGTGGGGGTTGACCACTTCATCTTCCCAGCAGACTTTGTGGTTCTGGACATGGATGATGACGTGGAGGTTCCTTTCATTCTAGGACGTCCATTTCTGAGTACTGCCACGGCTGTCATAGATGTTCATTATGGTAAAATCACCATGCGGTACGAGGATGAAAAGATTGAATTTGATATGAAAAAGATGATGAAGTCCAGTTCCACTTCCGCTCATTCAATTATGTCGGTAAGTCTCGTTGATGAGGAGGGGGAGGTATGCGAACTTTCTGTTGATGACGAGGTTTATTCTCTACCTCTTCTTTCTTCTTCTTTAATTGACTTTGAACCTTTGGAACATGTTCTTGTCTCTTCTGTTGAAGATAAGACTTCAGATGTTGAGGTTAATACAAATTTAGCTCACGTTGAGAGAGGGAAGGCAGGTTTTCAAGCTTATCGCCCTCCATTGGAGAGGCTTGACAGAGATATCCAGCGACTTATTCCTTCTGTGGAGCGGCCTCCAGTTCTAGACCTTAAGGAGCTCCCCTCTAATCTTAAATACGTCTTTCTTGCTTATAACAATTATTTGCCTGTCATTGTCTATTCTACTTAGACTTCTAAGAAGGAAACTAGGTTGCTAGAAGTGCTCAGGAGGCATAAGAGAGCCATTGGATGGACCTTGGCTGATATCAATGGAATTGATCGAGCCTTCTGCACTCATCACATTTAAATGGAGGAGGACTACAAGCTTATCTGACAGCCCCATCGTCGCTTTAACCCCAATATGAATGAAGTTGTAAAGAAGGAGGTGTTGAAGCTTCTGGACGCTGGGATCATCTACCTTATTTCTGACAACACTTGGGTAAGTCCTATACAAGTTGTGCCTAAGAAAGGTGGGTTTGAGGATGTTATCAATGATCAAGTTGAGTCTATTGCTCAGAGGAAAATTACTGGTTGGCGTATGTGTATTGATTACAGACGTTTAAATTCTGCCACCAGGAAAGATCATTTCCCTCTTCCTTTTATTGATCAAATGCTAGAAAGATTGGCTGGTCAGGAATATTACTATTTCCTAGATGGATTTTCAGGGTATTTCCAAAATCCCATTGCACCTGAGGACCAGGACAAGAGTACTTTCACTTGTCCCTATGGAACCTTTGCATATCGACGGATGCCATTTGGGTTGTGCAATACCCCAGCCACTTTTTAGCGTTTCATGCAGGCTATCTTTGCAGACTTCATTGAGCAGAGCATAGAGGTATTTATGGATAATTTTTCTGTTTTTGGTTCTGACTTTGATGTTTGTTTAGCGCAGCTCGATCTTATCCTAGGCCGATGTGAGGAGACAAATCTGGTTCTCAATTGGGAGAAATGCCATTTTATGGTAAAGGATGGGATTGTGTTAGGCCATAAGGTGTCTGCTAATGGAATAAAGGTGGATAAAGCTAAAGTCGAAGTTATCAAGAAACTTCCAGCGCCTACCTGTGTTAAGGAGATAAGAGCTTTTCTTAGGCATGCTGGATTCTATCATCGGTTTATTCAGGATTTTTCAAAAATTGCTAAACCATTGACTGATCTGCTTCTGAAAGATGCCCTATTTCTATTTTCAGAAGAATATCTTTCTTCCTTAATTTTAATTGAGCAAAAGTTGTCGCTGCCCCTATTGTTGTTTCTCCTGACTGGTCATTGCCATTTGAGATTATGTGTGATGCCTGTGACTTTGCAGTAGGTGCAGCCTTGTGCCAAAGGAAAGACAAAGTTTTGAGAGTTATTGCTTATGTAAAAACTCTTAATGATGCTCCGAGAAATTACACTACCACTGAGAAAGAGCTTCTGGTTGTGGTTTT
This sequence comes from Limonium bicolor, assembly GCA_023374045.1. NCBI lineage: Eukaryota > Viridiplantae > Streptophyta > Magnoliopsida > Caryophyllales > Plumbaginaceae > Limonium > Limonium bicolor. The sequence goes on along the minus strand of CM041780.1, from coordinate 291,244,704 downwards.
CTCCTTAGATAAGTTCAGATCTTATTTATGGGGAAGCAAAGTGATTATTCTTACTAACCACACGACTCTTAAATATTTGTTTGCTAAGAAAGAGGCCAAGCCTCGCTTGCTAAGTTAGATTCTTCTTCTACAGGAATTCGACATAGAGGTGGGGATAAGGGTGGGAAACTCAATGTTGTTGCTGACCATCTCTCTAGGATGGTAACTCCTGATGACAGTATTCCCATTAATGAATTCTTTCCTGATGAAACCGTTTTCAGTATTTCCAAACTGCACGAGCCATGGTATGCTGATATGGCTAATTTTCTTGTTTCTGGTTGTCTTCCTCATGATTTCTCCTATGCTCAGAAAAAGAAATTCCTTTCTGATTCTCATCATTATATTTGGGAAGACCCTCACTTGTTTTGAGTTTGTGCAGATGGTTTGATTCGTAGGTGTCTTCTAGATGACGAGGTTGCTAGCGTCATTGAGTTTTGCCATTCCAGAGAAGCTGGAGGTCGCCATGGTTCCCACAGGACAACAGCAAATGTTTTGGAATCCGGTTTTTATTGACCTACTCTCCACAAAGATTGCCAAGCTTTTGTAGTCAAGTGTGACTGTTGTCAAAGGCTAGGCAACACTTCGAGACGGCATGAGATGCCTCAACACGATATTTTAGAAGTTGAATTATTTGATTGCTGGGGTATTGATTTTATGGGACTTTTTCCTTCTTCACAGGGTTTCCAGTACATTCTCGTGGCCGTTGACTATGAGTCAAAGTGGGTAGAGGGAATGAAAACGGTGATGTGGTGTCGATGCGGGGCGTGATGAGATGCGGGCGAAGGTCGTCGGTTTTCGGTGTGAATGAAGGCGTGATCGGCGATGAAGATGAGTCGGTGTGAATGTTACGACGATGAAATTGTGAAGAGGCGAAGACGGTGAAGACGATGGTGGTCGGGAGTGTGGCGTGCGTCGGTGATCTGGTGTTTGGAGGGAAACGACGTGATGGCGACGGAGACAGTCGAAGTGAAGGTGATATGGATACCGGCAATGAATGAGCGAAGTCGATGATTGAAAGAGAGGGTGTGGTCGATACCGTGGTGAATAGCGAGAATATGCGGGTGTGGTGTCGGTGGTGTGTGGTCAACGGTGTGATCGTTCGTGAAAGCGAATGGATGGCCAATATCAGTGAGGCACGGGTGTGAGTGTGAGATGCGGTGCAGGTGAAGGTGATGGTGGCGAAATGATATTGATGCGGGTGTGCGAGGTGTAGTGCGGGGAAGAAGATGCCGGTGGTGAGTTTGAGGAGATGGCGAGGATGGATGTGGTGACGGTGATGAATGACCAAGAAGCGGAGGTGATGGTGGTGGTGGATCAATGGAGATGGAGGTGAATGGGGTACGGGTGAGGCGTTGGTGTGTTGTCGGGTGAGGCGGTAGGAGATGAAGGTCGATCCCCGTCTGATGAATAAAATGAATGGCGTATATCCCTCCTGGCATATTAGTGCGATCGATGTCACGTAAATCCCCCGTTAGCATGGGTTTAACAATTTTTAATATCATATGGAATGCTTTTTTCTCTGCCCATGTCAGTCTGTATTAAACGAGTAACAGGACTCGAATTGTTATCTGCGCCTCTGAATTGTTCCAAGCCGGCCCAGTAACAGGCGAAATTACGCCCTCTCGTTGACGTGTAAATCGGTTCAACCCAATGCTCATATTAATTCTCAATATCATCGGCCCAAGCATTCACATGGGCATGCTACTGTGCTCTCGAAGAATATCTGCGCCTGTCCATTTATTCTTTGCAGCAATAGATAAACACAAGCAGCCCATTAAACAATGATGTGTTCGTGAGTACATTTGTATGCAGCGTAAGTTATGGATATGATGATTGATTCATCATGTAAACTGTTGCGATGATAAATAATGATGAAACAATAATCCCGTGATTAATATAAAAGTGAGTGCATTTGACATAAAATATATCAGTTCTTATCTAAACACAACTCTTAGACAAAACACATGATAACTGTAAAATATGACATGAATTGTTATGAAAATAGGAAGAATTAAAGCTCTTAGAATAGATGTATTTTGCACTTATCAAGGGTATCCCTTGCCAGCATGCTGATTCCAGGACGGTGGTTAAATTTCTGAAGAAGCACATCTTTACTCGCTTCGGGGTTCCTTGGGAAATTATTAGTGCTGGAGGATCACACTTTTAATCGTCCCTTTGATGCTCTGATGGCTAAGTATGGAGTGCGTCATAAAGTTGCTTTGCCCTACCACCCATAGACGAATGGATAAGCTGAAGTGTCCAATCGAGAACTTAAGTGGATTCTTCAGAAGACCGTCAATTCTACAAGGAAAGATTGGTCTTAGAAGCTCGATGACGCTTTATGGGCTTACCGAACTGCATTCAAGACTCTCATTGGGATGTCTCCTTTCAGGTTAGTTTGTGGTAAGTCTTGTCACTTGCCTGTGGAGTTGGAACACAAGGCATACTGGGCACTTAAGGCCCTGAATTTTGATATGAATGTTGTTGGAGAGAGAAGAACGTTTCAGCTCTTAGAGCTCGAAGAGCTGAGGGATCAAGCTTTAGATGCTTTCAGGTTAGAGCTGCCTGGGATCATAGCTTACAAGAAGTGCCAAGATTATCAAAGAGCGCACCAAGAGCTCCATGATCAGATGATCCAGAGGAGAGATTTCCAAGTTGGAGATTTGTTGCTGCTTTACAATTCTCGATTGAAGGTCCCTGGAAGCTTAAGTCTCATTGGGCCGGTCCTTTCATAGTTGTGGGTATCACTTCCTATGGAGCGTACGAGCTGGAGAATAAAAGGGAGAAGTGTTTAAAGTCAATGGAGCTCGATTGAAAAAGTATATGGGTAATGCTGATGCTAATCTTGATTTGCATGCTGTTTTTTTTTTTTTGTACAGGATCAACTAGAAGCTCCAAATACTTCAAGTCTCCCGAAGGCGAAATATAAAAAGAAGAAAATCCCTGGGAGACTTCGTTTTGCATTTAGGAAGCTTTGAAAGCTTGCTCTAGGAAGTTGTGGTATCCCAACCACACTTCCTCGTCTTCTTGATGTTGTCTTGTGAAGTCTAGCCAGAGACTTTAACTCGGGCAGCTTGGTGGGAGGCAACCCACCGGTTTGTATTTCTTTTCGTTTTCTTTGTTTAGTTGTTATTTTTTCTCTTTTCTTATTTGTTTGTGGTGTTTGGTGGCTGCTGTTATGCTTAATGCAAGAGCCTTGGCTATTATTTTTATACTAATGATTTTGTCCGGTTCCAATAGAGTTCTTCTGGCTATATAGATTATATTCCTCAGCTTGGTTACTGAAATACCCATACTTAATTAAACATTGTTTAAACATATAATTAATTTAAATTAAGGCCTAAACATGCCTTAAAAACAAATTAAACACAACAATGTTTGACAGAAAGCAAGAATTGCACCATTTGACCTTATAGGGTGAAAATATACCCAAATGAACTCCTTAGGACCTAAATATTTTTCCTAAGCCATATAACTCAAACATGAACACCATAAAACCATTTCCAAGGGAAACCAAGCTCAGAAACTCATTAGAACATAAAATGTGCTCTATGCTTCCTTAAAGCACATTTTTGTGAGATTGTCTCCAAAATGAGTGTTGTTTGATTTTAGGGTCTTGAATACCCTTAAATATACTAATGTACATAATGTACCATATTATAATGGCTAATTCAAAGTTTTTTAAAAAAAATCAGAAATGTGTGCATTGGTTTGTGAATAGTAACCAAATAGTGCAAAATAACACTTAAATCTCTTTACCGAGTCAGTGGTCAATATCCTTCCCTTGACCTTGACCCTCTTTTTCTGTTAAATAAGGGATGTTTCCTTAGTTAGTGGCTGGTCCCAAATCAACTAATATGACTCATCATGTTACTTTATTAAAGTAAGAATAAGTACACTTTATCATATAATCTAATAAGCTTATCACTTCCCACCTTATCTGATCATTGCCGCCTGTAACACCCCTAATCTTAAACCTGTAATGACGTCATAATTCGTAGCATAATAATAGAAATTCGCAGCGGAAAATAAAACTAACTACTTTGGTGTTACACGCCGTTATCACCCTTGTGAGTAACAAGGCATCCATCCAACAACCTTAACTCCTCACGCTGTGATGAACAGATACTGAGCACTCCTAATTATTACAAACCAGAACCAACTAATTGAGCAACTAACTGAATACATCAACCTCTTTATTACAATACAAAAATGAAACCAAAGGTGTTGGTTGACAAACACAACAGCTACCCCCGTGCCCCGCACTCCGGCTTGAGTCTTCTTTAATAACCTGGAATGTTTGGCCCAATAAAGGGCTCAGCAATCGAAATGCTGGTATGCTAAATGTGATCTTAAGTCATCTAGCACTAGTAGAAAAAATGTTTTTAACCACGGTTATTTTGCCTATATACCACGGTTAGGAACTGTGGTTTATGCTCGCGTGGTATATAGAAAATTGCCTATATACCACGGTTGAAAACGTCGTTAAAAGAAGACTGTATACCACGGTTTGCAAATAACCGTCGTTTAAGACCGTTTTTGGACGCGGTCCTCACCGGTTTTAAACGACGGTTAAGTTCAGAACCGTGGTATAAAGTCATTTTATACGACGGTTAAATGTCAAAACCGTGGTATATTATCTATAAAATCAACGAATAAACCACGGATATACATATAACCGTGGTTTATAGTCTATGAACTCTTTTTCAAAATCGCCGGCGATTTAGTAGCGTCGCTTCACAGATCTCAAACAGAGAAACAGAAGAGAATGAAGAGGCTATAGAACATGTATGTCCCTTGTTTGCGATTTAGGGTTGCAAAATAATGAGTGAAGAACTCTGGCGTAGTATGTTCCTTGTTCGCGGTGGGTTGCAAAATTACCGTGAGAAGAATGAAGAATGGAGGCCATGTTCCTTGTTCGCCGGTTATGGTTGCGAAAATTGCACTGAGTGGAGATGATGTAGAGCATGTGTTCCTTGTTTAGTTGTAAGCAGCAAAAAATACCGAAAAACAAGAGAATGAGTGAGGATGGAGCATGTTCCTTGTCCGCCGGTGAGGGTTGCAAAAATTACCGTGAACTTGTAGAGAATGAAGAAGAGTTGCAGAGCATGTTCGTCGGTTGGGTTCCAAAATTACCGTGAGGTTGAAGAGAATGAAGAAGAGTTGCAGAGCATGTTCGTCGGTTTGGGTTCCAAAATTACCGTGACATTGAAGAGAATGAAGAAGAAGAGTTGGAGATTTTCGTCGGTTTGGGTTCCAAAATTAGCGTGAGAATATAAGAGAATAGATAGAAAGAGCCGCTTTAAATTTGGGCCAAAAATTAAAAATCCCGCCTAGACTATATACCACGGTTGACAAAAAAACCGTGGTTTAATATAGTAAGATATGCAATATAAATGACGGTTGCCTAGGAACCGTGGTATATAGGTACCCTATATACGACGGTTCCCAAAGAATCGTGGTATATTAACTCTGGCATGTACTATATACCACGGTTGCCCGGAAAACTGTGGTATATCAGTAACCTATATACGACGGTTCTCCAAAAACCGTGGTATATGCACTCTGGTGTGTACCTTAAACGACGGTTTCTATGAAAACCGTGGTTTATAAACTTTAAACCACGGTTTTCCTTTTAACCGTGGTTTAAACGCCGTCATTAAAAACATTTTTTCTACTAGTGTAGATTCCTTTAGTCGTTTTAGCCATCTTGATATTAGATTCTTTACGTGAAATACCGGTTACAATAACAACAGTAATAACTGTAAACATTAAACAATCACAAAACAACCCTCCTGCAAACATCAGTGTACGATAACACACAACATTAATAACCACACAGCAATAGTCCTCATTAATAGTCAATAGTCACACACTAATACCCATAACAATCACAAAACAAGATACGCGCATAAAACTTGCACTCTGTTAGTTAGCCAACTGACCCTTATCTTTTAAACCAATCATTTAACCTTTTTCTAAATAATTTCCACCTCAGTGTCATGTTAAGACAAACCTTATCAATTTATTAATGGACGATAGTCCCCTGTGTTCCATTGGAACAATTACCAGACAACCCTAGGCTCTGGTTATTTGACCGATCCGGTCGAAACTGTGCACCAACGGCAGTGCATTCCGCCATCCCCGAATGCGGCTGATGGATTTTCTTTGAGTGACTCCTTATTGAAGTCTCTCGTAGTGATCACAATGCGCAACTAGAAAGTCGAAACGATCCGGATTCCTCTCTTTACAAGTTAGCCCTTTTTTTTTTTGTCAGTGACATAATAACCAATCCTTGAGTTAAGACTATAATAGTTGACCATCAGTTAGGTTCAATAATACCTTTAGGTCAGTTAGTCTTGTTCCAGTTTAGATGTATAAACTTCCAGTCATACGACGTTCGCGTATAATAAAACGCAACCAAGTTGAGCAATACAACATACAACATCATTCACATAAAATCACAGATATCGCTCTTAAACGATTAACACATAATGTCTGGACCTTAGGATAATCCTTAGGACATTCAGACCACAAATTAACATACCGTTCACCAAGTAACTGCTAGCTTGACAACTCCTGTACAGTAGTCCCTCCCCGTACGCTGTTATTTAAACATGCAATACCGGGTAATATTAATATAACTATTCATAAATATTATAGTACTGTCGCTGTAACGTTTATACTCGTTGTATAATAACTTCGTATGTTCTTTATTTTCCCTGTTATTTTAACAGTGGTTCTAGATAACCTAGCAGTTCATTATTTTATGTGGAGTTCACATGTGATAATGAATTTCCATTATACGGTATATCCTTAACTCATTATTTATATACTAATAATTATTTCCACTTATTCCTTATGTCATATTATTTGGTTAGTTATATTATAACGACCTTTATTTTATAAACTTTATATTATACTCCATAATATATCATAATACATTATATTACTAGTTTTACTTCCTTTCCTTATTAAATTACACAACCAACCTATTAATTCGGTATTTACATTTTATACCCAACAACTTTATAAATTACTAAATAACCACATATAATTTCGGTAATCATAATTGATCCCATTAACTTTTAAAACTTACCAAATGACCATATACTTTTAAATTTACTAAATACCCATATCAATTTCGGAAATTGTAAAACAATTATATTAACTTCTATAAATTGCCAATTAACCTTATAACCTTTATAATTATTAATTAACCACCTTACTTTATCAATTTACCAAACACTCCTACTAATTTTCGGTAATTACAAATTAATACCACCAACCTTTATAAATTACAAATAAATCCCTTAATTTCGGTTTTCCCTTATATTTCCTTTATTCATTTTTAAACCCCAAAACTTTATATAAGTTACATATTAACTTATAATCTATAGTTTAAATATTTTATTTCTTGAAATAACTGAAGTAGCCCATATATTTCCTTGAATTACATTTCCGCCCCATTTAACTTCTACTTCCCACATATACTTTCATAAATTATATATTCACCACAAAACTTTTATAAACTTAATATTTTGTGTCATAAATCATTTTAACCCAAAGTTTTTGGTCAACACTTTGACCAAGACTTAATTTATATTTAATACTTTAATAAACTCATAAAATCATAAGTAATTCTCGGCCATACACTATATTTCCCAATAATTACAAAATAGTCCCAAACTTTATAAAATGTTATTCTTAACACTTCAACACTTATTTAAATTTACCAAAATTCATAATATTAATTCCTACCTTATATTATACTATAAATATACCAAATCAACCCCTTTGTTCTCGTTTTCATTATTTGTACTCCAAACTTTTCAAAATTACATATTAGCCACATAACTTATTTAACTAGTCATTTAAATACTTGTAGCTATTTTTAATACTCCCAAAATTATAATATAAGCTAATATATTTATATATATTTCAAAAATCACCCAATTATATACTAAGCTCTCGGCTTTAATTTAATTTTATAATATGGTTTTAAGACTTGTTTTAAACTTTATAATAAATACATATAAATGTATATAAGCCATATAACACTTCTAAAAATTATGCTAATAATCTAGAATGATTATAAATTAAAAATAGAACATAAAATTCCTAGACCATTAGGTTTCAACATCTATGTAACATAATTAATTTTTGTGACCTAAATATATATCTTAAGGTAATAATCTTACCTTATATGTTATAAATTATTTTCTTGACAATATAACCTATAGTTTTCGGTCTTAATTTATTTAAAGGTTATACAAAATTTTTATACCAAAGTTTGAAGCTTATATCAAACTTAAACTTAATAAACCTTGTTTATAAACTTACCCTTAAATCAAGACAATTCTTGTACTTGATTTTTCCTTGAATTTCCAAGCTCCTCAAATGCGATATTGATGTAGAGAATTCGAACTCCTTGTACATATATAGGAGATCTATTTGTTAGACTTCTAACAAGAGTTTATAAATAATATTTGTAGTAATTTTACAAGAGTTTACCTTAGGAATTTAACAAGGATACACCATGGGATGATTGTAGATCCAAGTTTCCTTCATGAAATAATGAAGAGAACATATGTTTAGAAGTTCCTAAATTTTCGAAAATTACTTAAGGAATTTTCTTAAGATTTTCAACATGAAAATATACCTTAACTTGATCTTGTTGTTCCTTGTATTGTTGTTGAATCAAGAAGCCTCCTTAGAACATCTAAGCTTGACGATTTTTGATGGAATTGCTAGGATGATTTCTTGCCTCAAGACTTGATAGAATTAACTACGAAATTACATTAAAATGGTGTTAGGAACTAGTACACCATTAATGGAGTTAATGAACACTTAGGATATAACTTAACAATGGAGAGAAGAGGGAGCTAGAAGAGGTACTTACCCATTCGTGAAACAAGGGTTAGCTTGGTTAATTTGATAACTTGTTTAACTGCAGGTGGTGTTCGGCTGTGTTGGAGCAACTAGGCAGCTCCACTTTGTAGACTTACGGTTGAATAAAGCCTTAGGAGATCACTCACCATTAGTTTTATTTTTGTCATTAGATTAGGCTTTATCTTGTTGTTTTATTTGTCTATTAACAACACTAATCTAAGTTTGTTTGTGCAGGTGTTCGGTTATGCTGGAGCAAATGAGCAGCTCCAATTCCTGCACTCTTACGATAATGGAGTATCTAGATGGGTTGATTAAGTTTTGTTAATTGTAAAGTGAGCTAATCTTGCTCATTAGTTTTTATTTCCTTTGCTAAATCACACAGCACTAAACTCCACTACCTAAACCTGATCGGCTGCAACTAAAATGGGAGCTCCACTTCCAGTATTGTTACAGTAATGGAGGTTCTAGGTAGCTATTTGATTTGTTAATTACAAACATGATTATCTTGGAAGTTAGGTATATGTTTGTTAGGTTATTTAATTGTCTATTAAGCTCTCCTCTACAGATTCCAATCGGTAAGCACATGTGCTGGTGATGAATCAATTTGAACATACAATATAGTAGTCTAAAGTTGATCTAGTTGTCATTTTATGTAATGTAATCCCCCTGCTTTTGTATGCACTAACTTTCTTCCTGTTCCCTTGCAGATTACACGGTGGAGAAGGCCTCTAATGACAGTAATTGATTGCTGTGTCATCATATAATTCATGCTACTATGACACATCATCTACAAAACAGTTTTTGAACTATAAACTAGTCAGATGTGGCCCATTTTAACGCCTGCAATAGAGATCAATTGAGACTTATTTTTGCTTTAATTCCTGTCACATTATATTGTACTAAGACCATACTATTATGTGTAATAGGTTCCAGCATTTAATTGGTACATTTTTATTATGATAAAAGATGAAAGTTTTAAGGTAAAAATGTTGATTTTAGGTACCTTTTTGACCTAAAAATCGCACCTATTTATACTATGAGTTTAGTACTGCCATCAATTGATTTAGATGGCCATTTTATCCACTTTTAAGTTTGTCAACTCGTGGCTTATTAAAACTTCAAGTCAATTGCGTAACACGCATTTTCGTGACACCCGAAGGTGCGTTTTTGTACTTTAAGGATTTTTCTGGGAATTAATTAGTCGCTATGACTTCCAAGTGTTTTATTGACATTGTTTATAGTCAATAATAATATATTAAGGTGTTACATTGAGTTGTATGGGGTTATACTAACTCGGAACATAATTCTCGGGCTACCCGGGCAAAAAGGAGCGTTAAGAAAATCCTCCCGAGTACTTTGTCTTTAACTGAGAATTTATCTAGAGAAATTCATCTTAAATTTTCATGAAGGTACTTTTATGCATTTAGAATGAGGTGTAATGCTTTATTTTATTTTATAAGGTATTTCTGGGACTTTCGGCCTTAAGGGGCCTTTAAGGGAATTCGTGGGCATTTCGTATTTCTACTCAGTTTTAACTGAGGACTTGTGTTTCAAAGGTCATATAATGATCCTTGGTTACTTCATGTGAAGTTTATAGCTTAAATATCTTGTTTATCTTAAGGTCGGGCTTTAACGCACATTTTTTGACCTTAAGGAGTTTAGGTGCGTTTTAACACCCAAGTGTGTATATACTTTCTTAGGGTTTCATAATCCCCCAAATAATATTTATAATTCCTCAAATAATATTCATTTACTTATATTTAATTATTTAAATGTTAGGGGTATTTTAGTCTACCCCCTTAAAAGGACTTCGTCCCGAAGTCATAACTTATATTTGTTCATCCTATGGAATCAAGTTCCTCTTATCTATTCCCTGTAAACCTATCATTACAGGGTGTCAACATTATATTGACATCTCTATATAGCATCACTACTCTGAGTGTATATAATTCCTACAGACAGATATTCTTTATTCGTGATAATAATATATCATAGCATAATAATTAATAAATACTGTAAAACTGAAATACCCCAAACCTAAGTATGCTAAGTAAACATCAAATCATGATGTAGTAAGGCTAAAATATGCCTTAGAAAGATTGGTAGACAATTTAAACCAAGGAAAACACAAGAAAGTGCCTTAAGGGCAATCAGGGCAAAAACGTGCTCTAAGCTTGGAGAGACTTGGGTGAGTACCCAAATATCATGATAAGACCTTAGTAATATCCTAATGGTCATTTTAAATCAATTAGAAAAGAAAACCAAGCTTGAAAACAAGTTAAAACACAAAATGTGCTTTAAGAAGTCTTAAAGCACATTTTTGAGAAATTGTCTTAGAATTGAGTTTTGAGTGGCTAAATGTCCATCATTACTCTTTAATCAACATGTGTACTAATTAGTATCACATTAGGAGGTCTAAATCAATGAGAAATCAAAAATTTCCCGATTATGTGCCTTGTTTAGTGAATAGTAACTATTTAGTGCTAGTTAAGACATAAGTCAACATAAGTCAATAAGATGGTCAACCAAGACCATAAATATCTCCATTATTAGAGGGGGCCGGTTTTGATGTGGGGAGTCACCACATGAGTCATCAAATGAGAAAGGAAAAGAAGAGTAAAGTGAGAAAAGTTACTATTTGCTTTTATAAAGCAAAATATCCTTATAAGCTACCTTCTCTCCTCTCTTCTTCATTTCTCTTCTTCTTCCACGGTTCTTCTCTTCTTTTCCTCTGTTCCAAACCGTCCCAAGCAGCCTCCATTGTTGCTTCACCTTGCTTTGGCAACAACTTGCTCATTTTAGCTCCAAATCAAAAACTAAACACATATTATTCTTAGTTAGCTCAAGCTCTAGCTTTCTATCTTTTCAAATCTTGCAAAGCTCAAGTTTGGTGCCATGAGAAAACTCCATTGATGGAGGAAAATCAAGTTTGAAGAGCTCATTAGCTTCTCCATCCTCTTAAGGTAAAGAAAATGTAAGAAAAACCATGTTTCCATCTCTTGTACATGGCCGAAAATTTCTACTCATGGGGCCTTGTTTTTATGCCTTGTTCTAGCTTGATTTATTCACCAAGGACTAGTGGAGGTCCTATTTCATTCAATGCCAAAGTCTACCTTGAGACTTCAAAGGTAATCATCCACTTTTATGCCTTAGAACACATTTCTAACCTAGGTTTTTATTCCTTGAGGTTAGTGCATTGTTTAGTACTCATATGAGTCCTTGAATATTGATTAGAACATTGGCAAGGGGAATTTAAGTGGTGGCCGAGATCTATGCAAGAAGAAGGTCTAAGGAGGAGATTAAGATAAGCTTGAGAAAACAAGGTAATGCTACCTAATGGTGGTTTAAGTTTTAAGGGATGAGTTTAAGTGGATACCAATGTGGCTTAGAGCTTACTTGTGTATTGGGTTGTATAACCTAAGAAAAAGAACTTAAATAAGCTGAGAACTTGTGACTAAGGAGCCAAAGGAAATGAGTTAGTAATGTTTTAAGATGAGTTTAAGAACATTATAATTACTATGAGATTGATGGGTGTATTTGCAGGTTGAAAGCTTTTATATGTGGGAAATTCAGTGTTTAAGTTTAAGTCATTTAAGGGCCTAAGAGCCATGTTATTTAAGAGCCTTGGTGCTATGCAATTTAAGATTATTGCAATATAATGAGTTGTTGTGAATGAGTTGGTTTGGTGATGAGATGTGATGAGGAAAATAATGTGTTTGGGCATGATAAGACACTAGAGGAGCTATGGCGAAATTTGAGTAGAAAATAAGTGTTTAGGTGATGGTGGTGAGTTAATATGCCCTAGGGTTTACTAGGGAGCATGAAAAGAAAAATTGGGTGGAAATGAGTTAACTAAGGAGTTCTTGAGGATTAGAATGACCTAGGATGGTTTATGAGCAATTAGAGTTTAGATGGGTGTATTAAACACCAAAATCATGATATGAGGAATGTAAGACTTGTGCATAAGTTTTAAGGAAAGGTGTATAATGCCTTAAGGAGATTTAGGTATGAACTAGAGAGTAAGACAATGAGAGTTTTGAGAACCTTGTGTAAGTGTGATGATGTTAGTGGTGGACTAGTAAGGTTTAGTTGAATGGTAATGTGTGAACTTGGGTGATGGAAGTGAAAAAGGTAGGAGGATGTTGCAAGTCATCAAGGAAAATGACTAGGAATGTAAAAGAGCGTATGATCGTGATAATGGTGAGTAAGTGAGTAAAAGGAGGTAGAAATGTCCAAGGAGGGTGTAGTATAGTTAAGGTAAAGAAGAACAAGGTTGAGGTGCTAAGAGGATGACAAGAAATGTTTAGGTATGCCCAAGAGTTTAGGAATGATGAGTAACAAATGGAAAAGAGAGGAATTTGTGCATGGTTATGTAAGATGACTTGAGGAAGTTTTGGTAAATGAACTGAAGATGGAAAATAATGTTTATGAAGTGCCCAAACTGTTAAGGAGGGAACACTTGGGTGGTTGAAGTTTTGGTAAAGATACAAGTTGGTAATGTAAGGAATTATATGATAAGTGTTATGAGTGTTTGTAAGAATTGAGCAAATGTTTGAGAAGATCTTTGGAAGTTGTTTTAATGAGTTTGGTGGAGGTTATAAGGTGTGTTGATGTGCCAATGATGTTAGAACACATTAGGAGGCTTGAGGAAAAAATTGGAGAAAGTTTGACAATGTATGGGAAGTTTCTGCAGCCGACCTACCCAGGGGACCGACCCCAGTCTGGGTCGGTCGGGCTGAAACTGTGAAGTTGGATGTCTCTGCAGCCGACCTACCAGGGGGTGGGTCGGTCGGGTGGGTCGGTCGGACCAAAAAAAAAAAAAAAAAGAAAGAGAAACCCTAAGAGAGTTTAGTGGTATTAATGGTACCCCATTAAGGGGGCAATGATGATTAGAGGTATAAAGACTTAAGGGATTAAGTTAAGAATAAACTTAAAAGTTTAAGATTAAGTTTGTAAGATTAAGTTGTAAGACTTAAGAGGTGTTAGGTTGGAGTCATTAAGGGTTAAGTAAGTTAAGTAAGATAAGTAAGTTGAATTGAGTTAAGTGATTAACAACCTAAAACTGAATGAATGTTTTAGGACTTGGAAATTGGACTCCGGAAGAGATTAAGCAACTGAACGGCCAACGGTGAACGGTACAGTTCTCTTGTGACCTGCTTGCTAACGAGGTGTCCCTCGGCTTGTGTGATTTGTTTTTGTGTGCTCACTAAACAAGATAAAGCATGCAATCGGAATATATTATATTTCTTGTATTGTTGTGTGATGTTTGTGAAACTAAACACAACATACCGTGAGAACTTACTAACCAATGTCTAGTAAGGAATTGAGTGAGACTAAGGAACGCCCTAATAAGGGACGATATGAACCGAAAGAGGTTAACCAACAAACATGGTCTTGAGACTATTACTAACTGGAACTTGAGTGAGGAACCCGGGACCGATCTCCGGTCATGCATGCTAAGGAAAAAGGGGGACGGTATCTGAATCAGATCCGCCCTCCGCTTAAGGACTTGTCTTCGGACTTGTAGCCTAGGGCCGGTTGCCGGCTCAGCTACGCTGGATTCCCGTCCAGGGTAGGTGGCATTAAGATGGTGCGGTGGGATCACCTAAATCCAGGTTTGGACTTAGGCTACAACCATTCCCCTCCAGGAACGGTTTGTATTCTGAGAATAAATTAAGATTAAGATAAGTTACAATCATTCCTTTTTAAAGGATGATTTGTATTATTAGATAAGATTAAGTTAAGATTAAGATAAGTTACAATCATTCCTTTTAAAGGATGATTTGTATTATTAAGATTAAGATTAAGTTAAGATTAAGATAAGTTACAATCATTCCTTTTTAAAGGATGATTTGTATTATTAAGATTAAGATTAAGTTAAGATTAAGATACGTTACAATCATTCCTTTTTAAAGGATGATTGTATTGTTAAGATTAAGATTAAGTTAAGGTTAAGATGAGTTGCAACCATTCCTCTTTAAAGGATGGTTTGTATAATTAAGATTAAGATAAGTGACATCCACTCCTTATTAAAGGATGGTTGTTTCTAAGTTTAAGATAAGACTAAGATTGAGGTGAGACAAGGTTGGACTAAGATTAAGAGGGAACATTACTTAAGGAGTTAAATCATTAACTCTCTAATTAAGGGAACGCATTTAAGTCGTTCATTGTGTGTGAACTTGATTGTTCATATCTGAGTTGTTGTTTACTGCACTTACTTATATTGTGCATCTAATCAACCTCCATGCTATCGACAATTAGTCGTCGTAGCCACGTTAGCTTGGGGGCCATGAGGGGATCGTACCAGCATTCGTGCTGACCCCCTTTGGGGGCTGTTTTTACTACACAGGTACATTAGGAAGCGGCCGTCGCAAGAGTAAGAGAGGATACAAGTGTTAAGGATTAAGTGTGACCTACGAGTTGTGCATGTACACTCGTATGGCAATTGAGTTAGTAAGATGTATAGGTTGTGAGAGGATTGTAAGAAAGATATGTAAATGGTTAAGGTTGTTGGACTAATGTTCGGTATATTCTGTAGTCAGACCGTGGCAAGGTCCTGGATTGTAAAGAATTCCGCTGTGACATGTTTATATATATATACTGTTAAGTTGCGAGACCACATTTGGATTGAGTTAGGGTGTTACAAAAAGTGGTATCAGAGCGTAGTTACGCTCTGAAGACAAGAAATGCCGAACTTAGGAGAATGATGAGGTTGAGATTGAGTTATGGGTTAAGGGTTGAGAGATAGAGTGAGAGGTGCGTTAGTCAGGACTTCCCGGTGTTTACCGGACATCCATAGTACCTAGGCCCGCCCTCCACATCCCTAACCCTGAATATGTGGAACAAACGCCAGAGAGAAGAAAGCCTTCTCTTACTCGGGGAAATCCGATCTGGCAGTTAGTTAATAGTAAGCAATACAAGAAATAACTTGTCGTACAACAGTTACGGAGAACTTGGAGGTTTTCAATGGAGCGCAACAGAGAAACAGGCGCTACCTATGGAATTCTATCAATAAGGGAACGGTAATTACCGGCAACATGGGTCGACATGCTACGAAGTCGAAATAACCCGCAATACCAATGATAAGGAAAGCACTACAGGTGCAATAGAAAGGAAAAGGGAAGCGACATGAGTACCGGACAGTGGTCCGAAGGAGCATAACAGTAGGATAATACTAAGCATAAGGATTGAGATTACTGGAAAGTCCAGTTAGAAACGGGAACTCCAAACCCCATACAATGAGGAAGGTTACAAAACCTGGCCAACATAATGCGGACGACGATAGGAACTCATACAAGTTGTATACCGGAATAGGACTACAATGTAGTGCCTAAAGGAAAACCGTTGCTTAGTAACCACAACAAGACGTGTGGAGACAGGAGGGAGGATTAAGACATAAGAAAATATTAAGGGGTTCCCTCAAGAAGAGGAACGCCCTGATAAATGACAGTACTGTCAAACAACAAGGAAACTGCCGGATGGTCGGTTATCCAAAATAAGAGATTATCGAAGGAGTCCCGAGGACTACCAATTACATGGAAATTAGAAGGAACGGTCACTACCGATGTACCTCATACCAATAACCCATCCTGCATGGCGCACTTGCCATAGCAAGTGCTACCATGGTTAAGTCACACGAAAAGCCATCAAGGCGAGATAGGAGAACGCTACACTTGTAACACATACTAACACCGGATTGTAAAACCATAAGAACAGGAAAATAAGACCTTGGAAGGCCCGACGGCCTGACCAAAATGAGATAAGGTGACACACCAGTCAGCCGGGAGCAGAACTTGGACATAATATTAGACCATATGGATGTTAGCAACGGTACAACAACAACCGACAGTGTGGTAAGAACATCAATCCCGAACTCCAAGGGGAAAAACCTAAGAGATCGCTCGGTAATGCAAGCAAAAACACTATATAAGCAATGATATACAAGGGATGTATTATAAGATACTATTGAGACTGTTGAAGCATCGACTTACAACGAAAACGGGATAAGACTCCCAGAGTGACCATTAAGGATACCAATAACAACATTCTTCAATGAAGATGTTGGATGACCCAGAAAACAAGGACAAAAGAAATAAACGTAAGCTATAACCTACTAAGGATTAAAGTCGTACAACCCTGGAAAAGGAAAGCTCAGAGGACTACCCCCACATAGCGGGCATAGTCGAGCCGAACAACTGATGAATGACAGTTAACACTGTTTGTTTAACTCATTAACACCAAAGTATGATTGATCATCAACGGGTGGCATAGTCAACGGAAGTTGAACGAAGCGTTGAGATGGGAGTATAAGATAACCGGATTATATCTAACTTGGACACCTTAAGGCGAACGCCTAATACGAACCTAACCTTGACTATTAAAAGACATAAGTCTAGTAAAATGGCAGCATTGTCAAAGACATTAAGTAACCTCAGATCACCTGAACAACTTCCCTAGCAGGAAGCAGGATGCAGCAACTTATCATGAAACCCGATGCTACATTTAGTATGTAACCTAACGGTGAATAGTGCTCAAAGAACCAGAATCTTATAGGGATGACCTGCAGATGAGTAAGAGTACAAATAATGAACTGAGACATTAAGCATTAACAGCCTACGAGCCAAGGATGTTAACCACAACAGAGCCCGAGGCGCAGTAAGTTATAAGAGAGCTTGTTTAAGCCACGAAGGGACTACAATTTGTAGATATGAACGGTTACCAAACCTATAACTTAGAATGGGAAGAACATTACCAAGAAAGGGTACCAATGAGAATATGGAGATAATGCTAAGGACAGGAGCGGAGAACGAACCATGCCTTTTAGGGTGGGGATACCACCCCTTGTTGTGAGGCCATGAGTGGGAATAAACCCCTCAAAAGGGCTTTCACATATTAGAGATTAAATACACTTTATTTAGAAAATGGAAACTGTACATTTGAGATTACTTTAGAACATATTAGATACACTTGAGTAATAAGGAAGGTGGCACAGATAGACCCCATATCCAACGCCCAGGATGTAAGAATTAGTAATGGTCAGAGATAAACATGGTGACTGCACATTAATCAACGCTCAGAAGAGCTTGTGATTCAGTGGATGACTTCTTCTGTAACCAGTTAAAACTACATGGTAGATAACATCACTAAGGATGAAAGAAAGCGAAAGAAATTAGCCTACTTACAAATCTGAGATTGGAGCAGAACATCTTCATAACAAGAGTCAACTATTTTACAACGCGGTACAGCAACCACCATACACCGGAATGAGAGAACTCCCAGTGTGTTTACACCCAGAAGGGATTGAGTATAAGGTAAGACATGAGAATAAGTGAATAAGAGGTTGCACCATTAATGGGCAACATGGTAAGGGCCAACTACCACGGTAGCAATGGTCGTTAGTACAATATTTATATAAGGGGATTAAATCATGGTGTGCGATAAGCGACCATTGTGTATGAGCCGTCAAATATTGACACAGAGGCAATGAGATTTATGAGTTAAGACCAATATAAGTAAGGAAATAAGATGATAGACGAACTGAGCAGTGATGCCAGTAGTCTGGACCTGGTGAGGTAAGACTTCACAGGAAGCACACTACCCATTCCTTAAGGAACTGGAAGTGCATTCCCAGTGAGAGCAATATGAAAAACAAGATAAGAGGCTCTACGGAAGAGACCTCAATTATTAAGAGACCGAATCAGTACGGAATACAGAAAGGAGCTGGAGCATACCATAACCAAGGACACAGTAAATAGACTTCCCTTGATTAACTTCAAGAAGAACAACAAATGTTATTATGGAACGATGAAAGAGGAGATCGACAACGGAATACTTCATAATTAGCAATAGCTAAACGTGTGACGGACACTATGAGTTTACTAAAACGAGACGTGGGACGACTGCACCCCACAGGGGCTTGCAGGCCTGACACGCTCATTTATGAGTTAGTTGGGTAAGTAGTAATGTACCAGTAAGGTACCCCATGCATGTGGACGAGTGGTGTAAAGAACACGGGAAGTAGTCGACTCCGTACCACCGACAACGACGCAAGATCAGACAAGAGCAGCTACTACCACAAACAGTCGAAGAGAAGAATTCAGTCGAACCAGCAACACAGAGGAACCAGAGAACAAATAATTAAGAACTATGAAGTGCGAAAAGCACGGATTGTTAAGTACAGACATTGGATATGTCTTAAGATGTAAGGAATTAAGACTGTAAGCGCGATATGCACTAAACAGTAGTTTCAGACTAAGAATCATACTCAGACCAAAGGTCAGTTGGGGAGAACAATTTAGACATTCGAGAAAATACTAAGAGTATGAGCGTAAGATCTTCAAGGAGAATAGATAGACGAGTACAACTCATTAAGGCCGTGTATATATAAAGATAACACGTGTCCATTGAGACAATTAAGCCTAAGATTATCAGAGTCGCGCAGCGGAAGCTAGCAGACCACTACCTTGAGATTAGACCAAACTAAGTTAAGAATACGGTATAAGTACCGTTAAGAATCCTCGATACAGAGACTAAGTCATTTCTGATCGAATTATAAGTAAGATAGATAACGTGGAAGCTAGAATGCTTGGTAAGAATTAGATATCTTGAACTTATGTTCAAAGATGATGTGACACCGATTACGTGGGCGTAATCCATTTTAAGGGGGGTAGAGCGAAAACCGCTTAGCGTATGTTTATGTACTGAGTACATAAATTACGGTGTGCATAGCACAAAATAACTTGAGAATATGTTTTATATAAACATTTTGAGATAAATCATGGTTATTGCACACAGAAGATGTGAATACCATACATATTAAGTACCTATCTTGTTAACTCCGGTGTGAGTACAAGTTAAGAGAATTAAGGAAGAGGATTAAGGAGACTTAAGAAATAAGAATATATGAGGTATGAGTCAATATGAGACTATGTGGGAGATAAGAATAAGATAACATTATGGGATACAATTTGATATGATTATGGGTTAGGAAATAGTAATGCTATAAGATATAAGATGGTGAGAATTGGTATGGGACAGTTATAGAACTTAGTAGGAATTTAAGTCTTGAGGTAATTACTAAGAGATGAATCGGGAATGTTTGATGGACTGAGTCCACACTCGGGAGATGTATTGATTATGATTAGGAAGAACTAAAAAGATAGAAAATTGGACATGAGTGAATTATTTGGATGTTTGAAAATGACGTGGGAGGTGGAACTTGATTTTCTAGGGATCAAGGGAAACCGAACACAAATTGGAGTGGAAGGATAGTTCGACACTGATGCTGATCACATCAGTGTTGGATGATTCCTGAAACTCCCTACCAGTGGTCACAATTAAATCACACTAAGAATAGAGGCCTTAGGATAAAATGAAATTGGAGTTGCTTGTATTTTTAATTAGAGGAATTATTCCTCACATGACCTCGTAAAAAGGATTACCTTTTTACTGAGTCTCGCCCATGAAGTCGAGGACGCACGAGCCTTTGTCTTTGGACCGGTGACATGGGGAGAGCAGAGTGTTTTGTATTCTGGCCCATGGTGACGAGGACGAATGAGCCTGTAACACCCCATCCAAAGCCTATCGTGGTTATCGCAATCTGAACACTTAATCGAATACGTCGCAGCAGAAATAAACAACACCTGGACCTTGCCACGGTCTGATCGATAGAATATACCGGCTTAAATACTTACAATACTTATCCAAAAACACTTACCCAACTTAAACATCAAAATTCTCAATACCACAGCCAACCGAGTGTTAGTATCTTATACACAATCCCAAACTTACATCAGTTTAATATAAACAGTCGGGTGCACAGGCGCAACCCGAACTCAAATAAAAGTCCCCACCTAAGTCTAACCGCTCCTACTCTCGTAGTGCGTCCTCATGGGCCTCTTACCTGCAAGTGTAAAAATAGCCCCCGAGGGGGTCAGCACGAATGCTGGTACACCCTCTCATGGCCCCCAAGCTAACGGGGCTACGACGACTAATTGTCGATAGCATTGAAATTGATTACATACACAAACATAATATGAAGTGCAATAACAATAACCACAGATGAACATACATAGTTCACAAACATATGAACGACTCAAGCGTTCCCTTACCAAGTGGGTTAGTAACCCCCTCCTTAGTCCTCATTTCCTTAATCTCAGTTCCTTACCTTACCTTAATCTTAATCTCAATCTCAATCTTAATCTTAATCTCAGTACAAACCTTTCCTGGAAGGGATTGGTTGTAGCTTAATTCGAACCTGGGATTTAGGTGATCCCACCGCACCATCTTAATGCCACCTACTCTGGACGGGAGTCCAGCGTAGCTGAGCCGGCAACCGGCCCTAGGCTACAAGTCCGAAGACAAGTCCTTAAGCGGAGGGCGGATCTGATTCAGATACCGTCCCCCTTTTTCCTTAGCATGCATGACCGGAGATCGGTCCCGGGTTTCCTCACTCAAGTTCCAGTTAGTAAACATCTTAAACACCATGTGCTAGCTAAGCCTTAACGGGCATTAACCAACAACCATCAAACTTAACTCTTATTCTTAACTCAGTAAGTACTAAACTTGGTTAGTAACAATCTCAAGTCTCGCGGGTTAGTGTAAATATAACACAATCACAACGAGAACAATATAACCGGTTGCATGCTTTATCTTGTTTTAGTCATAGCAAATAAACAGATAGCACACAAGCCGAGGGACACCTCGTTAGCAAGCAGGTCACAAGAAGGATTGTACAGTTCACCGTCGATCGTTGTTTGACTAATCTTCTTCGGGGTCCCAACTCACAAACCTAAAACATTCATTCATTTTTAGGTTATTAGTTATTTGCACCTTACTTAACTCACTTAGTCTCTAAGGACTTCCATTCAATAACCTCTCAAGTCTTTATCACTTAGTCTTACAAACTTAACTCTAAACATTAAAACTTATACTTAATCTTAACTTAATTCCTTAAGTTCTTAGGGTCCCAATCATTACTACCCTACCAAAGGTATACCTCATTACCCATTACCATTCTTAGAATTTAAAATTTCTTTTTTTTTTAATTTTTAGGCTCGACCGGACTTACCGACCGAACTTGCCTAAGTCCGGTCCATTCCAGTACCCTTTTACCGTTGGAAAATTCACTCCGACCGGACTTACATGTCCGGTCCTATGTCCGGTCGATTCCAGAGACTTATTACCGTAAAATTCATGCCGACCGGACTTGACAAGTCCGGTCCCATGTCCGGTCCATTCCAGAAACATTTTCCCTCACAAAACATAAGCCCGACCGGACTGGTAAGTCCGGTCCCCAAGTCCGGTCGATTCCAGAAACATTTTCCGGTAGTGTAACAGAGCCCGACCGACCTTGCAAGTCCGGTCCTAAGGCCGGTCGGCTCTAAAAACTTGTTTCTAAATTCTCTTTCAACTCCAAACTTCTCCTCATATATTCTCATATGTTATAACCTCATTTGGGCACCTCAAATACACCTTAAGCCCTCCTTAAAATACCTTAAATCATCCACCAAGATCCACCTTAGCCATTATGCATTTTCCTTGTAATAATGCTAACACTTGTAATGTTTTCCTCTAGGTTTCTAGGTGGTGGTTCATACCTAGTGTAACCACTATGCCAAATGTTTTCTTCACCACTATAACATCATCTCCCAAGCATCTCTCACTATCTAAAACTCTTTTAAACATTTACTTAAGGTTCCTTAACAAGTCTAAACTTCCATCATCATCACATTATTTCCTTCCTAGTTGTGCATCAACATTTGCCTAAGTCCTGAACACTCGAATACATTCTCTTGATTCCTAAATCTTCCATGGTGATACCTAAGTCATCATAAGTCATTAAAACACCTTAATTTCACCCTTTTTCATCAAGACAACCCATAGGACATTCCTAGTACTTTCTTAGTCATTAAATCCCCTTAGGATATTTTAAACACTTAAACTCTCCTTTAAATTTTGCCATGGGTTCCCTAGTATGTAGTACCTCCTAACACATGGTTTTTCTCCAACAAACAACCAACATCACCCAAATTCTCACCACAACAACTTAACATCCAATTTACACCAAAAACCACACCACATCATCATATAGTGCTTAAACTTAAAATGCTTGGCACTTAGCCCTTAAATGACAATAATCTTAACCACTGAATTTCCACATATATATGCCTTCAACCTGCGAATACACTCAACAAGGCTCCCATTGAAATAAAATGCTTCTTGTACTTCACCTTACATCCTTAAACTATCACTTTTCTCATTTGCTCCTTAGTCACAAGTTCACAAGTATAGTCATTGTTTCTCCTAGGTTTTTATAGCACCTTCCCAATATAAACTCTACACCAAACTCATCATATACCCACATCTCATTCCCTTAAACAACAAAACACCTTAAGGTAATTTACCTTGTTTCTCACAAGCTTAAAAGCTTTTCTCCTTAGGCTTTCTTTGTTCAATCTCGGTCACCAATGTGATCCTCCTTGCCAATGTTCTAACCAATATCCAATGACTCCAATGAGTAAGATAACACATTAACCCTAAGGAACAAACCCTAGGTTTAAAAATATGCTTTAAGGTATTAATGTGATTATTTTACCTTGGTTTCTCAAGACAACTTGGGTATGAAGCAAGAAAATACCTCCTCTCTCCTATGAAGAGTAGAAACAAGCTAGAACAAGGCATAAACATGGAGTCCCATGAGTATATATTTTCGGTCAAGTGAAGAAAAATGGTGGAAACCTAGATTTTCTTACACTTTCTTTACCTTAAGAGAATGGAGATGCCAACGGAGTCTCCAAACTTGAATTTCCTCCTCTAATGGTGGTGGTTTGACTTGGCACCAAAATGAAGCTCTTGAAGTTTTGGAAAGATAGAAAGGAGGAGCTTGAGCTAACTAAGAAGAAATTGTATTTTGTTTTGGATTTGGAGCTAAAATGAGTAGATGTGCAAGAGAAGGTGGAGCTAGCATGGAGAGGAGCCTCACGTAATGGAGAAGAGAAAGAGAGCAAGAAATCGTGTGAGACAAGGAAGAATGAAGAAGTGAGGAGAGGGTAAGCAAAATGTGATATTTATCTTAAAAGGTGAATAGTACTTTATGCTTTATAACTTACTTATTTTGCTTTCTCTTTACTTAGCTAGATAAGTGGGTGAGTCACACTTAAGAAAACGGCCCCCTTTAGTGAATGAGGGTAGTTTAGTCTTTGTTGACCAAATGTCTCACTTATATAGACTTATGTTATAAACTAGCTTAATTAATTCACTATTCATCAAAAACAAGGCATTGTTATGAAATTTTTGATTTCCCATTGATATAGAACTCCAAATGTGATACTATATAGTACACATATTAATTAAAGAGTAATGATGGACATTTAGCCATTCAAAACTCATTTACAAGACAATTTTTCAAAAACGTGCTTTAAGACTCCTTAAAGCACATTTTGTGTTTAACTAGTTTCAAGCTTGGTTTTCTTTGGTAATTCACTTAAAATGACCATTAGGATTACTAAGATCTTAGAACAATATTTGGGTACTCCCAAGTCTCTCCAAGCTTAGAGCACGTTTTTGTCAAAACTGCTCTTTTGGTGTTTCCTTATTTCTTTGATTAGAAATGTTTCTTAATGTTTCTAAGGCATTATTTAGCCTCCTTATATCTTAGTTTATCATTTAAACACCATATCTAAGTTTGGGGTATTTCAATCTACCCCCCTTAAAAGAACTTTGTCCTCAAAGTTCACACATGTGTTTAACCACTCACGGTACACATTTCTCTTAATCTTAATACCACACACCTTATATTCAACTCATACATCTCAAGACTCAAAGGTCAATCTCAAATACAATACATAAGTATTATACATAACTCAAACTTACACCAAAGTGTAGCAACTTACACAAATCCACATCTTAAACAACCAAACAAACGACAAACATGATCGTTTCCTAACTCAAAAGCGAGGAAGCTCTACCCCCCTTAAAAAGGGGTACGCCCCGTACCCTATACAGACGATCTAGTCAGTAAATAAAGAAGGGTACTTCGCCCTCATCTTGTCCTCTAATTCCCACGTGGCCTCTTCGACATCCTGGTTAGACCAGACAACCTTCACCAGTCGCACTGACTTATGGCGAGTGTCCTAGTCTTTCTGTCCAAGATTCTCTGAGGAGTCTCCACGGATCTCATATTTGGTTCTAAAAAGTCAACCTCTCAGGTTCTAACACATGGGAGGGGTGGTGCATGTATTTCTTTAGCTGTGAAACATGAAAAACATCATGTACTTTACCCAGCTCAGCAGGTAAATTCAACCTGTAAGCAACCGGGCCCACCGCTCCGTAATCTCATAAGGACCAACAAATTTCGGGCTTAACTTGCCCTTCTGCCCAAACCTGAATACACCCTTCATCGGTGATACTCGCAGAAATACCTGGTCGCCCACTACGAACTCCAGGTCCCGTCGTCGAACATCAGCATACGACTTCTGCCTATCTTGAGCAGCTTTCATGTTCTCCCTGATTTGCTGAACTTCAGCCTTAACTTGTTCTAAGTACTCTGGTCCTATAATGACCGTCTCACTCGACTAATCCCAGCAGAGCGGTGTACGACATGGTCTACCGTACAACGCTTGAAAAGGTGCCATCTTGATCGAAGCGTGATAGCTGTTGTTGTATGAAAACTCGATCAGATGCAATCTGTCAATCCAACTGCCCTGGAAGTCTAAGGCACATGCCCTCAGCATGTCCTCGAGTGTCTGAATAGTACGCTCAGTCTGACCATCTGTTTGAGGATGGAACGCGGTACTCAGCTTGAGTTCTGTACCCAACGCTTCTCTGGTAGCTCTCCAGTACCTCGAAAGGAATCTGGTATCTCTATCTGACACTATGGTCTTTGGTATGCCGTGATGTCTCATGATTTTTCTTTCTCAAATAACTCAGCTAATTTGGTCACCTTCCAAGTATCCTTCATCGTATGAATCGGGCTACTTTGGTAAGGCGATCCACCACCCACCCATATCATGTTGTGACCTCCTAGCAGGTGGAAGCCCAACTACGAAGTCCATGGAGATATCATGGAACTTCCACTCCGGAACTGGCATCGACTGTACCATTCCGCCCGGTCGTCTGTGCTCGAATTTCACCTTCTGGCATGTGAGACACCTCAAGACGAACTCGGTAACATCTGTCTTCATCCCGACCACCAGAAGTATCTCTTCATGTCTTTATACATTTTAGAGGCTCCCGGATGGATGGAAACTGAAGAACAGTGTGATTCTCTAAGTATACGGTCTTTCAGATCCGTGTTACCTCGTGGTATGCATAATCGGCCCTTAAGTCTGATCAGATCATCATCATGAAGTCTAAAGTCGTATTTCTGATTCTCAAAGGTACCATCTGTCAGCTTCTGTCTGACCTCTCTCATATACTCATCTGTCCTCTGAGCCTCTCGCACCTCATCAACCAAGCTGGAGAAAGACTAGCGAATGGAGTGAGTGTGCTCGACGGCTCAGGGCATCTGCTACAACATTGGCCTTCCCTTCTTTGTATGGAGGTCAATGTCATAGTCTTTCAGAAATTCTAACCATCTCCTCTGTCGAAGATTTAACTCCTTCTGAGTGAATATGTATTTCAAACTCTTGTGATCGGTGTAGATCGTGACACTAACCCCATAAGTAGTGGCGCCATATCTTCAAAGCGAAGACTACAGCTCCCAGCTCTAAATCATGTGTGGGGTAGTTCTCCTCATGTTTCTTCAACTGGCGTGAGGCATATGCCACCACCTTGCCATGTTGCATGAGCACGCAACCCAGCCCTCTGCCGGATGCATCACAATAAACCTCAAAGCCCTCTGTACCGTCTGGAATGGTCAGTACTGGTGCAGTGGTCAATGAGTCCTTCAAGCGCTGAAATGATCTCTCACTGTCATCTGTCCATAGAAATGGTGCATCCTTCTTCATCAGACTGGTCATCGGTTTTGCGACCTTGCTGAAATCTCTAACAAACCTCCTGTAGTAACCTGCCAGACCGAGAAAGCTCCGGATGTCGGTAACAGTCTTCGGCCTTGGCCAGGTACGTACGGCATCAATCTTTGCTGGATCCACTATCGATTCGCATCCGAGATGACATGACCTAGGAAAGAGACCTGGTCAAGCCAAAACTCACACTTGGAGAACTTAGCATACAGCTGGTTCTCCCTCAATATTTCTAACACCCTCCTCAAATGTTCCTCATGCTCAATCTTAGACTTTGAATATATCAGAATGTCATCAATAAAAACCACAACCGACTTGTCCAGCTGCTCCCGGAACAAGCGGTTCATCAGATCCATAAATTTCGCCGGTGCGTTCGACAAACCGAACGGCATCACTGTAAACTCATAGTGGCCGTATCGTGTCCGGAATGCCGTCTTCTCAATATCTCCCTCCTTAATGGCTATCTGATGATACCCCGATCTGAGATCAATCTTGGAAAACACAGATGCTCCCTTCAACTGATCGAACAGATCGTCAATGCGGGGTAGTGGGTACTTATTCTTCACTGTCACTGCATTCAGCTCTCTGTAGTCGATGCAGAGGCGGAGACTACCATCCTTCTTCTTCACACGAAGAGGACTGGCGCTCCCCATGGTGACACACTTGGTCTAATGAATCCTTTATCCAACAAATCTTTCAATTGTTCTTTTAACTCAGTCATTTCTGCCGGAGCCATGCGGTATGGTGCTTTGGCTATCGGTCCGGTACTGGTACAGTAGCAGCTCAATGGTGAACTCTACCTCCCGAGTGGGTGGCATGCCGGGCAGTTCCCGTGGAAATAAGTCGGGGAACTCCGACACTACCGGTAAGTCGGGGTCGAACTCAGGGTCTCTCTCTATGTCCTGTACATAGCAGAGGTATACTTCTTCCTTTCTCCTTAACTCTCTATGCATTGCCATGGCGGTGATGATCTTAGTCGAAGGCTCTCTGGGCCTCTGGCGGTATGATATTGTTACCCCAGACGGACTCCTGAGCAGCAATCTATGCTCGGCACAGAGGATACGTCCCTTGTGCCGCTCCAACCAGTTCATCCCGAAGATAACATCAAATCCTAGCTTACTGAACTCAATGAAACTGACTGGGAAGTCTTCCCCCTTAATGCTGATGGTGGCTCCTCGGTAATAACGAGTGCAACGAACCTTCTCCTTAGACGGGAGCGTAACCGTGAAGTCGGGTAGCTCCTCAGCGTCTAGCCCCAACCTGCTCGCAAATGATGCCGAGACAAAGGTATGCGAGGCCCCTGAGTCGAAGAGAACTGATGCCTCAATCCCATTGATCGGAAAGGTGCCGGTGAGGATAGTACCGCTAGCGTCGGCCTGTGCCTCTGTGAGTATGCTTAGTGCACCTTCCGTACCGAGTCCATAACCTAATTGTGTTCACAAGCTCCATGAGTATTGATGGTATAACAAGAGTCGTAACAATTTATATGAACAACACTGTTATTTTATTCATGACCATCCTGTTTACAACATGTGCTTCAATCTTACATCTCATTTCTCATCTCATTCTAACATTACATGGCTAATATTGTCTAAAGGTTAGGTTTAATCTTCCTGGTCTCATATGCGTCGCATTGATTACTGCTGACGGTGCTGTATTCAGCTTGATTCTCTTAATCCCATGGTACAACATCCTTGATTCTCCTCCCAAAATTAATACATCACCTGACTTAAGTACTATCTTATCTGCACGGTCCGCACGCTTCTGCTCGCCGTATAAAAACTCCGCATCATCTCCAATGGACCAAGACACTACGGGTATCCCTCTTTCGAGAGACTCCGTTGTCTCGTCCTTATCCTGGTGTAGTCCCAGTTTCCCATCTTTTTCGTAGAAGTTTACAATGCAAATGTCTGGCTGGATGTCTGGAATCGGTTCAGCTTCCAACTGCTGAGCGATTTCCATGACTTGTGTAATACTGGATGGAACTCTTCGGGTATTCCCGGTGGTGAGACTCCATCTTGCTCCCTTGTGGTTTGGTAATTCTTGGCATACGGATTCCAATCCTTGCCCAAGCTCATCATCTTTAATTTCATCTTTGCTCCCCCTGGGTACTCCGGTGTGTAAAACCTCCCGGTCCCATTCCTAGTTGATTGCATCTCCTGATGATGGCTATTTGTGCTCGGGTGTCAGGTATCCCCTTAATAAAATCATACCTGGGCGGATAACCTGACATTGTTCGGTTGGAAAGTGTGTGGTTTCGATGTCGGTGTGCTCCGGGTTAGATGTAGATGGTATAGGGTAGCAGATGTTGAATCTTCCTAAAGTGGTAGTAGGTTATGTCTTACTTAAATTCTAATCTCATCTTATTCTTACTTAACTCATATATTTCACCAAACATGCATGATAATGCGGTAAGCAGGTAGTTTTATTACTAAATGGTTATAGTGGTACCTGGCCTCGATGAGGGCTCAGGCTCATCGTCCCGGTCCACCATGTGTAGAGTGGGCCCCGTCTTCTGGGTCGCCCGTGGGTTCTTGTCCGCCGGCTGCTGCACTTTCCTCTGACCGTCAGATCCAGCTCCCTGATCGGTCTTGCCCTTGCCCCTGGTGTCGGGCCTATAGGCTCTGCTAGCAGGGTTCCGGTAACACTCATAAGCTCGATGCCCGTAGACACCACAGAAGTTGCACTCCACCTTATTCCCCTTACAGTCGAGCCCGGGGTGGTCCTTGTGACACCATCTACAGATGAAGCGTCGCTGGTAGCCACCACCGGCTCCTCTCTCAGTCTCAGATCCTGATGATTCATTGTCAATTCTCATATCTCAAACGGTTACTAATTTATTTCTTAACTCATTCAATATCAATTTTTCTCACCCTTTGGCGCCTTAGAGCGCAGTGGTGTAGCTGCAATAGCATAGGTCAGCTTCAATGGCTCTTCCGAAGCCTTCTCCTTTTCCTCCTTCCCTTTCGGGTTCTGATTTTTCTGGGCCTGAGGCTGGTACTTTTGTTTCTTGTACCCTCCTTGCCCTTGACTCTCTGAGCTTTCCAGCACTCTTCCTCTTAGCATTCTCCTCGTCCCTCAGCTGGACGGTAATCTCAACCTTAGCAGCGGCATGATAGCACTCCTGCTTTTCCATAGTATTAGTCTCACTTATTTCTCATAATCCAAATCTTATTCATCACTTACTCAAATTTCAACCGTTCTTATTACCTGCAAGGTAGTGTAACTCGTCGGCCCCATGCCGTAGCGGAGTCGATGGCTAAGCCCGCCATAGAAGCGGTCCACCAGGATCTGGTCAGAATACCCTAGACCTGGCAGAAGACGGAGCAAGGCAGTGAACTCTGAGTAATACTCGTCCACTGTCATCTTGTCCGACTGCTTAAGCGCATCCAACTGCAAGCGCTTCTTCGTCTGGACATGGGCGGGGTAGTACTTTGCCCGTAGCAAGGCGGTGTACTGCTCCCAGCCGAACTCTGGATTGGCCACATGCTCGGCCCTCACCAGCTTCCACCAATCGCCCGCCGCCCCCTTCAGGTAGAAAGCAGCTAAGCGCACCTTGATCCCAGCAGGGACATCAAGGGTCTCGAAGGCGGTCTCCAGCTCGGAGATGTACGCCTCAAGCTTGGCGGGATCGGTCTCCCCCTTAAAATGAGCGGGTCGAAGGTCTGATAGGCTCTTCACCCAGTTTGGTTCCCTAGGTTGTGGCGGTGGAGGTGGTGCACCCACACCAGGCTGATAGCCCATATGCCCTAAAGCGGCAGCTACGATCTCTGCGATCGTCTGCCCTCCAGGTATCCCTGGAATATCCTCACCCGGCCGCGACCTCGGCCTCCTCTAGGGCGTCCTGCCATCTGAACAAGCATAACTTACATTAGATTCACTCACCATGTTTTGGTTAGTAAGTTTATAACGTCCGTAGACGGTAAAGACAATCCACACTTATTAGTGGTCATCTGACTCTACTCACTCTAACTTCTCACACCCTTAACCCAACACTTATTCCTCAACTTATATCCTAACTCGGTGGTTACTTATGTCCGGTATTTCTTGATCAGAGCGTAACTACGCTCTGATACCACTTTTGTAACACCCCATCCAAAGCCTATCGTGGTTATCGCAATCTGAACACTTAATCGAATACGTCGCAGCGGAAATAAACAACACCTGGACCTTGCCACGGTCTGATCGATAGAATATACCGGCTTAAATACTTACAATACTTATCCAAAAACACTTACCCAACTTAAACATCAACATTCTCAATACCACAACCAACCGAGTGCTAGTATCTTATACACAATCCCAAACTTACATCAGTTTAATATAAACAGTCGGGTGCACAGGCGCAACCCGAACTCAAATAAAAGTCCCCACCTAAGTCTAACCGCTCCTACTCTCGTAGTGCGTCCTCATGGGCCTCTTACCTGCAAGTGTAAAAATAGCCCCCGAGGGGGTCAGCACGAATGCTGGTACACCCTCTCATGGCCCCCAAGCTAACGGGGCTACGACGACTAATTGTCGATAGCATGGAAATTGATTACATACACAAACATAATATGAAGTGCAATAACAATAACCACAGATGAACATACATAGTTCACAAACAATGAACGACTCAAGCGTTCCCTTACCAAGTGGGTTAGTAACCCCCTCCTTAGTCCTCATTTCCTTAATCTCAGTTCCTTACCTTACCTTAATCTTAATCTCAATCTCAATCTTAATCTTAATCTCAGTATACAAACCTTTCCTGGAAGGGATTGGTTGTAGCTTAATTCGAACCTGGGATTTAGGTGATCCCACCGCACCATCTTAATGCCACCTACTCTGGACGGGAGTCCAGCGTAGCTGAGCCGGCAACCGGCCCTAGGCTACAAGTCCGAAGACAAGTCCTTAAGCGGAGGGCGGATCTGATTCAGATACCGTCCCCCTTTTTCCTTAGCATGCATGACCGGAGATCGGTCCCGGGTTTCCTCACTCAAGTTCCAGTTAGTAAACATCTTAAACACCATGTGCTAGCTAAGCCTTAACGGGCATTAACCAACAACCATCAAACTTAACTCTTATTCTTAACTCAGTAAGTACTAAACTTGGTTAGTAACAATCTCAAGTCTCGCGGGTTAGTGTAAATATAACACAATCACAACGAGAACAATATAACCGGTTGCATGCTTTATCTTGTTTTAGTCATAGCAAATAAACAGATAGCACACAAGCCGAGGGACACCTCGTTAGCAAGCAGGTCACAAGAAGGATTGTACCGTTCACCGTCGATCGTTGTTTGACTAATTCTTCGGGGTCCCAACTCACAAACCTAAAACATTCATTCATTTTAGGATTAGTTATTTGCACCTTACTTAACTCACTTAGTCTCTAAGGACTTCCATTCAATAACCTCTCAAGTCTTATCACTTAGTCTTACAAACTTAACTTTAAACATTAAAACTTATACTTAATCTTAACTTAATTCCTTAAGTTCTTAGGGTCCCAATCATTACTACCCTACCAAAGGTATACCTCATTACCATTCTTAGAATTTAAAATTTCTTTTTTTTTTTTTAGGCTCGACCGGACTTACCGACCGGACTTGCCTAAGTCCGGTCCATTCCAGTACCCTTTTACCGTTGGAAAATTCACTCCGACCGGACTTACATGTCCGGTCCTATGTCCGGTCGATTCCAGAGACTTATTACCGTACAAAATTCATGCCGACCGGACTTGACAAGTCCGGTCCCATGTCCGGTCCATTCCAGAAACATTTTCCCTCACAAAACACAAGCCCGACCGGACTTGTAAGTCCGGTCCCCAAGTCCGGTCGATTCCAGAAACATTTTCCGGTAGTGTAACAGAGCCCGACCGACCTTGCAAGTCCGGTCCTAAGGCCGGTCGGCTCTAAAAACTTGTTTCTAAATTCTCTTTCAACTCCAAACTTCTCCTCATATATTTCATATGTTATAACCTCATTTGGGCACCTCAAATACACCTTAAGCCCTCCTTAAAATACCTTAAATCATCCACCAAGATCCACCTTAGCCATTATGCATTTTCCTTGTAATAATGCTAACACTTGTAATGTTTCCTCTAGGTTTCTAGGTGGTGGTTCATACCTAGTGTAACCACTATGCCAAATGTTTTCTTCACCACTATAACATCATCTCCCAAGCATCTCTCACTATCTAAAACTCTTTTAAACATTTACTTAAGGTTCCTTAACAAGTCTAAACTTCCATCATCATCACATTATTTCCTTCCTAGTTGTGCATCAACATTTGCCTAAGTCCAAACACTCGAATACATTCTCTTGATTCCTAAATCTTCCATGGTGATACCTAAGTCATCATAAGTCATTAAAACACCTTAACTTCACCCTTTTCATCAAGACAACCCATAGAACATTCCTAGTACTTCTTAGTCATTAAATCCCTTAGGATATTTAAACACTTAAACTCTCCTTTAAATTTTGCCATGGGTTCTCTAGTATGTAGTACCTCCTAACACATGGTTTTTCTCCAACAAACAACCAACATCACCCAAATTCTCACCACAACAACTTAACACCCAATTACACCAAAACCACACCACATCATCATATAGTGCTTAAACTTAAAATGCTTGGCACTTAGGCCCTTAAATGACAATAATCTTAACCACTGAATTTCCACATATATATGCCTTCAACCTGCGAATACACTCAACAAGGCTCCCATTGAAATAAAATGCTTCTTGTACTTCACCTTTACACTTAAACTATCTCTTTTCTCATTTGCTCCTTAGTCACAAGTTCACAAGTATAGTCATTGTTTCTCCTAGGTTTTTATAGCACCTTCCCAATATAAACTCTACACAAATCATCATACCCACATCTCATTCCCTTAAACAACAAAACACCTTAAGGTAAGTAATTTACCTTGTTTTCTCACAAGCTTAAAAGCTTTTCTCCTTAGGTTTTCTTTGTTCAATCTCGGTCACCAATGTGATTCTCCTTGCCAATGTTCTAACCAATATCCAATGACTCCAATGAGTACTAGATAACACATTAACCCTAAGGAACAAACCCTAGGTTTAAAAATATGCTTTAAGGTATTAATGTGATTATTTACCTTGGTTTCTCAAGACAAACTTGGGTGAAGCAAGAAGACCTCCTCTCTCCTTTGAAGAGTAGAAACAAGCTAGAACAAGGCATAAACATGGAGTCCCATGAGTATATATTTTCGGTCAAGTGAAGAAAATGGTGGAAACCTAGATTTTCTTACACTTTCTTTACCTTAAGAGAATGGAGATGCCAATGGAGTCTCCAAACTTGAATTTCCTCTAATGGTGGTTTGACTTGGCACCAAAATGAAGCTCTTGAAGTTTTGAAAAGATAGAAAGG
Source organism: Limonium bicolor (assembly GCA_023374045.1). Classification (NCBI taxonomy): domain Eukaryota; kingdom Viridiplantae; phylum Streptophyta; class Magnoliopsida; order Caryophyllales; family Plumbaginaceae; genus Limonium; species Limonium bicolor. Next base: position 291,210,441 of record CM041780.1, on the reverse strand, counting down.
AGGAGCTTGAGCTAACTAAGAAGAATATGTATTTTGTTTTGGATTTGGAGCTAAAATGAGCAAGATGTGTGCAAGAGAAGGTGGAGCTAGCATGGAGAGGAGCTCACGTTAATGGAGAAGAGAAAGAGAGCAAGAAATCGTGTGGACAAGGAGAATGAAGAAGTGAGGAGAGAGGTAAGCAAAATGTGATATTTATCTTAAAAGGTGAATAGTACTTTATGCTTTATAACTTACTTATTTTGCTTTCTCTTTACTTAGCTAGATAAGTGTGGTGAGTCACACTTAAAAAACCGGCCCCCTTTAGTGAATGAGGGTAGTTTAGTCTTTGTTGACCAAATGTCTCACTTATATAGACTTATGTTATAAACTAGCTTAATTAATTCACTATTCATCAAAAACAAGGCACATTGTTGTGAAATTTTTGATTTCCCATTGATATAGACCTCCAAATGTGATACTATATAGTACACATATTAATTAAAGAGTAATGATGGACATTTAGCCATTCAAAACTCATTTACAAGACAATTTTTCAAAAACGTGCTTTAAGACTCCTTAAAGCACATTTTGTGTTTTAACTAGTTTTCAAGCTTGGTTTCTTTGGTAATTGACTTAAAATGACCATTAGGATATTACTAAGGTCTTAGAACAATATTTGGGTACTCTCCCAAGTCTCTCCAAGCTTAGAGCACGTTTTTGTCAAAACTGCTCTTTTGGTGTTTCCTTATATTTTCTTTGATTAGAAATGTTTCTTAATGTTTCTAAGGAATTATTTAGCCTCCTTATATCTTAGTTTATCATTAAACACCATATCTAAGTTGGGGTATTCAAGCCATTGTCTACGGACCGGTGACATGGGAGAATACGTTGGAAGTTATGTGAATGTTTTAATCACAAAAGGAAAAAAGGAATTTTGAGTACTACACATGCTTAAGCATGTTGTGTGATATTTAAGTATAAGAATATGATGGATCTAATGATCCAATGAGATTAAGTATACATAAGTATGATCTATATGATCTAAGGAATGAGGTAAGACATGTATTCTAATGAGATAAGATGCATGGGAACTTGGGGACAAAGTTCTTTTAAGGGGGGTAGATTGAAATACCCAAACCTAAGTAGCTAAGTAAACATCAAATCATGATGTAGTAAGGCTAAAATATGCCTTGAAAGATTGGTAGACATTTAAACCAAGGAAAACACAAGAAAGTGCCTTAAGGGCAATCAGGGCAAAAAAACGTGCTCTAAGCTTGGGAGAGGACTTGGGTGAGTACCCAAATATCATGATAAGACCTTAGTAATATCCTAATGGTCATTTTAAATCAATTAGCAAAGAAAACCAAGCTTGAAAACAAGATAAAACACAAATGTGCTTTAAGAAGTCTTAAAGCACATTTTTGAGAAATTGTCTTAGAATTGAGTTTTGAGTGGCTAAATGTCCATCATTACTCTTTAATCAACATGTGTACTAATTAGTATCACATTAGGAGGTCTAAATCAATGAGAATCAAAAATTTCCCGATTATGTGTCTTGTTTAGTGAATAGTAACTATTAAGTGCTAGTTAAGACATAAGTCAACATAAGTCAATAAGATGGTCAACCAAGACCATAAATATCTCCATTTATTAGAGGGGGCCGGTTTTATGTGGGGAGTCACCACATGAGTCATCAAATGAGAAAGGAAAAGAAGAGTAAAGTGAGAAAATTACTATTTTGCTTTTATAAAGCAAAATCCTTATAACTACCTTCTCTCCTCTCTTCTTCATTTCTCTTCTTCTTCCACGGTCTCTCTTCTTTTCCTCTGTTCCAAACCGTCCCAAGCAGCCTCCATTGTTGCTTCACCTTGCTTTGGCAACAACTTGCTCATTTTAGCTCCAAATCAAAACTAAACACATATTATTCTTAGTTAGCTCAGCTCTAGCTTTCTATCTTTTCAAATCTTGCAAAGCTCAAGTTTGGTGCCATGAGAAAACTCCATTGATGGAGGAAAATCAAGTTTGAAGAGCTCATTAGCTTCTCCATCCTCTTAAGGTAAAGAAAATGTAAGAAAAACCATGTTTCCATCATCTCTTGTACATGGCCGAAAATTTCTACTCATGGGGCCTTGTTTTTATGCCTTGTTCTAGCTTGATTTATTCACCAAGGACTAGTGGAGGTCCTATTTCATTCAATGCCAAAGTCTACCTTGAGACTTCAAAGGTAATCATCCACTTTTATGCCTTAGAACACATTTCTAACCTAGGTTTTTATTCCTTGAGGTTAGTGCATTGTTTAGTACTCATATGAGTCCTTGAATATTGATTAGAACATTGGCAAGGGGAATTTAAGTGGTGGCCGAGATCTATGCAAGAAGAAGGTCTAAGGAGGAGATTAAGATAAGCTTGAGAAAACAAGGTAAAATGCTTACCTAATGGTGGTTTAAGTTTTAAGGGATGAGTTTAAGTGGATACCAATGTGGCTTAGAGCTTACATTGTGTATTGGGTTGTATAACCTAAGAAAAAGAACTTAAATAAGCTTGAGAACTTGTGACTAAGGAGCCAAAGGAAATGAGTTAGTAATGTAAGTTTAAGATGAGTTTTAAGAACATTATAATTACTATGAGATTGATGGGTGTATTTGCAGGTTGAAAGCTTTTATATGTGGGAAATTCAGTGTTTAAGTTTAAGTCATTTAAGGGCCTAAGAGCCATGTTATTTAAGAGCCTTGGTGCTATGCAATTTAAGATTATTGCAATATAATGAGTTGTTGTGAATGAGTTGGTTTGGTGATGAGATGTGATGAGGAAAATAATGTGTTTGGGCATGATAAGACACTAGAGGAGCTATGGCAAAATTTGAGTAGAAAATATGTGTTTAGGTGATGGTGGTGAGTTAATATGCCCTAGGGTTTACTAGGGAGCATGAAAAGAAAAATTGGGTGGAAATGAGTTAACTAAGGAGTTCTTGAGGATTAGAATGACCTAGGATGGTTTATGAGCAATTAGAGTTTAGATGGGTGTATTAAACACACCAAAATCATGATATGAGGAATGTAAGACTTGTGCATAAGTTTTAAGGAAAGGTGTATAATGCCTTAAGGAGATTTAGGTATGAACTAGAGAGTAAGACAATGAGAGTTTTGAGAACCTTGTGTAAGTGTGATGATGTTAGTGGTGGACTAGTAAGGTTTAGTTGAATGGTAATGTGGGACTTGGGTGATGGAAGTGAAAAAGGTAGGAGGATGTTGTAAGTCATCAAGGAAAATGACTAGGAATGTAAAAGAGCGTATGATCGTGATAATGGTGAGTAAGTGAGTAAAAGGAGGTAGAAATGTCCAAGGAGGGTGTAGTATAGTTAAGGTAAAGAAGAACAAGGTTGAGGTGCTAAGAGGATGACAAGAAATGTTTAGGTATGCCCAAGAGTTTAGGAATGATGAGTAACAAATGGAAAAGAGAGGAATTTGTGCATGGTTATGTAAGATGACTTGAGGAAGTTTTGGTAAATGAACTGAAGATGGAAAATAATGTTTATGAAGTGCCCAAACTGTTAAGGAGGGAACACTTGGGTTGGTTGAAGTTTTGGTAAAGATACAAGTTGGTAATGTAAGGAATTATATGATAAGTGTTATGAGTGTTTGTAAGAATTGAGCAAATGTTTGAGAAGATTGGAAGTTGTTTTAATGAGTTTGGTGGAGGTTATAAGGTGTTTGATGTGCCAAATGATGTTAGAACACATTAGGAGGCTGAGGAAAAATTGGAGAAAGTGGTAAGTTGACAATGTATGGGAAGTTTCTGCAGCCGACCTACCCAGGGGACCGACCCCAGTCTGGGTCGGGGGCTGAAACTGTGAAGTTGGATGTTCTCTGCAGCCGACCTACCCAGGGGGTGGGTCGGTCGGTGGGTCGGTCGGACCAAAAAAAAAAAAAAAAAAAAGAAAAGAGAAACCCTAAGAGAGTTTAGTGGTATTAATGGTACCCCATTAAGGGGGCAATGATGATTAGAGGTATAAAGACTTAAGGGATTAAGTTAAGAATAAACTTAAAAGTTTAAGATTAAGTTTGTAAGATTAAGTTGTAAGACTTAAGAGGTGTTAGGTTGGAGTCATTAAGGGTTAAGTAAGTTAAGTAAGATAAGTAAGTTGAATTGAGTTAAGTGATTAACAACCTAAAACTGAATGAATGTTTTAGGACTTGGAAATTGGACTCCGGAAGAGATTAAGCAACTGAACGGCCAACGGTGAACGGTACAGTTCTCTTGTGACCTGCTTGCTAACGAGGTGTCCCTCGGCTTGTGTGCTATTTGTTTTGTGGCTCACTAAACAAGATAAAGCATGCAATCGGAATATATTATATTTCTTGTATTGTTGTGTGATGTTTGAAAACTAACACAACATACCGTGAGAACTTACTAACCAATGTCTAGTAAGGAATTGAGTGAGACTAAGGAACGCCCCTAATAAGGGACGATATGAACCGAAAGAGGTTAACCAACAAACATGGTCTTGAGACTATTACTAACTGGAACTTGAGTGAGGAAACCCGGGACCGATCTCCGGTCATGCATGCTAAGGAAAAAGGGGACGGTATCTGAATCAGATCCGCCCTCCGCTTAAGGACTTGTCTTCGGACTTGTAGCCTAGGGCCGGTTGCCGGCTCAGCTACGCTGGATTCCCGTCCAGGGTAGGTGGCATTAAGATGGTGCGGTGGGATCACCTAAATCCCAGGTTTGGACTTAGGCTACAACCATTCCCCTCCAGGAACGGTTTGTATTCTGAGAATAAGTTAAGATTAAGATAAGTTACAATCATTCCTTTTTAAAGGATGATTTGTATTATTAAGATTAAGATTAAGTTAAGATTAAGATAAGTTACAATCATTCCTTTTTAAAGGATGATTTGTATTATTAAGATTAAGATTAAGTTAAGATTAAGATAAGTTACAATCATTCCTTTTTAAAGGATGATTTGTATTATTAAGATTAAGATTAAGTTAAGATTAAGATAAGTTACAATCATTCCTTTTTAAAGGATGATTTGTATTGTTAAGATTAAGATTAAGTTAAGGTTAAGATTAGTTGCAACCATTCCTCTTTAAAGGATGGTTTGTATAATTAAGATTAAGATAAGTGACATCCACTCCTTATTAAAGGATGGTTGTTTCTAAGTTTAAGATAAGACTAAGATTGAGGTGAGACAAGGTTGGACTAAGATTAAGAGGGAACATTACTTAAGGAGTTAAATCATTAACTCTCTAATTAAGGGAACGCATTTAAGTCGTTCATTGTGTGTGAACTTGATTGTTCATATCTGAGTTGTTGTTTACTGCACTTACTATTATATTGTGCATCTAATCAACCTCCATGCTATCGACAATTAGTCGTCGTAGCCACGTTAGCTTGGGGGCCATGAGGGGATCGTACCAGCATTCGTGCTGACCCCCTTTGGGGGCTGTTTTTACTACACAGGTACATCAGGAAGCGGCCGTCGCAAGAGTAAGAAGAGGATACAAGTGTTAAGGATTAAGTGTGACCTACGAGTTGTGCATGTACACTCGTATGGCAATTGAGTTAGTAAGATGCATAGGTTGTGAGAGGATTGTATGAAAGATATGTAAATGGTTAAGGTTGTTGGACTAATGTTCGGTATATTCTGTAGTCAGACCGTGGCAAGGTCCTGGATTGTAAAGAATTCCGTTGTGACATGTTTATATATATATACTGTTAAGTTGCGAGACCACATTTGGATTGAGTTGGGGTGTTACAAAAACAATGCGTGTTCCAACTTCCTAGCTATCCCACTCGGTCATCGCTGCACAAGTGCAATACCAAATCCTCAGTCCTACAGAGTGCAGAGGCGTAAACCCTTGGCAGTGAATCTCTTGTGTGATTGTAGGAAAAAATATAAATATACTGTAAAGTAAATAAGTGCTTCATAAACATCCAAGTGTTACATAGGACACAATCATAACTTAATAACCATACAAGTGTCTCACAGGACATATCAATGACCATTCAACCAATTGCACACACATGCGCAACAATTAAACACAAATTACCATACACAAAACCAATATAGACTGCAGATATGCAAGTCGCACCATACACAAAACCAATATAGACTGCAGATATGCAAGTCGCATGTGGTGCTCTACCCCCCTTAAAAGGGTTACGCCCACATACCCCATAAGTATACACAAAACTATCAGCAAGTGACGTATGCTTGTCTCGCATGTAGTCCTCTAACGCCCATGTCGCCTCCTCAATGTCGTGGTTTGACCACTAAGCCTTGACTATTCTAATGGTCTTGCTCACGGTCTTCCTAGTTTGGAGTCTAAAATGCGTACAGGGGTCTCCTCATATCTAAGTGTAGGATCTAACTTTAGTGTCTCGGGCTGTAAAATAAGTGATGGGTGAGGCACATACTGCTTTAGCTGTGAAATGTGAAACACTTTGTGCACTCTCCCAAGTTCAACAGGTAAATCTAACCTGTAATCTAATGGGCCCACTCGCTCCGTAATAAGGTACAGTCCTACATACTTCAGGCTAAGCTCGCCCTTCTGCCTAAATTTAAGGGTTCCCTTCAAGGGTGAAACTTTAAGGAAGACTCGATCTCCTATTGCGAACTCGAGGTCTCTCCTACGGACATTAACATATGACTTCTGTCCTACGAGGTATATTCCTCAAAATCTGTGTATTTCCTGATATGTTCCATTGTGCATTAATATGCTTTTATATCTGAATTCCGTATGTATGGGTGAAGGTGATCTATTATCTTGTACATTGCCAATATTATTTCATGGTGTGTTTAAACTACTTGTGTATAACACACTTCCATTAATTTCCTCTTGTAATTGTAATCGTCGGCGCTCGTGTCTTTGTATTAATATTGGGCATGCCTATAATCCATATCTTCAGGTCATCATCTTGTGATTCTGGTATTTGAGTTTACTATCGCCATATACGGCTTTCATTTTCAATGTAAAATATGAGATACGGTTGAGCCGTGCATCTATTATTTACTATAGAAATATTTCTTGATATTATTAATTCACCAATTATCGGTAGTATATACACGATTATTATTGTCTGTTCATCAGGTATACCACAGTAGGGTTCCTGTTAAGGTTTCTAACAAGGTACTGTTTTCTCTCAACTGAACCTGTTCTTTACGGTTTGAATCAACTCATGTGTGTATTAGTATAATGTTTTACTCTTTATATTCTACCATGTTTATAGGTAGGTTCCCATTTAATATATTGGTTTGAATTCTTAAAGAAAGACTTAAAGTCGATTTTTCCTTCCGATGGCAGTTTGGCAATAACTTAGAAGGTAGCTTGAGAATACTCTTTTTATAAGTAATTGTCTCTTGATCTCATATTTAATTTATTAACACAGTTCATGGAATAATAATAGTTAGTATTTCCCTCACAATTGACTGTTTTCCTGTCATATGCGGAGTTGTTTTGGCTAATTAATTTCCTCAGGGAAACTGGATAACTTAAACTCTTATTTACACATTCTACCTTTCCTATACCTATTTGTCAAATTTTATATTTGATCTAAGAATAAATACTTACGTATTACAAAAATATTTGTGACCACTTGTATGGAGTTTCAGGAATCATCCAACTCTGACGGGGTAAGCATCAGTGTTGAACTATCCTTCCACACCATTTTGTGTTTGGTTTTCCCTTGATCTGACGAGGATCAAGTTCGACCTCCCACGTCAAATATCAAACAATCACATAATTGTCATTTCCCAAATTTTATCTTATTCAACTTTGTGATGTGGTGAGTATTACATTTTCTCCTGATCACTATACTATTAATCCGATATCTGTTATAACCTATACTTGAATCTAGTATATTCACAAATCCCCGGTACCATATTCCTTTGATCAAATCTTCAAGCGGGGAAGCCAGTTTTTCCTCTTGGCATAAAAGTAAATTCTCATTAAAACATCTAGGCTCATTCTGTCTAATAATTATATCCATCAATCATTTCAGCTCCAAAATCCATCATACAAGTAATAAATTCCGTCATGGACTTGCATAGCTTAGAATACTCTCTTCACTTTAAACGGCTTATCTAGTATTTCTCCTAACAGGGCTTGATTATTGCCTATACTTGATTATCATCACTTGGAGCAAAGACAGTCACAGTTAGACTTCAAGAAAAGTTTTCATGACTCCATCCACAACTACAGTTCCACAAAGTATCATTTCCTCCACCTTAACGCTTAGCTTTTTCTTATTCCATCTAAAATCCATAAATCATGTTAACCACATGTTCAGCCTAGGTTAAGTATCTCTTAATATTAGTACTATCTCGAACTAAGGGTTTCCAGTTTGAATCCTACGGTTTGGTAACTGGACAGTCAATGCTTATAAACGTGGTTAATCCACAAGCTCAATGGCTCCCAAAAATATGATGATTAGGTGTAATAAATAGAGGGTCTAAAATTCTTAGAGATTGTATATAAAGTTAGGAAGGTTTACGTATAGAATACTTGTTACAAGTCAAGAGGTATGTTCTTCCTACTTTTAAATACGACTTCCACTCACTTTTAGTGTATGTATTTATCCAAACTCTTAATATGACTTGTACTACCTTCATTGTAAGTGTCAATGAGGGGTATTTGTTACCATGTTTATATTAAAAATTTATATTACATATGGGGTTAACCTTATTTGATTTGCTGCGATCTTTATTCGCGTTTATAACTTGAGCTGTCATAAAAGACATATGCTCGTATAGAACCATAAGGATAGTGTAGGACGATAGCCCCAAAATAAGGTAGGTATATTTGATGAAACTGAACCTTCTGAAATATATCAATATTCCTTAGGTTTTAGGTTAATAACCTCCAAATTATATTTATATATGTAGCATTTGGTAGTGCTAATTAGGTAGTTCTTTTGACTTTAGAAAATATAAGTTCAAAGTTTGTTCTCTCCCCTTTATTAATTTGGGGTCCAGCATTGTCACTATATTGATACTAGCTGAGACTCTTGGTGTTTGCTCGGGTATTTATAACCCGTGCTTTATCCATGATGGATGTTTAGTTAGATATATATTATTATTTTTTTTGAAATTTTATTTCTCTTATCGTCATATTTCAAGATTTCATACTATCTTCCCTCATAGTTAATAAGGGATTGTAAGATTTCCTAGTATCGCACTGAGCGGTAAGCTCGGTGCCTGGGTATCCCATAAAATTTCAGCGTTTGATCTTTATGCGTAGTTCTTCCTCAAACCCTTTTGACAATTCTTATTGTCTTACGTATTTTATTTTAATTAATGTATTCTTTTTCATGGCATCTGCTCGTTATTTGGGCCGGTCATAATTTATAGTTACTGTAAGTTTGGACAGTTGATAACGCCCTTTGGCAGTCCATGTAAAACTAATTTGTTATTCCTTACTGTACTATCTCATACCTTGTATCCCAAGATAATCTCGGTTTAATACCTTTAATACTCTTATTCCTGTGGTACACTAATCTGGTTTCTCCACTATATATCCACACGTCTCCTGACTTTGAAATAATCTTGTTAGACTTATCCATCCTCTTCTTATCACCATATAAACTCAGCATCATCTCCTATGGAGAATGACACAACTGGTATTCCAATCCTTACCCATTCCTCACGTAATTTAAGTTTTATTCACTCTCATATCCTGGAATATAAAATCCTCAAAGGTCAATCCCCAAAGTTCTACATTCTATTATAATAGTTATTTGTTTATCATAGTTAAGTATTTCTTAAGTAGGATCATACCGTGTCCAGTACTTGGCATTATGCCTCGAAATATTCCCAACCTTCGCTCATAGGCTCAGGTGACCTCGATCTCATAAGTAAGGGAAAAATAAATATTAAAGTATCCTATTAGGTGAGAGGTTACCCAAGTTAGGTCTCTCTAATTTTTGATACTTACTAATCACATATAAGTCTCATTGACTGATAATCATAAACACATATTTATGTATCATCCATTAGGTTCTCAGTTCTAGGCTTACCGGTTCCGCGCTGAGCGCTCGCCTCAACGCCTGAAGTTCCCACTGTATACAGGGTATTTCTTCATGGAATTATCTCCTTTCCCTTTTGACTCCCGGATGAGGATGGCTGTCCTCCCGGTCCTTTAGTATAAGTATTGTTCTGCGGTGCCTGGCCTCCTCTTGGTCCGCCCGCCTCATTAGCTGGTGTACTATGTGAACCTTTAGCTCCCTTGTAGACTTGGCTTCCTGGATTGGAAAAGCATTCATACCCCCTGTGACCTTCTTTCTTGCAATAGCGGCATTCCACCTTCCTTCCTACGCAATCTACACCTGGGTGATCATTTCCACAACGTTTACAGTAATAGTGACGTCGGGTTGGCTTTTTGCCTCTAGGTGGTGCTGTTCTTAGTGACTGAGCTTTCATAGCTGGGCCAGTCAGATGAGGGTCCTGCTCCTTCGTCTTCTGACCATGGAAATCCTTCCGCCCCTTCTTCCTTTCAAAGAACTTCTTCCCCTTCTTGCAGTAACCGCCAGGGGTTGCTCCATCATCATCTCCATCAGTACTCTTCCTTTTCTTTCTTCCTGCGTCGGAGTAGTCTATGTAGTCCAACAAACTGGTGATCCATGCGTAGTACTGGTCAACTGTTTAACTCCCTTGGATTAAGGTATTGATCTCCTGCCTTTTCCTCTGTTTTAGGTGTTCGGGGTAGTACCTCTCCTGCAACACTTCCACAAACTCTGTCCATCCAAAGTCCGGTGTAGTTCTACGGTGGCCCTCAACAGTCCGCCACCAAATGTCAGCTGCGCCCTACAGGTTTTATGCGGCGATGTCGACCTGGAACTCCGACAGCCTTGAACGCCTTCTGGTGCTCTGCAACGAACTTCTCCAGTGCGGCGGGGTCCGGTTCCCCTGAATAAATTGGTACCCTCGCGTCTGGAATGCTCTTCACCTAGTTGGTTTCCCTGGGCCGCGGCGGGTGGGGCATGGCTCCCGTAAATTGAACTCTCAGTTCCTGCCCGAAAGTTGCCATGGCTGCTGCTAGTTTTGATACTGTTGGGACATCCGCCGGTGTCTCGCTACTGCGTCCACTGCTGTCTCCACGTGGTCCTTCGCTGGTCGACATCTAAGATAGTATACTTATTTCTACTCGGTTGCTACACCGTCATACACAACACAATCATGTAAGTAAGCTAACTACTAGCAATAAAAATATCCCTAGGATTTTTTTTAGGTCACGAATCCTCACGGACGTCTCCCGTATCCCAATATCCTATGCTCATTGTCCTAGACTTAGTATCTTTCATCAGAGCGGTACTCCGCTCTGATACCACTTTTTGTAACACCCCTAATCTTAAACCTGTAATGACGTCATAATTCGTAGCATAATAAATAGCAATTCGCAGTGGAAAATAAACTAACTACTTTGGTGTTACACGCCGTTACTCACCCTTGTGAGTAACAAGGCATCCATCCAACAACCTTAACTCCTCACACTGTGATGAACAATATGAGCATCCTAATTATTACAAACCAGAACAACTAATGAGCAACTAAATGAATACATCAACTCTTATTACAATACAAAAAATATGAAACCAAAGGTGTTGGTTGACAAACACAAGCTACCCCCGTGCCCCGCACTCCGGCTTGAGTCTTCTTCAATAACCTGGAATGTTTGGCCCAATAAAGGGCTCAGCAATCGAAATGCTGGTATGCTAAATGTGATCTTAAGTCATCTAGATTCCTTTAGTCGTTTTAGCCATCTTGATATTAGATTCTTTACATGAAATACCGGTTTACAATAACAACAGTAATAACTGTAAACATTAAACAATCACAAAACAACTCTCCTGCAAACATCAGTGTACGATAACCACAACATCAATAACCACACAGCAATAGTCCTCATAATAGTCAATAGTCACACACTAATAACCCATAACAATCACCAAAAAAGATACGCGCATAAAACTTGCACTCTGTTAGTTAGCCAACTGACCCTTATCTTTTAAACCAATCATTTAACCTTTTTCCAAATAATTTCCACCTCAAGTGTCATGTTAAGACAAACCTTATCAACTTATTAATGGACGATAGTCCCCTGTGTTCCATTGGAACTATTACCAGACGACCCTAGCCCTGGTTATTTGACCGATCCGGTCGAAACTGTGCACCAACGCAGTGCATTCCGCCATCCCCGAATGTGGCTGATGGATTTCCTTTGAGTGACTCCCCATTGAAGTCTCTCGTAGTGATCACAATGCGCAACCAGAAAGTCGAAACGATCCGGATTCCTCTCTTTACAAGTTAGCCCCTTTTTTTTGTCAGTGACATAATAACCAATCCTTGAGTTAAGACTATAATAGTTGACATCAGTAGGTTCAATAATACCTTTAGGTCAGTTAGTCTTGTTCCAGTTTAGATGTATAAACTTCCAGTCATACGACGTTCGCGTATAAATAAAACGCAACCAAGTTGAGCAATACAGTATACAACATCATTCACATAAAATCACAGATATCGCTCTTAAACGATTAACACATAATGTCTGGACCTTAGGATAATCCTTAGGACATTCAGACCACACAATTAACATACCGTTCACCAAGTAACTGCTAGCTTGACAACTCCTGTACAGTAGTCCCTCCCCGTACGCTGTTATTTAAACATGCAATACCGGGTAATATTAATATAACTATTCATTAAATATTATAGTACTGTCGCTGTAACGTTTATACTCGTTGTATAATAACTTCGTATGTTCTTTTATTTTCCCCTGTTATTTTAACAGTGGTTCTAGATAACCTAGCAGTTCATTATTTTATGTGGAGTTCACATGTGATAATGAATTTCCATTATACGGTATATCCTTAACTCATTATTTATATACTAATTTATTTCCACTTATTCCTTATCATATTATTTGGTTAGTTATATTATAACGACCTTTATTTTATAAACTTTATATTATACTCCATAATATATCATAATACATTATATTACCTAGTTTTACTTCCTTTCCTTATTAAATTACACAACCAACCTTATTAATTCGGTATTTACATTTTATACCCAACAACTTTATAAATTACTAAATAACCACATATAATTTCCGGTAATCATAATTGATCCCATTAACTTTTACAACTTACCAAATGACCATATACTTTTATAATTTACTAAATACCCATATCAATTTCGGAAATTGTAAAACAATTATATTAACTTCTATAAATTGCCAATTAACCTTATAACCTTTATAATTATTAATTAACCACCTTACTTTATCAATTTACCAAACACTCCTACTAATTTTCGGTAATTACAAATTAATACCACCAACCTTTATAAATTACAAATAAATCCCTTAATTTTCGGTTTTCCCTTATATTTTCCTTTATTCATTTTTAAACCCCAAAACTTTATATAAGTTACATATTAACTTATAATCTATAGTTTAAATATTTTATTTCTTGAAATAACCGAAGTAGCCCATATATTTCCTTGAATACATTTCCGCCCCATTTAACTTCTACTTCCCACATATACTTTCATAAATTACATATTCACCACAAAACTTTTATAAACTTAATATTTTGTGACATAAATCATTTTAACCCAAAGTTTTTGGTCAACACTTTGACCAAGACTTAATTTCATATTTAATACTTTAATAAACTCATAAAATCATAAGTAATTCTCGGCCATACACTATATTTCCCAATAATTACAAAATAGTCCCAAAACTTTATAAAATGTTATTCTTAACACTTAAACACTTATTTAAATTTACCAAAATTCATAATATTAATTCCTACCTTATGTTATACTATAAATATACCAAATCAACCCCTTTGTTCTCGGTTTTCATTATTTATACTCCAAAATTTTCAAAATTTACATATTAGCCACATAACTTATTTAACTAGCCATTTAAATACTTGTAGCTATTTTTAATACTCCCAAAATTTATAATATAAGCTAATATATTTATATATATTTCGAAAATCACCCAAATTATATACTAAGCTCTCGGCTTTAATTTAATTTAATAATATGGTTTTAAGACTTGTTTTAAACTTTAAAATAAATACATATAAATGTATATAAGCCATATAACAATTCTAAAAATTATGCTAATGATCTAGAATGATTATAAATTAAAAATAGAACATAAAATTCCTAGACCATTCGGTTTCAACATCTATGTAACATAATTAATTTTTGTGACCTAAATATATATCTTAAGGTAATAATCTTACCTTATATATTATAAATTATTTTCTTGACAATATAACCTATAGTTTCCGGTCTTAATTTATTTAAAGGTTATACAAAATTTTTATACCAAAGTTTGAAGCTGAAATACCCCAAACCTAAGTATGCTAAGTAAACATCAAATTATGATGTGGTAAGGCTAGAATATGCCTTAGAAAGATTGGTAGACAATTTAAACCAAGGAAAACACAAGAAAGTGCCTTAAGGGCAATCAGGGCAAAAACGTGCTCTAAGCTTGGGGTGACTTTGATTAGCACCCAAATACCATTATAAGACTTTAGTAACATGCTAATGGACATTTTAAATCAATTATCAAAGAAAACCAAGCTTGAAAACAAGTTAAAACACAAAATGTGCTTTAAGAAGTCTTAAAGCACATTTTTGAGAAATTGTCTTAGAATTGAGTTTTGAGTGGCTAAATGTCCATCATTACTCTTTAATCAACATGTGTACTAATTAGTATCACATTAGGAAGCCTAAATCAATGGGAAACCAAAAATTTCATGAATATGTGCACTAATTAGTGAATAGTGCCAAATAGTGCCCAAATTAAGCTTAAGTCAACATAAGTCAATAAGATGGTCAACCAAGACCATAAATATCTCCATTATAAGAGGGGGGCCAGTTTTTGATGTGGGGAGTCACCACATGACAAAGCAATTAAAGGAAAAGAAGAAGAAAAAGAGAGAATAGTACTATTTGCTTTATAAAAGCAAAATACCTTATATTAGCCTACCTCTCTCCTCTCTTCTTCATTTCTCTTCTTATCCCACAGTTTTCTTCACCTTCTTCATCCTCTCAAACCGTTCCAAGCAGCTCCATTCTTGCTTCATCTTCAAATGTCCATAACTTGCTCATTTTAGCTCCAAATCAAAAACTAAACACATATTTCTCTTAGTTAGGCCAAGACCTATCTTTCTATCTTTTCAAATCTTTCAAAGCTCCATTTTGGTGCCAAGAGGAAACTCCATTGATGGAGGAAAATCAAGTTTGAAGAGCTCATTAGCTTCTCCATTCTCTTAAGGTAAAGAAAATGTAAGAAAAACCAAGTTTCCATCATCTTCCTTATATGGCCGAAAATTCCTTCTCATGGGGCTATGTTTTTATGCCTTGTTCTAGCTTAATTTATTCACCAAGGACTAGTGGAGGTCCTATTTCATTCAATGCCAAAGTCTACCTTGAGACTTCAAAGGTAATCATCCACTTTTATGCCTTAGAACACATTTCTAACCTAGGTTTTCATTCCTTGAGGTTAGTGTATTGTTTAGTACTCATATGAGTCATTGAATATTGATTAGAACATTGGCAAGGGGAATTTAAGTGGTGGCCGAGATTCATGCAAGAAGAAGGTCTAAGGAGGAAGTTAAGATAAGCTTGAGAAAACAAGGTAAATTGCTTACCTAATGGTGGTTTAAGGTTTAAGGAATGAGTTTTAGATGGGTACCAATGTAGCTTAGGGCTTACATTAGGTAATGGGTTATGTAACCTAAGAAAAAGAACTTAAATAAGCTTGAGAACTTGTGACTAAGGAGCCAAAGGAAATGAGTTAGTAATATAAGTTTAAGATGAGTTTTAAGAACATTATAACTACTATGAGATTGATGGGTGTATTTGTAGGTTGAAAGCTTTTATATGTGGGAAATTCAGTGTTTAAGTTTAAGTCATTTAAGGGCCTAAGAGCCATGTCATTTAAGAGCCTTAGTGCTATGCAATTTAAGATTATTGCAATATATTGAGTTTGTTGTGAATGAATTGGTTTGGGTGATGAGATATGATGAGAAGAACTTGATGTGTGTGAGATGGTTGAATGAGGAAAAATAATGTGTTTGGGCATGATAATATACTAGAGGAGCTATGGCGAAATTTGAGTAGAAAATAAGTGTTTAGGTGATGGTGGAGAACTAATATGACCTAGGATTTACTAGGAGTCATACAAAGGAATTTGAGTGGAAATGAGTTAACTAAGGAGTTCTTGAGGTTTAGAATGACCTAGAATGGTCTATGAGGAAATTAGAGTTTAGATGGGTGCATTGAACACACCAAAGACACGGTATGAGGAATGATAAGACTTGTGCAAATCTGGAGGAAAGGTGTATAATGCTTTAAGGTGATTTAGGTATGAACTAAGAAAAGAACAATGAGAGTTCGAGAAGTTTGTGTAAGAGGTGGTGATGTTAGTGGTGGATTAGTAAGGTTTAGTTGAATGGTAATGTGTGGACTTGGGTGATGGAAGTGAAAATGGTAGGAGGATATTGTAAGTCGTCAAGGAAAATGACTAGAAACGTATTAGAGGGTATGATCATGAGAATGGTGAGTAAGTTGCATAAGAGAAGTGGAAATGTCTACGGAGGGTGTTGCATGGTTAAGGTAAATGAAGAACAATGTCAAGGTATTAAGATAATGGAAAGAAATGTATAAGCAAGCTTAAGAGTTTAAGAGTGATGAGTAACAAGTGAAAAGAAGAGAAATTGTGCATGGACATGCAAGATAACCTTGGAAGGTTTAACAAGCAATGATGTTAAGGAGGAGTTATATGGGTAGAAAAGAAACACCTTTGGTTAGTTGAAGTTTTAGACAAAATGTACATGTTAGAAATATAAGGAATTAATTGACAAGTGTTAGGGATTTCTTACAAGAATTGAGCTAAAGGTTGGAATGATCTTTGGAGGTGATTTTAATGAGTTTGGTGGAGGTTATAAGGTAGGTTTGATGTGCCAAGTGATGTTAGAACATGAAATACCCCAAACCTTGGCATGTTGGTTAAACATTAAAACATGATTTATTAAGACTAAAAAAGAGTCTTAGAAACCTTGGTAAACAAATTTAAACAAAAGGAAACACAAATATGCTTTAAAGTCAATAAGAGCCAAAATGTGCTCTAAGCTTGGGATAAACTTGAGTAAGACCTAATGAGCTTACCAAGACCTCATTTATATACTAATGAACATATTAAACCAATTACCAAGAAAACCAAGCTTGAAAACAAGTTAAAACACAAAATGTGCTTTAAGAAGTCTTAAAGCACATTTTTGAAAATTGTCTTGTAAATGGGTTTTGAATGGCTAAATGTCCATCATTACTCTTAAATATATATGTGTACTATATAGTATCACATTTGGGTGGCTATATTAATGGGAAATCAAAAATTTCACTTCTAAGTGCCTTGTTTAGGTGAATAGTGATTTTTGTAAGCTATTTTATAACTATGTTGTATTAAGTAATTAAATTGACAATAAAGACTAAAATGCCCTCACACTAATAAAGGGGGCCGGTTTTTATATGTGTGGTGACTCACCACTCTCTAGTTAATGTAATAAGTAATTAAAGCAAACTAAGTAAAACTACTTTTTACTTTATACTACAAATATCTCCTTAAAAGTAATTTCTATCTTCATTCTCTCATTTCTTTCCTTCACTCACACGGGTTCCCACCTCTCTTCTTCCTTTCTTCTTTGTTCTCTCACGATAATACCATCACCACCATTAGAGCTCCACCTTTGACCACTTGCTAAATCAAGCTCACTTGTCCAAATCAAAAACAAACACCACCAATCTCTTCCTCTCATCAAGCTCTTCATTCCTATCTTCTCAAAACTCCAAGAGCTCCATTTCGGTGCCAAGGTGTTCCACCATTGAAGGAGCTTGAGCTTGTATTTGACATATTGTTGATCTCCTTTGCTTCTAGGTAAGGAATCTCAAAGAAAAATCATGTTTCCTCCATGTTTTTACCTTGACCGAAAATACACATTGATATAGCTCTTTGTGTGGCTTTGTTCTAGCTTCATTTCAACTCTTCATGGACTAGGTGGAGTCCTCTCTTGGTATATATTCAAAGTCCCTTCAAAGATCAAGGTAAAACAACTACATTAATGTTTTTAAAACAATGTCAAATTAGGGTTTACAATGAGATGAAGCTCAAAGCTTGAATACTCATTTTGGTGTTTGTATATTGTCTAGAACTTGACAAGGAATCAAATTATCATACGGTTTTGTAAGGAATCAAGGAGGAAGTATTTTGGGAAAAGAGGTAAATCTACTAACTTAAATGTTGTTTAATGCCTTAGGAGAAATGAGCTTATAAATGCTTATTAAAACTACCTAAAGAGCAAATGGTGAATGACTTAGTAAAGTATTCTCAAGAGACTAGTAAAGGGCATATGTGTGTGTTGAGTGTATTTGCAGGTTAAAGGCATATATATTGTGGAAATTCAGTGTTTATGATTTAAGCACTTTAAGGGCCTAAGAGCCATGCATTTTAAGGGCCTAAGTGCCATGCAATTTAAATTATGCACTATATTGTGATGTAGTGTAAATTTGGTAAAGTTGTGTATGAGAGTGTGTTTGGTGATTCTAGATGTTCTTGAGTGTTTAATGGAGAAAACAAAGTGTTTTGGCTTAGTAATGTTCTAGGGGAACCCATGTCAAAATTTAGGTAGGAAGTAAGAAGTTCTAAGTGTTTACATAAGGTTTGGTGAGTTAGAAAGTGTAGGAGATGAATAAGAAGTTCATGATGCTCTTAAGGAATTTTGATGTTCTAGGAAGTACTCTAGGGCGTAATAAGGACTTAGACATGATTTTAAGATTTAGTAGGTACCAAAGTCACTTTGGGACTTAGGTAAATACCTAGGCAAACTTTGGTAAAATAAGGAGAAGTGTACACTAGGAAAAGAGTTTCAAGAAGGAGATAAGGAATTAGTTGTGAGAGATGATGCTTGGGAGATGATGTTAAAATAAGGAGGAAGCTTTTGGTATAGTAATCATCTAAGGTGTGAAACACCATTTGAAAAACTAGGAGAAGATATTGTAAGTGTTAGGAATTTTGTGAAGGAATAAGTAAAGGCTTAAGGAATTAGAAAATGAGTTTTATGAGTGTTTAAGGGTGTCTTAAGTTGTGTTTAAAGTGCCCAAATGAGGTTAGGGAGTACTAGGTTATATGGGGTGAAGTTTGGAGTTGAATGTAAAAAGGAAAACATAGATTTGGGGCCGACCGGACTTGCGACCGGACTTGCAAGCTCGGTCGGGACCTGTTACCCTGCGAGAATTAGTTTCTGGAATGGACCGGGCTTAGGACCGGACATGGACAAGTCCGGTCGGGCTAAATTTACAAAGAGAATAAACTTTCTGGAATGGACCGGACATAGGACCGGACTTACAAGTCCGGTCGGAGTAGAAAATTTGGTACGGATTGAGTTACTGGAATCGACCGGACATGGGACCGGACTTGACAAGTCCGGTCGGGCTGAATTTCCGAAGGGGAGAAACTCTCTGGAATCGACCGGACATGGACAAGTCCGGTCGGCAAGTCCGGTCGGACCTAAACTTGTAAAAAAAAACAGAAAAGAATGTGACTTATGTAGTTAACCCTAGGGTGTATAATGAAGGTAACCTAGGGTGAGGTAGACATTAAAACATGTCATACAATCATGTTGAATACTTAGTAAGTGTGAAGTTAAATAAATATTAACCGAAATTACTAATGTGTATAGGATTCTCTCAAGGTGGGAACGAAACAAGGCAAGGACCAAGGTATGGTTTTCTTGCAGTCTGTTGCCTAACGGTTTACACCGGCTTGGGTGTTGTTTGTTTTCTGAGTGTTTACGACCTTATAAGATTAAGGCATGAAAAGAGTTTACAGTTGTTATATATTATGATGGTCTGTCATTATGACTCCTTTCCCTTGGTGTGTCTAACAAGACCTAAATGTTGCTTGTATGTGACTTAACAAAATGTTGTGTGATCACTAACAAGTGCTAACCGGGGGAGTGAGGAGTCCGGTTGTTCCGGCCACGCGTGTGATGGATGGGGGTCGATATCATATCCGGTTCGGCTCTCTTGGTGTATGTATAGGTGGTATTCCAATTTGGTTTCTACCTTCCCTTAGCTTATCCAAAGCTAGTTACTGACTCACGTCGGGCCATAGGGGCATACGTATGTTATTTCGGTGTGCTTGGGATTACTATATCCAACACACCTTTGGTATAAGTTAACCGTTCTATATAACCGGACGGTAACGAGGATGGTAACGAGCTTAACATGGGATTGGTAAAAATCCCTAGGCTCTCATGGTATACTAACTATGGTGGAAGGTTCCTTGTGAGGACCGAGTTTATGGTATTATGTATTGATGTTGTGATGCTATGCAATTTCCCTTGCTATGCTATGGTATGTATGTATATATGTTGGATATTCTAAAATGAATGCCATGTTATTATGACAATTGGTTGCGCGTATCCCGGTAGTCGGTGGGCTGCGCGTTAGCCATACCAGCAAAGGTGCTGACCCCCTCGGGGGCTCCATATTTTTATTGCAGGATGAGGATCGAAGAGGCAGAGTGGCTCTAGGTCCTAGGTTGTTGATATACTTTTGGATAAGTAGGTTGTTGAGCCCGGGATGCGCCTGTGCTCCCGAGGCGTTACATTTTGATACCGTTGTTATACAGTGTAGGATGATTATGGTTTGGAGATGTATTGTAAATTAAATACTCGGTATGGTTGGTTATGTTTATATATGGATGTTAGTTACTATGCTCGGGAGTCTGATCATCAGACCGATACACTTGTATTTATTCTGCCTAGTTAACCACGTGGGTGGTTAACGGCGTTGTAACACCAAAGTGATAGTTATTATTTGGTTGGTTATTTCCGCTGCGACTTCGGTAGATGATAGGAGCGTTGTAGGGGTGTTACAGAACACATTAGGAGGCTTGAGGAAAAATTTGGAGAAAGTTTGACAATATATGGGAAGTTTCTGCAGCCGACCTACCCAGGGGACCGACCCCAGTCTGGGTCGGTCGGGCTGAAACTGTGAATTTGGATGTTCTCTGCAGCCGACCTACCCAGGGGGTGGGTCGGTCGGGGGTCGGTCGGACCATAAAAAAAAAAAAAGAAACCCTAAGAGAGTTTAGTGGTATTAATGGTACCCCATTAAGGGGGCAATGATGATTAGAGGCATAAAGACCTAAGGGATTAAGTTAAGAATAAACTTAAAAGTTTAAGATTAAGTTTGTAAGATTAAGTTGTAAGACTTAAGAGGTGTTAGGTGGGGATCATTAAGGGTTAAGTAAGTTAAGTAAGTTGAATTAAGTTAAGTGATTGACAACCTAAAACTGAATGAATGTTTTAGGACTTGGGAATTTGGACTACGGAAGAGAGTAAGCAACCGAACGACCAACGGTGAACGGTACAGTTCTCTTGTGACCTGCTTGCTAACGAGGTGTCCCTCGGCTTGTGTGCTATCTGTTTTTGTGTGCTCACTAAACAAGATAAAGCATGCAACCGGAATATTATGATTATTGTATTGTTGTGTGATGTTTGAAAACTAACACAACATACCGTGAGAACTTACTAACCAATGTTTAGTAAGAAATTGAGTGAGACTAAGGAACGCCCCTAATAAGGGACGATATGAACCGAAAGAGGTTAACCAAAACATGGTCTTGAGACTATTACTAACTGGAACTTGAGTGAGGAAACCCGGGACCGATCTCCGGTCATGCATGCTAAGGAAAAAGGGGGACGATATCTGAATCAGATCCGCCCTCCGCTTGAGGACTTGTCTTCGGACTTGTAGCCTAGGGCCGGTTGCCAGCTCAGCTACGCTGGATTCCCGTCCAGGGTAGGTGGCATTAAGATGGTGCGGTGGGATCACCTAAATCCCAGGTTTGGACTTAGGCTACAACCATTCCCCTCCAGGAACGGTTTGTATTCTGAGAATAAGTTAAGATTAAGATAAGTTACAATCATTCCTTTTCAAAGGATGATTTGTATTATTAAGATTAAGATTAAGTTAAGATTAAGATAAGTTACAATCATTCCTTTTTAAAGGATGATTTGTATTATTAAGATTAAGGTAAGGTTAAGGTAAGTTGCAACCATTCCTTTTTAGAGAATGGTTTGTATTATTAAGATTAAGATAAGCTACATCCACTCCTTATTAAAGGATGGTTGTTTCTAAGGTTAAGATAAGACTAAGATTGAGGTGAGATAAGGATGGACTAAGTTTAAGAGGGAACATTACTTAAGGAGTTGAATAATTAACTCTCTAATTAAGGGAACGCATTTAAGTCGTTCATTGTGTGTGAACTTTGATTGTTCATATCTGAGTTGTTGTTTACTGCACTTTCTATTATGTTGTGCATCTAATCAACCTCCATGCTATCGACAATTAGTCGTCGTAGCCATGTTAGCTTGGGGGCCACGAGAGGATCGTACCAGCATTCGTGCTGACCCCCTCGGGGGCTTTTTTTTACTACACAGGTGAACATCAGGAGGCGGCTGTCGCGAGAGTAAGAAGGAGTAGAAGTGTTAAGGACTAAGTGTGGCCTACGAGTTGTGCATGTACACTCGTATGGCAATTGAGTTAGTAAGATGTATAGGATGTGAGAGGATTGTAAGAAGGATATGTAAATGGTTAAGATTGTTGTACTAATGTTCGGTATATTCTGTAGTCAGACCGTGGCAAGGTCCTGGATTGTAAAGAATTCCGCTGTGACATGTATATATATATGCTGTTAAGTTGCGAGACCCCATTTGGATTGAGTTTGGGTGTTACAGAAGCTTATATCAAACTTAAACTTAATAAACCTTGTTTTTATAAACTTACCCTTAAATCAAGACAATTCTTGTACTTGATTTTTCCTTGAATTTCCAAGCTCCTCAAATGCTATATTGATGTAGAGAATTCGAACTCCTTGTACATATATAGGAGATCTATTTGTTAGACTTCTAACAGGAGTTTATAAATAATATTTGTAGTAATTTTACAAGAGTTTACCTTAGGAATTTAACAAGGATACACCTTGGGATGATTTGAAATACCCCAAACCTTGATATGTGGTTTAAATATCAAATTATGGTATGTAAAGGCTAAAAAGTGCCTTAGTAACACCAGTGAACAATTTAAACCATAATAAATGCAATAAAGCATTAAGACACAGTTTGAGCAAAAACATGCTCTAAGCTATGAGTGAACTTGGTTAGGACCCAAAGAGCCTACCAAGACTTGATAACATTTAATTATGATTTAATAAGGCTAAATAAGTCCTTAAGAAACTTTGGTGGACAGTTAAACCAAATAAAACATAAGAAAATACCTTAAAGTCAATATGAGCAAAAATGTGCTCTAAGCTTGGGATGAATGTGTATAAGACCCAATGGTCATACCTATACCTTATCTATATGTTAATGAACATATTAAATCAATTACTAAAGAAAACCAAGCTTGAAAACAAGTTAAAACACAAAATGTGCTTTAAGAAGTCTTAAAGCACGTTTTTGAAAAATTATCTTGTAAATGAGTTTTGAATGGCTAAATGTCCATCATTACTCTTTAATTAACATGTGTACTATATAGTATCACATTTGGGTGGCCATATTAGTGGGAAATCAAAAATTTCACTTCTATGTGCCTTGTTATTGGTGAATAGTGATTTTTGTAACTAGTTTGTAACATATAATGTTATAAGTGATTAAGTTGGTCAACAAAGACCAAAACACCCTTCTATTAAAATGGGGGCCGGTTTTTCAAGGTGTGACTCACCACATTTGAACAAATAAGTAATTTAAGTAATGACAAAGCAAAAGTACTATTTGCTTTTAGCTTAAATATCTCCAAAAGCAAGTGTTATCTTCATTCTCCCTTCCTTTCCTTCATTTCCCACGGTTCCAAACACCACCACTAACCTCTCTTCTTCATTCTCTCACGGTTTGCAATAGTACTCACCACCATCTCCTTCTTTGATCTCTTGTAAAATCTAGCTCACTTAACCAAATCAAAAACAAACACCACCATTCTCTTAGTTAAGCCAAGCTCTACAATCTTGTCTTTTCAAAACTTCAAAACCTCCATTTCGGTGCCAAGAGAAACCACCATGGGAGGAGCTTGAGCTCATCTTTTCACATATTCTTGTTCTCCTTTGCTTCAAGGTAAGGAAACTCAAAGAAAATCCATGTTTCCTCCATGTTTTCATGTTGACCGAAAATTCACCTCACCATGGTGTATTTACCTTGCTTGTTTTAGCTCCATCTAAATCTTCCAAGGGCTAGGAGGAGTCCTCTCTTGATACTTGTTCAAGTTCTCTTCCAATTCCAAGGTAAAACAATTACCTTAATGTGTTAAAACAATATGTGTAACTAGGGTTTATAATGAGATGGAGCATAATGCTTATATACTCATTTCAATGTTGGTATATTGTTTAGTTGTTGGCAAGGAACCAAATGCCCTACCGGTTTTACAAGGAAACAAGCAAGAAATTTGTGAGGAAAAGAGGTAAACAAGCTATCTCGATGTAGTTTAAATGCCTTAGGAGAAATGAGCTTATATTGCTTATTAAAATGATCTAAGGAGCCAATGGTGAATGAGCTAGTAAAATGCTCTCAAGAAGTTTATTAAGGGCATATGAATTGTTGGGTGTATTTGCAGGTCAAAGGCATTACTTATGTGGGAAATTCAGTGTTTAAGGTTTATGCAATTTAAGGGCCTAAGAGCCATGTTATTTAAGGGCCTAAGTGCCAAGCAATTTAAGTTATGCACTATATTGTGATGTAGTGCTTAATGTGTGAAGTTTGTGTATAAAAGTGTGTTTGATGGATTTTAGGTGTTTTGATTGAAATAAGGTAAAAACCTAAGTGTTTGGATGTGAGTATATACAAGAGAAACTATGGCCAAATTTGGGAAAATGTGTAAGAAGTTCTAAGTGTTTTAAGTGAGTTTTGGTGAACTAGGAAGTGTTAAAGGTGAATAAATGTTTACTTGAGAAGAAAACATGTGTTAAGGTGATTTGGAGTGATGCAAGGATTTAGGTGTTGTCTTGGAAGTTCTAGGAATTCAATGGGTGTTTTGTGAATGTATTAAAGTCTTGGAGAAGTTGTTTAAGGTTTAGGTAAGGTTGGTGTTCAAGGAACAAGTGATGTTTAGGTATGATGTGAAAAAGGAGACTTAGTTAGTAAGAAAAGAAGTTTGAGAGATGATGTTAAGGTGTAGAGGAAACACCTTGGTATTGTGGTCATTATAGGTGAAATGCCACCTAGAAATCATAAGGAGAAAACATTGTAAGTGTTAGGAATTTTGTGGAGATATAAGTAAAGGTTTAAGGAATTAGGAAAAATAGTTTTGTGAGTGTTTAAGAATATCTTAAGGGTGTGTTTGAAGTGCCAAATGATGTTAGAACACATTAAGAGGCCTTAGGAGAAGTTTGGTGAAGAATTGGCAAGTTTGGGTAAGTTTAGAAGGCGACCGACCCAGGGGCCGACCCAGTTTTTGGGTCGGTCGAGCCTCTGTTAGATGTTAGGAATGTGTTCGGTAATGGTCCGACCCAAAAGGGTGGGTCGGACATGGGGGTCGGTCGGTCAAGTTTCAAAGGAAGGAAATTTCGCACATGGTCCGACCCAGTCGAGTGAGTCGGACGTGGGTCGGACGGGCATGATATATAAGGAAGTAAAAAGGGTTCTGTAATGGACCGACCCAGCTGTGGGTCGGTCGGTGGGTCGGTCGGACCAAAAACATGGTTTAATGTTATGAAATGATATGTGATGATGGGGATGGTAGGTAATGATGTTATAAGGATGTTAAGGACATGTTAGGTGAGTTCTAATGACAATTAAGTGGGTTAAAAGTTGTATTAAAATGTGAGAGTAAAACAAGTTAAAAATGTAAAGTTATGTAACAAAGTTAACGGGAAAGTTAAGCATTAGACACTAAATAAACAAACATGTTACCCCAATGTTAATAAAAACACATGTGATGTTAACAGTTGTTCGAGAATTGCTCGAGGAATATAAATGGACAGGATAAGTGGACTCCTCACGGTGACAGGTATGGTTTTCTTGCAACCTGCGTCCTACCGGATTACACCGGCTTGTATGCCAATGTGTTTTTCTGTATGTTTGCCACGTTGTAAGATTAAACATGTAATGAGTTTACAGTAATTCATTTATGTGGCGTGTACAACTCCTCGATACCATTTAACCTCGAAAGTGTTAACCTTAGTTAACTGAGTCTAGGATCACATGAGAGTTCGGTATTCGGAGTAAACGACCCGAACCATGGGACGTACTAACCACGGCTATGCGTGTGTTAATTGTGTGATATGTGTATGTGAATGTGGATCTCCCTTGTATGTTTAACCCAGTTGTAATACTGTATGAGTTGTTATGTGACAGGCTCCATAGTGGGGTTCTAAGTATTGTCTAAAGTAAGTATGTACTAACAGTAGTGAGGAATCCGGTTTGGCCGGTCGCGCGTTGTTTGGGGAGGGTATCCTTCCTAGCCTTACCCTTCTTTGTTATGGTTGTTTCTCTCACGGGTTATGATCTCCCATTAGCTTACTCCAAAGCTTGGCTATTCTGACTTATGATCGGTCTAGGGGACACTGTTTTGTGTGGTGTGTTCGGGCCTCCAAACCGAACCGCCTTAACTTAAGTTACTGTCCAAACTATTAGGACGGTAATGAGTGTTGTTGTTATTGTATAACGAGCTTATCATGAGACTGGCAACATTCTCTAGGCTCACCAGTGTGTAAACAATGTTTGGGTGGGTTCCTAAGAGAACCATTCCCGTTTGGTTATGTGTTTTGTTGTGAGGCAATATCTATTGCGGTGTATGTGGTGCACGTGGAAACGTGCAAAGTGCTGTTAAATGTTGTTGTGTAGTGTATGTTATGTGCTGTATATATGGAGTGTGTGGATCATGGATATGATTCCCAGTTGTGATAAGAGACGTTAAGGATAACCCGATTTAAGGGTATGTGTCGTCTATTAAGGAAGTAGCTCCGTTGGAGGAGAAACACTCTAGGGATGATGAATACCATGGGTGACTTGTTAAGTAGATGTACTATCCGATGTTGAGCCATTGAGGCGAAATGTTAAGTGTTGTGTGTTATTGTCACATGCATGATTTAAATATAATCAACTGCATGCTAAGACGACAATAGTGTGCGTGGCCCGGAGCATGTGGGTGCGGGATTACCATACGAGCAAAGGTGCTGAGCCCCTTGGGGCCACCCCTTTCTCTTCTTTTCCTATTTCAGGTACGAAGTGCTGGAAGCCGTTCGAGAGGGACGGGTAGTCGTTGTACACGGGTATTCATTTTAAGTGTATATATACAGTAGGAGTAGTAAGACCGATATTGTTGTCGGCATCAGTTTATAATACTC
This sequence comes from Limonium bicolor, assembly GCA_023374045.1. Lineage (NCBI taxonomy): Eukaryota > Viridiplantae > Streptophyta > Magnoliopsida > Caryophyllales > Plumbaginaceae > Limonium > Limonium bicolor. Next base: position 291,183,034 of record CM041780.1, on the reverse strand, counting down.
GGTATAGTCGATAAGGTGTATGTTGTTGTTGTTGTTAATGGAAAGGGATACTAATGTATAGTTGCTCGGAATTTAGCCCATCAGACCGAATTACATTGTGTATGTTATAGCCTTGTTAGCCACGTGGTGGCTAACGGCGTTGTAACCACCAAACAAGTTAAGTAATGTGATGAGGTTGTTCTTCCGCTGCATGTTGTTGTAAGTATGTTAATGTTGGATGGGTGTTACAAAAAGTGGTATCAGAGCGAGTATCGCTCTGATGACTGGGTTCCGAGCTTAGGAAGAACCGAGTGTGGATTTTAGTGCTTTGGGTTAAGTGGTTTGAGTGATATGCGTGAGAGATACGCTGTTAGGAACTACCAGTGGCTACTGGGAAACCTACAAATCTTCCCGCCCTCCACAATCCCTGTTTTATAACTTGGGCAACAACGCCAGAGAGATGAAAGTCCTCTCATACTCGGGAATACCCGATCTGGCTGTTATTAAGTACCTCCCAAAGTACGGAGAACCTGTCATACGGTAGATCCCGAAAACTGGGAATCCCGGAGACGGTCTCCATCTGAATAATGTAACGCATTTCATAGCAATGAATGAAGGATCTGGGTATTGGAGAATAGAATTTCCGGCAACCTGGGTCGACATGCTAAGACGTCGAGAATAACCAACTTACAACGCACCAACCGTGCAACAGGCAAGAAGCGGCTTAGTGAAACCGAGACAATGTGCTACAGACACCACAGTTGATAAATAATACACCAAACGGTATACCAACCGACAAAGGAAATAATACAACGTAGTGCCCAAACAAGGACAAGTCTCGTAACCACGACAAGTGCGTGGAACGGGCTATAAGGAGGATACAATACTAAGACAAAGGGGTCTCCCAGAATGGGAACACACCCTAGTTAATGATTATTCATATGAGGACAGTGAGAAGTCACCTAGAAGAGTTATTATCAGGCAGTAAATCCAGTGAGGGCACAACAAGGCCACTGATGACAGTGCGGGTAAAAACAATACCACAAACCGGTATGTGTTAAACTGATAGCCAGTTAGCATGGCGCACTTGCATAGCACGTGTGCTGCATAACAGGGCTGTTCGGGAAATTTAGAACCACTAACAAGTACTTAGTAAGTACCACGAAGTTAAGTGTGAACATTATAAACCATGGAAGGCTTAACGACCTGACCTTTGTACTTGGAAATACACCAGTAAGCAAAGCTAGACTTGGCTAAGGTAAGAAGATGTTGTGAAACCATGAAATTTTCTTCAACCAGATTATTCAAACCCTTTTCTTTCAAAAACCAAATTTTCCTTCAAACCAACACTTCTTTCCAACCTTCTTTAAACCAAACCAGTAAAACCAAGGACAGTTGACAAGGATCAACAATGGATAAACTTTCCCTCGTTAAGTTCGGAAGAGAGGATTGTTTAATGAATATTGTCACGGGACAATATAAGGGAGTTGACAACAGAATACTTCACCTAGGCGTGTGACGGACACTACAAGTGTACCAACTGTGTTGTGGGACGACCGCACTCCGATAGGAGCATGTGGGCCTGACAGACCTATTTATGGGAGTTGGGTAAGTAGCAATGTATCAGTAAGCTACCCCATATATGTATACGAGTAGAGTCCGAAACACGGGAAGTAGTCGACTCCGTCTACGGTCAGCAGTATAATGTCAAACGAGAGCTAAGGATTACAGAATAGTTGAAAGTTAGGAATTCAGTAAGTTAGCAAGACTAAAGGAATTAGTGAATTCCTTCAAGGAAATGATTAAGAGTCAGGAGGTGCGAAGTGCACTAACTGTTAGTAAAGACACCACATATGTCTTAAGGATCCTTAGGGAAAACATTATAGCTGGTGAATGGTGACCCAGCCTGTACATGGCAAGCAGATGCCTAATGTGGACACATTAATGTGCAATGAACGGAAAATTCCCAGAATGAGTACCTACACTACCAGGAAAGTTAATCTTACAGAAAGATTAAAACCAGTAGTAAAAGCGAAAGGCGAGCTAACGAATGTACCATAATGTGTGAGCCAAATGTAAGGGCATAACTTAGTAACACCCAGGAGCAATCCTAAAAGGGGTGTTCGCACGCAAACAAAATTGTTGCACGAAATGACATGACAAAAACACAAGGGCTGAAATTAACTACCCAGTTTAGACATAAGCTGTCAGGAGACGGACTGACAATCCTAAGGGGCGTCCCATGAAAGGAAACGGAATGCAACGACCTTGTCATGGAGCTCAATATAATATCCAAACCATGTAATGTAGTACAGAGAAGTACATATGTGTGGACAGCCTACAATGAGCCCAGCTCAAGGCAAACAAGGCTCATAAACCATGAGTAAGATATGTTATATAAATTAAATTGATTGCAAAAGTTTATGTTGTATAAGTGAATAGAGTGGTAAACGAACCACTGCATTAAGAGTGGGGATACCTCTCGATATTGTGACACCGCAGGAGCGGTAGTTATGTGAAGCAAGTTCAAGAAATATGTTAAGGATGGACGATGTTATTATTGAAAGAGAGCAATTAGCTTAGTAGTATGTGTATAAGGTGAAACACCGAGCTGAATAATGCCGGTTTGTGACTCGAATGATCGATGCTCAAGGAGCATTCAGTAGTCATCCAAAGGAGGGATGAACCAAAATGTGAAAAATGTAAGCTTATGTGTGGAAGTTGAGGTGACAGTAGATACGATATAAGCTGATGTTATACAGGGAGTAAGAGCACGGTGCGCAACAAGCGACCGTTGTATAAATGTTGTCAAACGATAATGTAACAGATAAGATCAGTTATGAGTTAAACTCAGTGGAGATGCAAGATAAGTGATGTTAAACAAACTGAGCAATAAGCCAGTGGTAGGTACTGTGTGATGAGGAACTCAGTGTGAATTCCATGGCGAATCACATAAGGGATTTACTGTTGAGAGTTTACGCCTCTGCACTCTGTATGACTGAGTGTTTTGGTATTGCACTTGCGCAGTAATGAACGAATGGGATAGCTAGGAGTAATAATGTTATAATGGCCGATGCATAGGAAATGCAAGGCCGCATCAATAAAAAAAAAAGGGTACTTGTATAAAACCAAATGTGGAGGCATGATTAACAGTAAGTGACTACAGTAGCACTAACTACCAAATATCGGTATGGAATATACCCCAAATATTGGAAATAGCTGAGAGAGCACTACACACTAGGTAGTAGCTCAATCTCAACCGACAGTAAGTCGGAAGGGAACAAGTCAATCATTGTGAAATACATAGCTGTATACACAGTAAATTATCATGGAAGTGGATGGAAAATTGTGAAACTCACCGAATCCGCTCAGGGTAAAAGATACCGTGCGTCGGTTGAGAAACCATTGTTACCAAGATGAAGGTGACAATTGGGGATGTACAATACAGTAAGAATAACAAATGGAGCAATTAAGCTCTACAGTTTGAGTTTCGCAGCAGAAACTAGTGAGCCAGTGATTCAAGTGTTGAATGTACATGGTGAACATGAGTGAATGGCTAATTATTAATGCCTAAAAGCCTCACAGGCCAGGACCGAAACCGGTTATGAGTTACAACTCCAATGAGAATTCCTGGTTTAGGAACTAAACCGCTAATATGGTTGAGATCCTCTGATCAGAATCCGTTGTGTAATACACCGCGTGGAAGTTAAAACACTTCACGACGGCAGAGCATTTAAGCAATGCTCAGTGATTGATTACGTGGGCGTAATCCCTTTTAAGGGGGGTAGAGCGCAAAACCACTTGGTGTATATTACCGTACAAGTGTACGTAGTGTATGTGATTTATATTGTGCATAACACAAAATTATTGTTTGTTTTGATGATTGGTGTGTGTGTTACGTAAACATACACATTCGTTCATGGATTAATTGTGGTAATTGCGCACAGATGATGCGAATACCATTGTGATAAGTGTGTGTGTTTGTTAACAGTTGTGTGTGATTGTACAAGTGTGGGGAGTAGATAAACTCCCGGGGGAACAAACCCGACAGTGTATAAATGTAAAACCAGGTGTAGTATTTAGGATAAAAACATATGTATATATATATATATATACTTTATAGTGATGCATGAAAGGGCATGATACCGACATAGAACCTAGTGGGAATAAGATTCCCTAGGCAACAGGATTAAAAGTGAATGGAGGTAACTGATAGACGGAGTTCTATCCTTTGGAGATGTTATGATCATGATTAGAATGATTTAAAAGATAGAAAATTGGAAATGAGTGATTACATGATGCTTGAAAATGAAGTGGGAGGTGGAACTTGATTTGCATGTGATCAAGGGAAGCCGAACACAAATTGGAGTGGAGGGATAGTTCTACACTGATGCTGATCACATCAGGGTTGGATGACTTCTGAAGCTCCCTATAAGTGGTCACAAATAACCACGTTAAAAAAAAAAAAGAAGCAAAGAGCTTAAGTTGGACTTGGAGTTGTGTGTGTTTTCAAAAGGATTTTAAATTGGCATTTATAAAACGTTGATGGATACTTTACATAATTAAAGTCTTCTTACTTAACCTCACAAGAAATTTTAAATTTAAGTGATTGTTTTAAACTCCCAAAGGCACGGGGACGGAAGGTGTCCATCGCGACCGGGTTCTGCGGGATCACAGTGTATATCAAGGATATTTTTGATTGCTATGCATGCTCTGACATGTTGTGTGGTATGTGTAATGAATGTTGTTTTGACTTGGATTTCCTAAAGTGTATACTATCAAGGCCTATGAGTCTAAATGTGTGGTTACATAGACCTATGTGTCTAAAGACTGTTATGTTACCAGGACCTATGTGTCCAAATGTTGTTATGTTACCCAAGACCAGTGAGTCAAAGGAGTTGTTATGTAGGTGTAAGTGTTGTTAAGATACCCGGACCATAGAGTCCGAGGTTATCATTTGGATATGTTATGTTATGTGTGGATGTGAATGTGTTGCCCGGACCATCAAGTCCGAGGTTGTGATGTAAAGTGTGTTTGGTTAAGGAAGTTTATTTCCAAGTGATTACTGTGTTCTAATCTAATGATATGTGAAAAGTGTGAACTTCGAGGACGAAGTTCTTTTAAGGGGGGTAGATTGAAATACCCCAAACCTTGATATGTGGTTTAAATATCAAATTATGGTATGTAAAGGCTAAAAAGTGCCTTAGTAACACCAGTGAACAATTAAACCATAATAAATGCAATAAAGCATTAAGACACAGTTTGAGCAAAAACATGCTCTAAGCTATGAGTGAACTTGGTTAGGACCCAAAGAGCCTACCAAGACTTGATAACATTTAATTATGATTTAATAAGGCTAAATAAGTCCTTAAGAAACTTTGGTGGACAGTTAAACCAAATAAAACATAAGAAAATACCTTAAAGTCAATATGAGCAAAAATGTGCTCTAAGCTTGGGATGAATGTGTATAAGACCCAATGGTCATACCTATACCTTATCTATATGTTAATGAACATATTAAATCAATTACTAAAGAAAACCAAGCTTGAAAACAAGTTAAACACAAAATGTGCTTAAGAAGTCTTAAAGCACGTTTTTGAAAAATTATCTTGTAAATGAGTTTGAATGGCTAAATGTCCATCATTACTCTTTAATTAACATGTGTACTATATAGTATCACATTTGGGTGGCCATATTAGTGGGAAATCAAAAATTTCACTTCTATGTGCCTTGTTATTGGTGAATAGTGATTTTTGTAACTAGTTTGTAACATATAATGTTATAAGTGATTAAGTTGGTCAACAAAGACCAAAACCCCTTCTATTAAAATGGGGGCCGGTTTTCAAGGTGTGACTCACCACATTTGAACATAAGTAAGTTAAGTAATGACAAAGCAAAAGTACTATTTGCTTTTAGCTTAAATATCTCCAAAGCAAGTGTTATCTTCATTCTCCTTCCTTTCCTTCATTTCCCACGGTTCCAAACACCAACACCAACTAACCTCTCTTCTTCATTCTCTCACGGTTTGCATAGTACTCACCACCATCTCCTTCTTTGATCTCTTGTAAAATCTAGCTCACTTACAAATCAAAAACAAACACCACCATCTCTTAGTTAAGCCAAGCTCTACAATCTTGTCTTTTCAAAACTTCAAAACCTCCATTTCGGTGCCAAGAGAAACCACCATGGGAGGAGCTTGAGCTCATCTTTTCACATATTCTTGTTCTCCTTTGCTTCAAGGTAAGGAAACTCAAAGAAAATCCATGTTTCCTCCATGTTTTCATGGTGACCGAAAATTCACCTACCATGGTGTATTTACCTTGCTTGTTTTAGCTCCATCTAAACTTCCAAGGGCTAGGAGGAGTCCTCTCTTGATACTTGTTCAAGTTCTCTTCCAATTCCAAGGTAAAACAATTACCTTAATGTGTTAAAACAATATGTGTAACTAGGGTTTATAATGAGATGGAGCATAATGCTTATATACTCATTTCAATGTTGGTATATTGTTTAGTTGTTGGCAAGGAACCAAATGCCCTACCGGTTTTACAAGGAAACAAGAAAGAATTGTGAGGAAAGAGGTAAACAAGCTATCTCGATGTAGTTAAATGCCTTAGGAGAAATAGCTTATATTGCTTATTAAAATGATCTAAGGAGCCAATGGGAATGAGCTAGTAAAATGCTCTCAAGAAGTTTATTAAGGGCATATGAATTGTTGGGTGTATTTGCAGGTCAAAGGCATTACTTATGTGGGAAATTCAGTGTTAAGGTTATGCAATTTAAGGGCCTAAGAGCCATGTTATTTAAGGCCTAAGTGCCAAGCAATTTAAGTTAGCACTATATTGTGATGTAGTGCTTAATGTGTGAAGTTTGTGTATAAAAGTGTGTTTGATGGATTTAGGTGTTTGAATGAAATAGGTAAAAACCTAAGTGTTGGATGTGAGTATATACAAGAGAAACTATGGCCAAATTTGGGAAAATGTGTAAGAAGTTCTAAGTGTTTTAAGTGAGTTTTGGTGAACTAGGAAGTGTTAAAGGTGAATAAATGTTTACTTGAGAAGAAAACATGTGTTAAGGTGATTTGGAGTGATGCAAGGATTTAGTGTTGTCTTGGAAGTTCTAGGAATTCAATGGGTGTTTTGTGAATGTATTAAAGTCTTGGAGAAGTTGTTTAAGGTTTAGGTAAGGTTGGTGTTCAAGGAACAAGTGATGTTTAGGTATGATGTGAAAAAAGGGACTTAGTTAGTAAGAAAAGAAGTTTGAGAGATGATGTTAAGGTGTAGAGGAAACACCTTGGTATTGTGGTCATTATAGTGAAATGCCACCTAGAAATCATAAGGAGAAAACATTGTAAGTGTTAGGAATTTGTGGAGATATAAGTAAAGGTTTAAGGAATTAGGAAAAATAGTTTTGTGAGTGTTTAAGAATATCTTAGGTGTGTTTGAAGTGCCAAATGATGTTAGAACACATTAAGAGGCCTTAGGAGAAGTTTGGTGAAGAATTGGCAAGTTTGGGTAAGTTTAGAAGGCGACCGACCCAGGGGCCGACCCAGTTTTGGGTCGGTCGAGCCTCTGTTAGATGTTAGGAATGTGTTCGGTAATGGTCCGACCCAAAAGGGTGGGTCGGACATGGGTCGGTCGGTCAAGTTTCAAAGGAAGGAAATGTTCGCACATGGTCCGACCCAGTCGAGTGAGTCGGACGTGGGTCGGACGGGCATGATTATAAGGAAGTAAAAAGGGTTCTGTAATGGACCGACCCAGCTGTGGGTCGGTCGGTGGGTCGGTCGGACCAAAAACATGGTTTAATGTTATGAAATGATATGTGATGATGGGGATTGGTAGGTAATGATGTTATAAGGATGTTAAGGACATGTTAGGTGAGTTCTAATGACAATTAAGTGGGTTAAAAGTTGTATTAAAATGTGAGAGTAAAACAAGTTAAAAATGTAAAGTTATGTAACAAAGTTAACGGGGAAAGTTAAGCATTAGACACTAAATAAACAAACATGTTACCCCAATGTTAATAAAAACACATGTGATGTTAACAGTTGTTCGAGAATTGCTCGAGGAATATAAATGGACAGGATAAGTGGACTCCGGTGACAGGTATGGTTTTCTTGCAACCTGCGTCCTACCGGATTACACCGGCTTGTATGCCAATGTGTTTTTCTGTATGTTTGCCACGTTGTAAGATTAAACATGTAATGAGTTTACAGTAATTCATTTATGTGGCGTGTACAACTCCGATACCATTTAACCTCGAAAGTGTTAACCTTAGTTAACTGAGTCTAGGATCACATGAGAGTTCGGTATTCGGAGTAAACGACCCGAACCATGGGACGTACTAACCACGGCTATGCGTGTGTTAATTGTGTGATATGTGTATGTGAATGTAGGGATCTCCCTTGTATGTTTAACCCAGTTGTAATACTGTATGAGTTGTTATGTGACAGGCTCCATAGTGGGGTTCTAAGTATTGTCTAAAGTAAGTATGTACTAACAGTAGTGAGGAATCCGGTTTGGCCGGTCGCGCGTTGTTTGGGAGAGGGTATCCTTCCTAGCCTTACCCTTCTCTTTGTTATGGTTGTTTCTCTCACGGGTTATGATCTCCCATTAGCTTACTCCAAAGCTTGGCTATTCTGACTTATGATCGGTCTAGGGGGAACATGTGTTTGTGTGGTGTGTTCGGGCCTCCAAACCCGAACCGCCTTAACTTAAGTTACTCGTCCAACTATTAGGACGGTAATGAGTGTTGTTGTTATTGTATAACGAGCTTATCATGAGACTGGCAACATTCTCTAGGCTCACCAGTGTGTAAACAATGTTTGGGTGGGTTCCTAAGAGAACCATTCCCGTTATGTTATGTGTTTTGTTGTGAGGCAATATCTATTGCGGTGTTATGTGGTGCACGTGGAAACGTGCAAAGTGCTGTTAAATGTTGTTGTGTAGTGTATGTTATGTGCTGTATAATATGGAGTGTGTGGATCATGGATATGATTCCCAGTTTGTGATAAGAGACGTTTAAGGATAACCCGATTTAAGGGTATGTGTCGTCTATTAAGGAAGTAGCTCCGTTGGAGGAGAAACACTCTAGGGATGATGAATACCATGGGTGACTTGTTAAGTAGGATGTACTATCCGATTGTTGAGCCCATTGAGGCGAAATGTTAAGTGTTGTGTGTTTATTGTCACATGCATGATTTAAATATAATCAACTGCATGCTAAGACGACAATTAGTTGTGCGTGGCCCGGTAGCATGTGGGCTGCGGGATTACCATACCAGCAAAGGTGCTGAGCCCCTTGGGGCCACCCCTTTCTCTTCTTTTCCTATTTCAGGTACGAAGTGCTGGAAGCCGTTCGAGAGTAGGACGGGTAGTCGTTGTACACGGGTATTCATTTAAGTGTATATATACAGTAGGAGTAGTAAGACCGATATTGTTGTCGGCATCAGTTTATAATACTTGGTATAGTCGATAAGGTGTATGTTGTTGTTGTTGTTAATGGAAAGGGATACTAATGTATAGTTGCTCGGGAATTTAGCCCATCAGACCGGTACATTGTGTATGTATTAGCCTTGTTAGCCACGTGGGTGGCTAACGGCGTGTAACACCAACAAGTTAAGTAATGTGATGAGGTTGTTCTTCCGCTGCAGTTTGTTGTAAGTATGTTAATGTTGGATGGGGTGTTACATGATTGCAGATCCAAGTTTCCTTCATGAAATAATGAAGAGAACATATGTTTAGAAGTTCCTAAATTTTCGAAAATTACTTAAGGAATTTTCTTAAGATTTTCAACATGAAAATATGCCTTAACTTGATCTTGTTGTTCCTTGTATTGTTGTTGAATCAAGAAGCCTCCTTAGAACATCTAAGCTTGGCGATTTTTGATGGGATTGCTAGGATGATTTCTTGCCTCAAGACTAGATAGAATTAACTAGGAAGTTACATTAAAATGGTGTTAGGAACTAGTACACCATTAATGGAGTTAATGAACACTTAGGAGATAACTTAACAATGGAGAGAAGAGGGAGCTAGAAGAGGTACTTACCCATTCGTGAAACAAGGGCAAGGGAAATGAGATGGACTTACGTAACTTAATAAGGAGAACTATGACTTAATCATATGCCATTATTTTATGTAATGATTTCACTACTAGAAAACAGTAGTTTACCTACGGAAATTACCTACGGAATAGTTTTCGAAGGTAATTACCAACGGAATACCTACGGTTTATAACACCAGCCATTGGTTAAGTTGTTACCTACAGAATACCGACGGAATTCCAACAAAAAATTTACCTACGGAATATTCCGTAGGTAAATTTGAAGGAAAAAATGTGGGGGACTGGCTGATAATGGCGCATATAATGTCATCAAATTACCTACGGATATTTTCTGTAGGTAAATAGACGGGATTTTGAAAGAAGGTTACCGACGGAAAATACCGTCGGTAAATACACTTTTTATATAAGCAGGCGCTATTACTAAACGCTGTCGTTTTAGAGGACGGATACCGACGAAATAATCTGTCGGTAATTGCTTTGTAGTGGTAGCCGGGAGTTTAAGTTGAAACGCGGCGTTTTCTTTGACGTAAAGATTACCCACGGACTCGTTCCATCGGTAATTACCTACGGATAAATTCCGTCGGTAATTACTCTTTTATATATACGCAGGCGAGATGACTTATAATAGAAAACACTGTCGTTTTAAAGGATGGATACCGACGGATTATTCCATCGGGAATTACCTACGTTCTCTATTCCGTCGGTAATTGCTTTGTAGTGGTAGACGAGAGAAGCTAAAATGCGGTGTTTTTTTACATGAAGATTACCTACAGACTGGTTCCGTCGGTAATTACCTACGGTTTTGTCCGTCGGTAATTAGTACTTATATATACAGCCATAATATCTTCGGTAATTATCAACGCTGTCGTTTTAATCACATAAATACCGTCGAAAGTTTCCCGTCGGTTAGCTTGCTAAAAGAAATAACGCAGCGCATCCAGTTTATTCTTCTTCAACGTCTGCTTTCCTCTATTTTCTATCTTGTAGAAGTTTTCTCTCGTATAACTCACTCCATCGCTCTCGCAAAGCCAATCCGTTGAAGAACTCCATAGACTCTCCCACGCTTCTGCTCCGTTGAATTGCTCCTTCGTTCTCTCGCAAAGCCAGTTTATTGTTGCTTCTGTCGTTCGTACATCAGAGTCGAAGCTATTCTCCACTTCCGTCAATTTCAGTGGCGGTTGCCCAAGTCAAGATAAAATCCCCAATTTCTGCTTCATTCCAAAATTCAGGTACTCGCTTACGCTCTGCGTTTTCTAAACTGTAATTTATCATCTTATTGAAATGTAAAACTATATTTTTTAGATTAAGATGTGTAATTGAGTAAAAAAATGTGTTGAACATCTTCAAAGCGTTCGTCCGAATACAAAACCTAGAATTTTGGGTGGTTTTAGTTAATTTAGTACTATAGAATTTTCAAACAGTTTAATTTTCCAATGTTTCTGTCTTGCACCGTAATTTTTGGTGGACCTTTGGGACGAAAATGTAAACCTTGTTTACACTGGTGAGGCGAATAATCTTACCATAACAGATTCAGTTCGTATTTCAGGAGTTCACTTCAATATTTGATAATACTTGTAGTACTTGTCTAGGAATTTACAGTTATTATTCAAGTGTTGGGGAAGAAAATTTTCAACATTAATCACTTGAATGTAGTATGCTAATTACTCTAGTAGATCGAGTAGTAGTAATAGTCCATGACGATGATGAGGTGTCACAGCTAGAAAACTCAACACCAAAATGAAGATGATCGGACAACTTGTTTTCAATAGTAGTTAGTTTGTAGCTAGTATCAATTTCTTATGCTTTGTCCTTTCATATTTCCCATTGCTTTTTTTCAAGTTGATTATAGTTTTGATACAGTACAGATTTTAGTGGTTCTTATTGTTGCTTGTGAATTCAGACAGACAAATGCTTTGTTTTTGTTAATCAAAAATTGTTTTTGAATGGCACCTTCACTATTGTTTTTGTATGTATAATTAAATAAGAGCTTTCATTTATATAAAGAAGCAAGTATATTATGGTATACTAAACAATATCCAAAAAAAGACTTAACAACAAGCAATTATATATATTATGCTGTTCGTTTCTCCAAAAGTGGAGCATCATTGGTGCTAGGTTATTAAAATGATTTCAGCAGTTTTTTATCTTCTAAACTGATTTCCAATCAACTCTGTTGCTTGATTCTCCACTTCTGAACATTAGTACTGCCGTTATTATGCTGTTTGATTAGTTCTTAGGCCTCCAAAATGCTCGAAGTTGTGCATCGTTTAAATCTGAGTCTAGGAAGGAAGTCCGAAATCCAAAACTGAGATGATATGCTTTGGGTTCAATATTTACTACTGTTATAAACTTGTTCCAATGATCCTTCTGGCCACGACTCTAGTTTTTCTTAAACTACAACTTGCTTATGTTTATATGCAGTAATATATTTCATCTAATTTTCCTTGGCTTTGTAGAGTTTACAAAGTCTTGTTTATCTTTACTGAGAATTGACGAGATATAGTACCATGTAAATCTTCAAACTGCTTCTATTTCTTGTTTCCAAGAAACACTAAGTTACAAACAGTTTCTGTTGACAGATTTCGTTAAGATGCATTGGAGGAAACCATACCCTGATTCTGTTTTCACTTCTTTCTCTATTGCTTATACCTGATTCTGTTTCTCTTAGTAAACCATACCCTGTTACGAACTAATAAAATTATACGGTACAAGTTATAGTAGGATTTTTTCAATTAAACTTCTCGATTTGACTTCCATTCTTACTTCTGTTTTAAGTTATGGATGTAGTTTTCATCTGATCTAGACTGTTGTTCGTTTTTTCATCTATGAAGCGTTATTGCTGGTGGGCTTTTAAATTGTTTCAACAGTTTTTTACCTTCTAACCATAGGTAGGGAAATTTGAAACTAAATTAGGGGTGTTTCTTGAACTTTTTTTTTTTTGAAGGAAGTTGTTGCGTACTTTTATATATAAGAAAACTGGGCTACTCCTTGTAGCCTATTACACCGATTAGTAACATAAGAGTTTAGCATCTCTACTTCCAGCATACAAGCATGGATAATACTAGGAGGAGCATTAGAACCATTCCAAGTTTTCCATCCAAAATACATATTTGGACACCTACTAACTTGATCAGCAAGAAAATTAGTAAAGTACATATTACATACACGCACAGTGATTAGCAAATTACAAAATTCATCAGTAATCTTGTAGAAGTGTGGACTCTCTTCTTCAGGTCTGTAGTGATTTTGTTGAAGCCTTTCCTTCACTTTGAAGTTGTTAACCAGCACCAAAATGTTAATCTTTCTACCCAAGTTGTTCAGATGTTGAAGCCCGAAAGTTATTGCCTCCACCTCAGCCACTTCATCAGCAACATAGCTCCTTACATTCCTGTTAAAAGCTAGTTCCAAGTTACCAGACTGATGTAAAATAATTCCATTCAATGACATATTAGAGCCTAGTCTTCTTTTGCAACACGTAGAGATCAAGAACTCTTCAATGAAGGAAGAGTTAGTCTCCTGGAGAATCTGAATAGAATTGCTCCCATTTAACTTGTTCTGAAAAGCTTCAGTAAAAGCCAAGTTTGAGTAAGTGCATTCCAAGATAGCTAATTCAGGGTTATGCCTCACTTTGTTCCTAGCATCATAGATAGCCCACATCTGATTGATAACTCTCGCCACTTTCTGTTTGTTCCACTTGCCAGATATAGAAATAAACCAGTCTTGAATGGCATTAGTTGAGTACTCAGGAATATCGTTCAGGTCCACCAAATCTTTCCAAAAGTCTCTCGAGGACCAGCACATAAAAATGCTGTGAGCATCCGTGTCTCTTTTACCACATAAGAAACAGGTATCAGTACCTCCTATCCTCTTAGCAATGTTAGCTAGGCAAGGGGTTATTTTGTTTAAGAATTTCCACACAAACAACAGGGCTCTGGGAGGGGACAAAGACTTGTGAGTTTTTTTCTCAAATTCTGAGAAGTGAGTAGAAGGAGAAGAGGAGCCTTCATGCCTGAGACTTTCAGACAGTCTTGAGTACCCTGATTTAACCGTGTAGATTCCTGAAGTGTTCCCTATCCAAGACCATGAATCTTTCTTGGTCAGATCAAATTTTGTATCAAGGATCTCTTTGGAATCTGAAGGGTTGAATAAAGAGTTGATAATGCTTCTGTTCCAAGTCTGATTGTCTTCATTAATCAACTGATTCACCCACTTTACATTTGGATCCTGAGAGAGAGTAGGTATAAGGGTTTTAGGGTTGTTTTTTTGGATCCAGGGTTGCCCCCAAATCATAGTGTTTCTTCCATCACCAATCTCAATATGGGCACCTAGGTTGATAACCTCAATAGCTGCAAGAAGGGAAGACCAGATAGGACTATCCTTATGACCTTTTGTTGCTTGGAGGATGTTTGTGTTTGGGAAATAAAGGGCTTTTAATGATTGACTAACTAAGGAGTTATCATTCGTCAGAATTCTCCACACTTGCTTAGCTAGGAGTGCAAGATTGAAATCAGCCACTGCTTTGAAACCTATTCCACCATATTCAGGTGCGGAGCACATCTGATCCCACTTTTTCCAGTGCATTGCTTTCTTGTTTTCTGATCCCGACCACCAATACTGTGAGCAGATAGAGTTAATCTTGTCAATGATATTCTTAGGAAGTTTGAAGAGGGACATGGTGAAGTTTGGGATAGATTGAAGAACACTCATTGTAAGCACAGATCTGGCAGCATGAGAAGTGGGTTTATTCCAGCCATGAACTTTCCTCTGTAGAGCTTCTAGTAAATAGCTAAATGTCTGTCTTTTGTTTCTACCCACTTTAAGGGGAAGGCCCAGGTATCTAGAAAAGTAGGGGACATGCTTGATGTTGAGAATATCAGCAAGATCATTTTTTAAAATTTGGGGAAGTTTGTTGCTGAAGACTATTTCTGATTTGTGGAGGTTTATTTCATGGCCAGAGGCTTGGAGAAAGCTCGAAAGGATGGAGGCAAGAGCTTGAACATTCTGCCTATTAGCTTTGCCATAAAAAATGATGTCATCAGCAAAAGCTAGATGAGAAATGGCCGGAGCATTCTTGGCTAGACTGATACCTTCAAAAAATTTGTTCGTCATGGCTTTGTTGAGTAATCTGGAGAGGGTCTCTTGGGCTAAGATGAACAGAAAAGGGGAGATAGGATCACCCTGTTCACCCCCTTTCTTGACAGAATTGTTTTGTTGGAGAACCATTAATGATAACAGAGCCTTTTACCGAGGTGACACAATTCATAACTGGTTTTCTCCAGCAATCTGGGAAGCCCATAGTGCTAATGACCTTGTCCAAAAACTTCCAGCTGAGTCTATCATAAGCCTTGCTCAGGTCTATTTTGCAGGAGAACAGACCATGGATTTTAGCTTTGGAGTTTGCAATTTTATGATGAAGCTCCCCGGCCAAAATAGCATTGTCAGTTATAAGACGGCCTTTTACAAAACCAGATTGATTTGGGGAAATGATATGAGGAAGAATATCTTGGACACGATTAGCAAGAACTTTTGTGGCTATTTTGTAGACAAAATTACAGAGGGCAATATGTCTGAATTTGGAAAGGCAAGTCACTCCTTTCTCTTTGGGGATCAGAGCTATAAAATATTTGTTGAGGTCCGGAGGAATCTCATGACCCTGGAGGTTATTTAGGACAGTTGAAATAACTTGGTTGCCCACATAGGGCCAATAGGCTTTAAAGAAGTTACCATTGAAACCATCAGGCCCCGGGGATTTGTTTGAGCCTAATTGCTTAGAGGCCACTAGGATTTCAGTATGAGTGTAAGGTTTGGACAGCTCTAAAAAACACTCAGGGGGGATGATATTTTGAATAGATTCAAGAGGCCTAGACATGTCCACATCTGGAGGGGCTTTAAACAGATTTTCGAAGAACTTGATACTTATACTTTCCAACTCAGGCCAGTCGAATTTGACTTGTGGTAAGTGGTTGATATGATTCTTTTTAAGCTTAAAGTAGTGCATTGATTGATCCGAAAGAGAGATCTGGAATCCATTAACGATTGTGTGTGAATAATCTTGCTTGATTTCTACCCAAGTCTCTGTTAGGAAAGGTCTCTGTTCAACGTTGTTATGTGCCCAATATCAAAACAAAGTTTCACCCAGTCTTTCAGTTTCACTTAAATCCATAGGTTACTTTGATTTGGGTCTATTTTTTTGTGTTACTTAGTACAGTAGTTCTACTAGCCAAACTTAGCATCTGTGTTTGTGCTCTATTTTGTTTCACTTCTTTCTCTATTGCTTATACCCGATTCTGTTTCTCTTAGTAAAGCATACCCTGTTACCAACTAATAAAATTATATGGTACAAGTTATAGTAGGATCTTTTGTACTACTCCGCATCATCATAGTGATGTCAAACTAAGTGTGGAATCTGCATAAAGGACAACCAGAAGCTGTAATACAGTGTGACCAATTTTTTAATCAAATGTCAGTGTCTGTTTCGAGTTTGAATCATTAACTATGCATTTCACAAGCTGTTTTAGGAAGCCATTTAGCATCTGTCTTTTGTTGGAAATATGAGTTAAAGTTTTAACCATCTATTTTTGCTGATGTTGCTGTCTACTTAAAGTATTATTGTTGCTAAAGTTTTAACCATCCGCTTCTTTTTATTCTTTCAGTTTGGCTACGTTTTGCTGCTGCTGTGCATAGAGATGTGCTGCGATGAATGTCTTGATCAAGTAAAAGACCTCCTATAATCCCTCTGTAAGAAAACAAATACCTAGTCTGTTCATCTTATTCTTCTTCATTTTCACTAATTAAGAAATATTCCGACAAGACCACTTACATATGAAATATGTCAGATTCTACTTAATTAATAGCAAACCACATACTACTAGTACTATGCATTGTCAGTTAAGGTTTTTGTTTTTCTTTAACATAACTTTATGTTGTTCCTTTCTTATTGTTTATTCAGGAGAAAATTAGGTCTTCAAGCGTCCCTTTTGTGTTAGCTCATCAGTGGCTCTCTATATTTTCCAGAGTCGGATCCGGCTTAGGGATGGTGGGGTCCACCATAAATTGTACCTCATGCCACACCATCTATATCACATGCTCAGGTTCCACCGAAAGGGAACCTGCACCAAGCTAGGGATGGAGATACTGATACGTCTGATAGTTCAGAGAGTGACTGATATGGTGTATGTATGATTATTGTAAATTTTTAGGTTTATCAGTATGGTTTTATGGTTATATTAACGATGTTGAATATTAGTTTTCGGATTTATAAAACGAGTTATATATATGTTATAGAATTAAATATTCTAAGTACTGTGCTTTATATAATATATAATTTGTGCCTATTGAACATTTTAACATTATATTGTAATAATTTTACTTCTAAAATAGCTTTATAATTCAAATATTAAAAAATGATGAATAAATCCTATAAACTAAATATGATCAAATAAATGCAAAATACAAAAAAATATAGACTTACGGATTACCTAGGGTCTGTCTAATAACAATAGTTAGTATAAAGGTCTGAAGGTAATCTGTAGGTAACACTTTACCTTCGGATTATTTCCGTAGGTAATATTTTACCTACGGATTACCTACGAAATGCTTAATAAAAATGGTTGTATAAGATGCCGTCGGTAATCCGTAGGTAAAATATTACATACGGACTATAGCCGTAGGTAATATTTTACCTACAGATTACCGACGGATATTAAGATGTGGGAAATGAAGACGTGGCATCGGATTACTGACGGATTTTCCGTAGGTAATCCGTAGGTAATTACGGCTGACATTTCCGTAGGTAATCCGTAGGTAATTTACCGACGGACTCATTTTTCCGTTGGTAATCTTATTATCGACCAATTAAATACCGGCGGATGTTTTGAGTGAAATTTTGAAATACCCCGAACTTAAATACAGGGATTAAAATTAACTTAATACGTATTTAAGCGCCTAATGGTACCTAATTAATAACAATAAGGAAAAATAAATCCAAGAGAAATAAAGAAACGCTTAAAAGGCAAAAAACGCTAAATAAGCGTTAAATAACCGTAGGAGGTATGAGACCTCGGTTAGCATATTATACGGATTCTAAAGGCTTAATAAGGCCTAAACAATATATGGGAACAACTCCCGAAGAAAACGGATCCAAATAATGAATTAAAACGCTAATAGAGCTTTAGAGCATGTTTTTCGAGAAAACCCGGAAACGTGACTTTAAGTGGTCAAACGGACCTGTAAAAATTATAAATCATTAAATAATAATTATTAAGCATTTATGGAAGCTTAATAACTAATAAAAATAATTAAACGAGGGAATTCCGGAAAACGGGCCCGGTTAGTGAACGGTATCTAAACCAGGGAAAATAACGAGCGTTTCCTGTAAAAGACGGAAAAAAAAGCTCCAGCTAGTATACTATATGGGGGCCGGTTTTTACTAGCCAAATAACCCCTCACACACACACATGTAACTAGCTAATTGAATAAGAGAGCAAAAAGCAAATAAAGTGACAAAGGTAAAAGTACCCTACATACTCTCTCACCTCTCACTTTTCTTCTCTCTCTCCCATTTCTTTCTACCCCACCGTACTCCCTCTCTTCTCCTTCCTCTGGCTGCGATTTGAGCTCCCCCTCTACAACCATGGAAGCTCCTCCTTCTACCTCATGCTCAAGCCACATTTGAGCTCCAATCACAAAAATAATTACATATTTGTAATCCCCTCATTCTCCTCTATCATTCTCTCTTTCAAAATTCGAAAAGGATGAGTTTCATCTCCATGGGTTTTCCCCATCCAAAGAGAGAAGCACACCATTATGGAGCTTGGAGTCTCCTCTTTCCAACAAGGTAAAAATCTACATGAAAAACTCATGTTTTCTCCACCTTGCTTCATAACCGATTTTTGCCACTTTGTAATGCCTTGTTTTCTCTCTCCCTTTTGAGCATAATATCAACCTTGAAATGGTGGTGGATTCACCTTCTTGAACCAACGGCTAAAACCCCTCTTAAAAGCTTCAAAAGGTAAACCCTAGAAATTGTGTTTTAACACTATAAATGAATTAGCATTAATTTAAGGTTAGTAGTTTAATTGCACTTGTTTTATGTGCTTTGGGTGATGGGAATGGAGTTTGGTAACTCCATTCCCCATATGGCCGATTTGGGCAAGAAAGAGAGAAGAAGGAGAAATGAAGAAGAAAGAAGGAAATAAGAGCTTAAGGTAAGAATTCTTTCTTGGATGGTAAATTTAATGCATTGGGATAATGAGAATGGGTAAACAAATAAAAGAACCCAAACTAATGTACTAGTATGGAAGTTTATGAAGTTTTGAGTATTTGAGGATTAGTATGTGAATTGTAGGCCTTAGAGCCAAGTGTATTGTGTATGTGCATTAGTAATGTGGATTGAGGAAGTAATGGTGTACTAAGATTTTGTATGTGGGCTGGTAGAACCCTTGTGGTTTGGCTAGATTAGGAAGGAGTTTGATGAGAAAACACATATGTGGAGAAGTAAGAAATGTAGAGGAACTATGGCAAAATTTTGGTAGGAATATGTACATGTAGAAATGACTTGGTGAATGGTAGAACCAAGGTATGTATTTGGATTAGTAGAGATGTTTAGTGGCACTGGAATGGTAGTTGTAGTATGAGGAATAAGAAATGTAAAATCAGTAACAAAGTGTATAGAAATACATTGGAGAAGTTAGGAAGAATTAGTGTGTAAGAATTTGGTGACAAGAGTGTTGGACTTGAAGAGGTGAGACAATGCATTGTAGGCCTTGGAGATGACATTAGGATAGGAAACTATGTATGGAGGAAGTAGGAACCAAAATCTGTAGCAAAGGGGTATCAAATTTGTATAGAAGGACTAGGAAAGATTAGTGTGCAAGAATTGGTAAAAAGAATGTTGGACTTGGGCATAGGTGGTATAATTGCTTAGAAATGAATTGGCATGGTAATAGGAGATGTATTTGGGATGCTAGGAGTGACATTGGTAGAGGAAATATTGAATGGTAGGAGTTGTAGGAAAATCCGTAGCATTAGAGAATGAAAAACTGTTGTATGTGTTGAAAGAAGTGAGGGAAATTGTGTAAGTTGTTTGATGGATTTAGTAATGGATTTGGTGGATGAACTAAGGTGATTTAGAATGTTTAAATGGTACTAAAACATGTTAGGATGTATGTTGGAAGATTGGGGAAACAATGGGTGAAATTGGGAAGGAAAAACAAAATTTGTAACAAGGTTCTGGAACCGTCCGACCCAGAGTCTGGATCGGACGTGGGTCGGACAGGGCTTAAACAACGAGATGTAAACTTTCTGGAATGGTCCGACCCAGAGCCGTGGATCGGACGTGGGTCGGACAGGCTAAAATTTTTCCGTCGTCGAAGTTTCTGACTTCGTCCGACCCAGACGTTGGGTCGGACGGAGCTTGGACGATAGGACCAAAACCTTCGGGAATGGTCCGACCCAGAGAGTATGGGTCGGACGGAACAGTGCTGGGTCGGACAGGGTAAATTTTCTGGGAACAAATCTTACTGGAATGGTCCGACCCAGGGCTTGGGTCGGACGGTGGGTCGGACGGCCCTATACTTACAAAAAAAAAAAACAGTAAGCTATTAACTAGTATATATACATATATATATATATATGTATACCCACCCATATATACGTGCATATATGTGTAAGTAAACCATTGTTAAGTAATTAAAAGTAAGTAAATAAAATGTAAGTATAAGAATGTGAAGACTTAGTAAGTATGAGTTAGGAAGCGTAAGGGTAACCGAATTAAATTAATGATAGTTAGATTAATTATTCGGTTGTATGTATATCATAGGATTTGAATTGTGAATACCGGAGGAACGTTGGGATACAAGTACAACGGTGAAAGGTATGATTTCTTCATGCCCTGTATCCTAATCTGGTTACCCCGATTTGTGTGCTTATCTGATCACCTAATAAGATAAATGCACGAATCGGACTATATTGCACCTACTTGTGCTTGTTTACATTGTTCTTGATATTTGTCATGAACAATAGTTTGTATAATTCATGAAACATATGAATGATGATGAAGTGTATCGTACTCGTAGTGTACTTGTATATTGTAATGTATTTGTATGTAGGTGTATATTCGTGTTGTATTATTGTGGCTTGGATGTTGACTTGTGCTAATTCCTAACTACCTAACTCCTAACTTAAGTGAGTAAATTGGAATGAGTACAAGTCCGATATAGCTTCGGCCACGCGTGAGGATGCGGAGTCACAAGAGGTTGGCTGCAATTCTGACTCTTAAACTGGTCCGCGGCCCAAATCCCTTAAATGGGTAGCATCCCGGATTAGTGAGTCAAGTAAATCCCGGAGGTGAGACGGTGTACTCCCCAGGGCCGGAGGTCCCGACGACTTAACTTGAGTAAGAGTAAGAGTAAGTAAGTATGGATCCGTAAGTAAGTATGTGTATGAGTATGTATGTGTATGAAGTAACGAGTAAAAGAGTAATCTCCACCCGATTAACCCGGGTGGACCAAAGAAGCTAACAAGAATTGTATATTGTGTATGTAATGAGTATGTGTAATTCGGAAGAGGTAAGTATGTATTGGTTGGTTTATATCGTATCCCTTGTGTGAACTGAATTGTATGTATGTATGTTGTGTAAGTATTATGGTACTGTGTGTAAGAGCATGTATGCATGTATGCTTGTATGAAATGAACCGCATGTATTCGACCAAGTGGTCGGCGTACCCTCACTAGTACGCGGGGTATGCGGTTATCATGCTCGGCGAAAGCTGACCCCTTCGGGGGACATTTTTTAGTGTGCAGGTACCCGAAACGAATATGGTCAAGGAAGAGACCGGAGGCACACCCTGGTATTTGGAAGTAAGTAGCGTGTGAGGAACGGGTAGTAAGTAGTCTCTTAGTGGGTATGTATGAACTTTGAAGAGATAGTACATTGTATAAGGATCTTAGTAAACTCGGTATGCATATTATATTGTATTGTACTTGGAGTATTGTATTGAATGGAGATTGTAGTAGCATTTGGTAAATGGAGAATGCATTGTAGATTTGTAGTACTCGGGATTCCGGTCCATCAGACCGATGCTGTATGTAGAATCGGTAGCCTTGTTAGTCACGTGGGTGACTAACGGCATTGTATCACCCAATATATGTAAGTAGGTATCCGCTGCGTGCATCTAATGAGTAAGGAGATTGGACGTTAATGACTGTATTAATAGTAGGGGTGTTACAAAAAGTGGTATCAGAGCGAAGTATCGCTCTGATGACTGGAAATACCAAGTTTAGGAAATACCGAGTTAGGAATTAGAAGCTTAGGGCTAAGGGCTGAGTGTTAGCATTAGAGATATGCTAATTAGGAACTACCGGTGAGTACCGGATACCTACAATACCAGTCCCGCCCGCCGCAAACCCCACTGTATAACTTGGGAAAGTACGCCAGAGAGAAGGAAAGTCCTCTCATACTCGGGAAACCCCGATCTGGCAGTTGTAAAGAAATCACACAGTAAACAAGAACTTGATAAGTAGTAGAATCCAAGAAATGGAAGTCCCGGAGATGGATCCCGGTTCAACAACAATACCCGCACTCAATAGCGGGCGAATGAGCACTCCAACCATAAGGAGGCTACAACCTACAACAGCATGGGGCGACGTGCTTAGCAGTCGCGAGAACCTAGCTAATCAACCATCAACAGGGAAAGAAGCACTAAGCGTGCAACAGAATGAAAAAGGGAGCAGTAACGGAACCCGAGACACAAGTCTATGGGATAGTAACACTTGAATAATACCACCAACGGTATACTAGCTGACTAAGGACATAGTCGGAGCGGTTAACTCCAAAACTATGACGCCATTAAGGTTGCAATACCTGGCCAACATAGCTCAGACAACTACAAGAACAACCATGAAATGTAATCCAATAGGACTACAAGAGTAGTGCCTAAACAAGGAAGGCTCAGTAACCACCACCGATGTGTGGGAGCGAGCCGCAAGGAACGACACTAAACCAAATAGAACGGGAACCTCCAAGGAGTGGAGAAGTACCCAGATCTACGACAGAGATGTCTAGACCACCAAGAAGCTACCTAAAGGAGCGAGTATACCAATCATAGATCAATAAGGTCGAGGGAAGCGTCAACGAGACTAACAAACATAATTGGAAACCATACCGAGGCTGGTATAGGATTACTCAAAAACCACCAGTACCACGCACTTGCCACGGCAAGTGCAGTAACAACACGAATATGTAAAGGAACACTAATACGTCACAAGTACATAGTAATGTACGGTGACCGTAACGAAACAACCACAGGAATAAACGTCCTAAAACTGAAGGAATGGAACCTTGGAAAGGCCTAACGGCCCGACCACTGTATTTAGAACATACCAGTCAGCGAGAGGCTAGACTTGGTCAGGACCTCCAACGTGGCTATGCCATGAGAGATTTTTTTAACACCGAACCATTGTTTTAAAACCCAAAATTTCTTTTCAAAACCACAACCCTCTTTTAAAAACCTTGGATTTTAAAACCAGACCAACAGTATTATGGTGAGTATCATAGGATGATACAAGAGGAGTTGGCAACAGAATACTTCACCTAGGCGTGTGACGAACACTACGAGTATACCCGTTACGGGATGTGGGACAACCGCACTCCGAAGGAGCTTGTGGGCCCGACATTTCGTTGGGTAAGTGGTAACGTATCAACATGGTACCCACGTATGTATACATGTAGTGTACGACACACGGGAAGTAGTCAACTCCGTTCTACGGACCATCAGTAAGTTCAACCCAAGACAGCTGGACACCTCAGAGGATCAAGCATAAAGGAACTCAGAAAATCCATCTGAAGATGAGGAATAAGAACTAGGAAGTGCAAGGAGCACATGCTAATAAGTATAGACATTGGATATGTCTCAAATAATCCAAGCAATTACCTGACAGCTGATGGATGGAATGCCCAGCCTAAACACACTAAGGCAGCGCCTAACGTGAACACCACAATGCTCAGTAAACGGGACAGAATTCCCAAGAGCAACCCCAAGATTACCATAAATATACTCCAGCATTGAAGGGAATACCAAACCTAGTCTTAAACACTAGGAACAAGCATAAGCAGTCTACCCAAGGACGGGAGACGTGATGACCCAAAAGGGGAAAACTCAAGTACAACACCACAAGAAGGTACGTGGACAACATGTCACCAACATTAGCCGGGTGTAACGGCATGCTTCAACAGCACTCAGGAGCAATCCTTGAAGGGTGTCTGCATTGCAACAGTCGAACACAGCGACATGATAAAAGCACGAAGTTAGAACGAACACGGACCCGAAGGGATTTCACTTAACAGGAAATGCCCTAAGATATTGAGAGACCATTAACATCAGATTACCTAAAGGGTCTCCTATGAACGGAAGCGTGATGTCACGACTTACCATGGAGCCCAATAATACCTCCAACCTATGACGGTATACAAGGAGTGGAAACATGCATAAGCAGCTTGCAAAGAGCATAGCTCGCAGCAATACGGCTTAAAAGCCACCAACCAACTACGTGTGTAACCTTAAACGGTTGCAAAACCCACACCATTACTAACAAGACTTGCAAGAGGGATTGCCTCATACGACAAGAAATCAACAACTGGACCATAAATTCAAACCCAACATCCTGAGTGGCTTGGAGTATTGGCCAACTCAACGTCACTGTCACTAGAGCATCAGCCTAGTATACAGTTGACGGAGTGTAAATACCCCTCATGCCTTCCGTAGCGATGGTAGCACAAGGCATGAGAATCATGATAATGCCAACATTAGCCTAGTCCACACTTGGACACTACGAGAAACCCAAGGGAAGGTACCCCTCGTTAACCAAAGACCACTAAATGCGGTGATGATGTGAACCCTTAGAAAAGGCTTCCATCTACTATAACAATAAAACCACGCAATAGATATTGCCAAGGGGTGATGGAATAAGGAAATCAGATTTTCGAACCATTACGACTTAAAGGAGTAAGCATACTCCATATGTACTCAAGCATGTGGTGAACATTGTGTAAACACCAACATAGCAAACCTTGACGTTAGACCTATGAGTGGAGACAAACCCCTCAACAAGAAATTCACTTGTCAGTGATAGAATACCCTCCAATTGGAGAACGGGACCAGAAAACCCTTGAAGTTTCACGGGATGTCCTGGTAATATACATACAAGCAAAACTACACAACCAGAGCCTAAACCAATGCTCAGCACTGAAAGGCAACAATTATCAAAGCAATTAATGTGAACACACATTGAACACCATGAATGACCAACTTGTGGGAACTCCAAGTGTATTTACACCATAAGGAAATGGTGCCGAGGACAATGTCACTAAGTAAAAGGGAACTACCATGGTAACAGAAACAGTAAAAGCAATGTTGTATAATGAGTAAGAATACGGTGCGCAATAAGCGACCAATAGGAGGAAGTAGCAGACGTATAAGTATGAGATGACACACAAAAATATTCTTTCCTATCACATTAGTGACTTACTGTCAAGCGTTTACGCCTCTACACTCTGTATGACTGAGTGTTTTGGTATTGCACTTGTGCAGCTAATGATCTAATGGGATGGCTAAGGATATGGAGAATGTAAACCGTAGTAAACCTTCTTTTCACCAACGAACATGGCACTAGCCAGTTAAGCAAGCTTAGCAACAAACCGTACGGCCTAAGGCCAAAGAAGCACGAAGAGTGCACAATACACTAACAATCACAAAATGTGAATTCCAATGGAATAAAGGTGAAAGGAGACTTAAGAAAGTCACTAGGACCGACGCATAGAAATGCAAGGTCATACAAGTAAAGGACACTTGTACTGAACCAGAAGAACTGGTATAATTCAGAAGCTATTGACAACAGAGGAAGCACTACAACTAAGTAGTGACTTAACCCGCCCGACAACAAGTCGGAGGAACTTAACGAATAATCGTGGAAGCACGAATAGCATGTGCAGTAGATTACAGAGAGCTGGTTATAAATCCTAAACTCGTTGAGTTCAAGCACGGTAAAAGAATACCGCATTTGTGTAGTAAACCTTATTCACATAATAGATGGATAAGAAGGTGATGTATAGCACATTAAGGATAACACGAAGGGTAAGTAACCCAAGCTATCAGGGTCGCGCAGCAGAAGCTAGTGGGCCCTAACTAGGAGAAGATATACCTAGTGAGTATAGCAAAATGGCTGTTAATGCCTTGAAGCCTGATAGGCTAGAACCGAATTAACGATGAGTTAAATAAACTCATATAGGAACTCTTGGTGCAAAGACTAAACCGTTGGTATGGTTAAGACCCTTTGACCAGAGCATATTCTATAGTATACCGTAGTGAAGCTAAACACTTCAGTTTCCCAAACTGATTAAACCAATGTTTAATAATAATAACATATGGTAGATTACGTGGGCGTAATCCCTTTTAAGGGGGGTAGAGCGAAAACTGCTTAATGTAAGTTTTATGAATAAAACACTTAAACCGTAATGTGCATAGCACAAATGAGAATCAAATTGATGATTGGTACTATGTTAAATAAACATAAGTACTCATTCGAATTGTAATTATGGTAACTAGGCATTAAACATGCAAATACCATAGGAGGAATGTACCTATCTTGTAACACCAGTGTAAGAGTATTAGTAAAAGAAAAGTAATGAGTAGTGGACGAAGCTCCACAAGTATTGTAACCTTTGAAGAAGTAGTACGAAATGAATGAGGATAGTAGATGAAGGAAGTTTATGAGTAGTAGAATCGTAAGTAATATATTTGAAACAATTGAAGACAACTAAATCTTAGAAATGAAGTATTCCTTAGTTAGAATATAGGATATGATGGTGAGTAATGGACGGAAGTAGTGAAGGTTGATGAAATGAGCATTAGGATTGAACCATGGAGTAAAGCATTTGGGAAATAGAGTGAGGATGATTGATGGACTGATTCCATCCTTTGGAGATGTATGGATTCGTAACCACGACTAGAAAGAATAAAAAGATAGATGAAAACAATTAAATTATTTGTTTTGTTGAACCTGATGTGGGAAGTCGAACTTGATCCTGATCAGATCAAGGGAAACCGAACACAAATTGGGGTGGAAAGATAGTTCAACACTGATGCTGATCACATCAGGGTCGAATGATTCTCGAAGCTCCCCTCAAGTGGTCACAAGAATCCACATAGGATAGAAGTAATGAACATAAATTGGAATCTGGAGTTGTATGTTTTGAAGGATTTCTATGTAGCCGTGAGGAAGGATTTTCCTTAGACTAGAGACTAGAGTATTTGTTGGAAGCTGGTACGGGAGAAGATAGTAATATATTATGTTGTATTATTCCAAGGGCGGCGGGACATAGAGGAGTCCCGTGTCTAGATGATCTGAGCGCCTACGGGATTGGAATGTGTACTGCATCGCTTGGGGATAGCCTTACATTGTATGTATGTATAAATTTGGTAATGAGGAACCGGATGGTGGTCGGTAGTAATGCGGATTGGAATAACTATAGTACATTGGTATAGTATGGTATGTAGGAACCTTGAGGGATTTGGGAATGGTAAGGAGGAAGGATGTATGACTTTGGCACTAGGCAAGTAAAGAGTAAGATAGTAATCCCATAACCTCGAACAACTTTGAGGACAAAGTTTCTTAAGGGGGGTAGATTGAAATACCCCGAACTTAAATACAGGGATTAAAATTAACTTAATACGTATTTAAGAGCCTAATGGTACCTAATTAATAACAGTAACGAAAAATAAATCCAAGAGAAATAAAGAAACGCTTAAAAGGCGAAAAACGCTAAATAAGCGTTAATAACCGTAGGAGGTATGAGACCTCGGTTAGCGTATTATACGGATTCTAAAGGCCTAATAAGGCCTAAACAATATATGGGAACAACTCCCGAAGAAAACGGATCCAAATAATGAATTAAAACGCTAATAGAGCTTTAGAGCACGTTTTTCGAGAAAACCCGGAAACGTGACTTTAAGTGGTCAAACGGACCCGTAAAAATTATAAATCATTAAATAATAATTATTAAGCATTTATGGAAGCTTAATAATAATAAAAATAATTAAACGAGGGAATTCCGGAAAATGGGCCCAGTTAGTGAACGGTATCTAAACCAAGGAAAATAACGAGCGTTTCCTGTAAAAGACGGAAAAAAACGCTCCAGCTAGTATACTATATGGGGGCCGGTTTTTACTAGCCAAATAACCCATCACACACACACATGTAACTAGCTAATTGAATAAGAGAGCAAAAAGCAAATAAAGTGACAAAGGTAAAAGTACCCTACATACTCTCTCACCTCTCACTTTTTCTCTCTCTCCCATTTCTTTCTACCCCACCGTACTCCCTCTCTTCTCCTTCCTCTGGCTGCGATTTGAGCTCCCCCTCTACAACCATGGAAGCTCCTTCTACCTCATGCTCAAGCCACATTTGAGCTCCAATCACAAAAATAATTACATATTTGTAATCCCCTCATTATCCTCTATCATTCTCTCTTTTCAAAATTCGAAAAGGATGAGTTTCATCTCCATGGGTTTTCCCCATCCAAGAGAGAGAAGCACACCATTATGGAGCTTGGAGTCTCCTCTTTCCAACAAGGTAAAAATCTACATGAAAAACTCATGTTTTCTCCACCTTGCTTCATAACCGATTTTTTCCGCTTTGTAATGCCTTGTTTTCTCTCTCCCTTTTGAGCATAATATCAACCTTGCAATGGTGGTGGATTCACCTTCTTGAACCAAGGGCTACAACCCCTCTTAAAAGCTTCAAAAGGTAAACCCTAGAAATTGTGTTTTAACACTATAAATGAATTAGCATTAATTTAAGGTTAGTAGTTTAATTGCACTTGTTTTATGTGCTTTGGGTGATGGGAATGGAGTTTGGTAACTCTAGTCCCCATATGGCCGATTTGGGCAAGAAAGAGAGAAGAAGGAGAAATGAAGAAGAAAGAAGGAAATAAGAGCTTAAGGTAAGAATTCTTTCTTGGATGGTAAATTTAATGCATTGGGATAATGAGAATGGGTAAACAAATAAAAGAACCCAAACTAATGTACTAGTATGGAAGTTTATGAAGTTTTGAGTATTTGAGGATTAGTATGTGAATTGTAGGCCTTAGAGCCAAGTGTATTGTGTATGTGCATTAGTAATGTGGATTGAGGAAGTAATGGTGTACTAAGATTTTGTATGTGGGCTGGTAGAACCCTTGTGGTTTGGCTAGATTAGGAAGGAGTTTGATGAGAAAACACATATGTGGAGAAGTAAGAAATGTAGAGGAACTATGGCAAAATTTTGGTAGGAATATGTACATGTAGAAATGACTTGGTGAATGGTAGAACCAAGGTATGTATTTGGATTAGTAGAGATGTTTAGTGGCACTGGAATGGTAGTTGTAGTATGAGGAATAAGAAATGTAAAATCTGTAACAAAGTGTATAGAAATACATTGGAGAAGTTAGGAAGAATTAGTGTGTAAGAATTTGGTGACAAGAGTGTTGGACTTGAAGAGGTGAGACAATGCATTGTAGGCCTTGGAGATGACATTAGGAGAGGAAACTATGTATGGAGGAAGTAGGAACCAAAATCTGTAGCAAAGGGGTATCAAATTTGTATAGAAGGACTAGGAAAGATTAGTGTGCAAGAATTGGTAAAAAGAATGTAGGACTTGGGCATAGGTGGTATAATTGCTTAGAAATGAATTGGCATGGTAATAGGAGATGTATTTGGGATGCTAGGAGTGACATTGGTAGAGGAAATATTGAATGGTAGGAGTTGTAGGAAAATCCGTAGCATTAGAGAATGAAAAACTGTTGTATGTGTTGAAAGGAAGTGAGGGAAATTGTGTAAGTTGTTGATGGATTTAGTAATGGATTTGGTGGATGAATTAAGGTGATTTAGAATGTTTAAATGGTACTAAAACATGTTAGGATGTATGTAGGAAGATTGGGGAAACAATGGGTGAAATTGGGAAGGAAAAAAAAAATGTAACAAGGTTCTGGAACCGTCCGACCCAGAGTCTGGATCGGACGTGGGTCGGACAGGGCTTAAACAACGAGATGTAAACTTTCTGGAATGGTCCGACCCAGAGCCGTGGATCGGACGTGGGTCGGACAGGCTAAAATTTTCCGTCGTCGAAGTTTCTGACTTCGTCCGACCCAGACGTTGGGTCGGACATGGGTCGGACGGAGCTGGACGACAGGACCAAAACCTTCTGGAATGGTCCGACCCAGAGAGTATGGGTCGGACGGAACAGTGCTGGGTCGGACAGGGTAAATTTTCTGGGAACGAATCTTACTGGAATGGTCCGACCCAGGGGCTTGGGTCGGACGGTGGGTCGGACGGCCCTATACTTACAAAAAAAAACAGTAAGCTATAACTAGTATATATACATATATATATATATATATATGTATACCCACCCATACATACGTGCATATATGTGTAAGTAAACCATTGTTAAGTAATTAAAAGTAAGTAAATAAAATGTAAGTATAAGAATGTGAAGACCTAGTAAGTATGAGTGAGTTAGGAAGCGTAAGGGTAACCGAATTAAATTAATGATAGTTAGATTAATATTCGGTTGTATGTATATCATAGGATTTGAATTGGAATACCGGAGGAACGTTGGGATACAAGTACAACGGTGAAAGGTATGATTTCTTCATGCCCTGTATCCTAATCTGGTTACCCCGATTTGTGTGCTTATTTGATCACCTAATAAGATAAATGCACGAATCGGACTATATTGCACTACTTGTGCTTGTTTACATTGTTCTTGATATTTGTCATGAACAATAGTTGTATAATTCATGAAACATATGAATGATGATGAAGTGTATCGTACTCGTAGTGTACTTGTATATTGTAATGTATTTGTATGTAGGTGTATATTAGTTTGTTGTATTATTGTGGCTTGGATGTTGACTTGTGCTAATTCCTAACTACTAACTCCTAACTTAAGGAGTAAATTGGAATGAGTACAAGTCCGATATAGCTTCGGCCACGCGTGAGGATGCGGAGTCACAAGAGGTTGGCTGCAATTTTGACTCTTAAACTGGTCCGCGGCCCAAATCCCTTAAATGGGTAGCATCCCGGATTAGTGAGTCAAGTAAATCCCGGAGGTGGGACGGTTGTAGTCCCCAGGGCCGGAGGTCCCGACGACTTAACTTGAGTAAGAAGTAAGTAGTAAGTATGGATCCGTAAGTAAGTATGTGTATGAGTATGTATGTGTATGAAGTAACGAGTAAAAGAGTAATCTCCACCCGATTAACCCGGGTGGACCAAAGAAGCTAACAAGAATTGTATATTGTGTATGTAATGAGTATGTGTAATTCGGAAGAGGTAAGTATGTATTGGTTGGTTTATATCGTATCCCTTGTGAACTGAATTGTATGTATGTATGTTGTGTAAGTATTATGGTACTGTGTGTGTAAGAGCATGTATGCATGATGCTTTATGAAATGAACCGCATGTATTCGACCAAGTGGTCGGCGTACCCTCACTAGTACGCGGGGTATGCGGTTATCATGCTCGGCGAAAGCTGACCCCTTCGGGGGACATTTTTAGTGTGCAGGTACCCGAAACGAATATGGTCAAGGAAGAGACGGAGGCACACCCTGGTATTTGGAAGTAAGTAGCGTGTGGAGGAACGGGTAGTAGTAAGTGTCTTTTAGTGGGTATGTATGAACTTTGAAGAGATAGTACATTGTATAAGGATCTTAGTAAACTCGGTATGTAGATTATATTGTATTGTACTTGGAGTATTGTATTGAATGGAGATTGTAGTAGCATTTGGTAAATGGAGAATGCATTGTAGATTTGTAGTACTCGGGATTCCGGTCCATCAGACCGATGCTGTATGTAGAATCAGTAGCCTTGTTAGTCACGTGGGTGACTAACGGCATTGTATCACCCAATGTATGTAAGTAGGTATCCGCTGCGTGCATCTAATGAGTAAGGAGATTGGACGTTAATGACTGTATTAATAGTAGGGGTTGTTACAAATTTTGTCGGTAATCCGTCGGTAATTCTGATTACCTACGGACAATTCCGTAGGTAATTTACTTTTTTCTAGTAGTGTTTGTTTAGTTTGATTTCATAATTTAGTCACAATTATCTCGTAGCTAACTAGATGTACGGCTGGTGGAGTATAATTGAGTTAAACATCTTCAATCATGTAGTACAAATCGGCTAGAAAGTATGGTTAGGATTTAATTTGAATACTTAATGGTATTAGGCTTTAGCTTGGATTTGTTAGCTTGGTTTAATTTGATAACTTGTTTAACTGCAGGTGGTGTTCGGCTGTGTTGGAGCAACTAGGCAGCTCCACTTTGTAGACTTACGGCTGAATAAAGCCTTAGGAGATCACTCACCATTAGTTTTATTTTTGTCATTAGATTAGGCTTTCTTGTTGTTTTTATTTGTCTATTAACAGCACTAATCTTTGTTTTTTTGTGCAGGTGTTCGGTTATGCTGGAGCAAATGAGCAGTTCCAATTCCTGCACTCTTACGGTAATGGAGTATCTAGATGGGTTGATTAAGTTTTGTTAATTGTAAAGTGAGCTAATCTTGTTCATTAGTTTTTATTTCCTTTGCTAAATCACACAGCACTAAACTCCACTACCTAAACCTGATCGGCTGCAACTAAAATGGGAGCTCCACTTCCTGTATTGTTACAGTAATGGAGGTTCTAGGTAGCTATTTGATTTGTTAATTACAAACATGATTATCTTGGAAGTTAGGTATATGTTTGTTAGGTTATTTAATTGTCTATTAAGCTCTCCTCTACAGATTCCAATCGGTAAGCACATGTGCTGGTGATGAATCAATTTGAACATACAATATACTAGTCTAAAGTTGATTTAGTTGTCATTTTATGTAATGTAATCCCCTTGCTTTTGTATGCACTAACTTTCTTGCTGTTCCCTTGCAGATTACACGGTGGAGAAGGCCTCTAATGACAGTAATTGATTGCTGTGTCATCATATAATTCATGCTACTATGACTCATCATCTACAAAACGGTTTTTGAACTATAAACTAGTCAGATGTGGCCCATTTTAACGCCTGCAATAGAGATCAATTGAGACTTATTTTTGCTTTAATTCCTATCACATTATATTTTAATAAGACCATACTATTATGTGTAATAGGTTCCAGCATTTAATTGGTACATTTTATTATGATAAAAGATGAAAGTTTTAAGGTAAAAATGTTGATTTTAAGTACCTATTTATACTATGAGTTTAGTACTGCCATCAATTGATTTAGATGGTCATTTTATCCACTTTTAAGTTTGTCAACTCGTGGCTTATTAAAACTTCAAGTCAATTGCGTAAAACGCATTTTTGTGACACCTCAAGGCGCGTTTTTGTACTTTAAGGATTTTTCTGGGAATTAATTAGTTGCTATGACTTCCAAGTGTATATTGACATTGTTTATAGTCAATAATAATATATTAAGGTGTTACATTGAGTTGTATGGAGTTATACTAACTCGGAACATAATTCTCGGGCTACCCAGGCAAAAAGGAGCGTTAAGAAAATCCTCCCGAGTACTTTGTCTTTAACTGAGAATTTATCTTGAGAACTTCATCTTAAATGTTCATGAAGGTACTTTTATGCATTTAGAATGAGGTGTAATGCTTTATTTTATTTTATAAGGTATTTCTGGGACTTTCGGCCTTAAGGGGCCTTTAAGGGAATTCCTAGGCATTTCGTATTTCTACTCAGTTTTAACTGAGGACTTGTGTTTCAAAGGTCATATAATGATCCTTGGTTACTTCATGTGAATTTTATAGCTTAAATATCTTGTTTATCTTAAGGTCGGGCTTTAACGTAAGTTTTTTGACCTTAAGGAGTTTAGGTGCATTTTAACGCCCGAGTGTTTATATACTTTCTTAGGGTTTCATAATTCCCCAAATAATATTTATAATTCCTCAAATAATATTCATTTACTTATATTTAATTATTTAAATGTTAGGGGTATTTCAGTCTACCCCCTGAAAAGGACTTCGTCCCGAAGTCATAACTTATATTTGTTCATCCTATGGAATCAAGTTCCTCTTATCTATTCCCTGTATACCTATCATTACAGGGTGTCAACATTATATTGACATCTCTATATTGCATCACTACTCTGAGTGTATATAATTCCTATAGACAGATATTCTTTATTCGTGATAATAATATATCACAACATAATAATTTAATAAATACTATAAAACAATGCGTGTTCCAACTTCCTAGCTATCCCACTCGGTCATCGCTGCACATGTGCAATACCAAATCCTCAGTCCTGCAGAGTGCAGAGGCGTAAACCCTTGGCAGTGAATCTCTTGTGTGATTGTAGGAATAAATATAAATATACTGTAAAGTAATTAATTGCTTCATAAACATCCAAGTGTTACATAGGACACAATCATAACTTATTCAAGTGTCACATAGGACACAACAATAACCATACAAGTGTCTCACAGGACATATCAACGACCATTCAACCAATTGCACACACATGCGCAACAATTAAACACAAATAACCATACACAAAACGAATATAGACTGCAGATATGCAAGTCGCACCATACACTGCAGACGTTATAATCTGAGTGGTTAGAACAGGTATAATTAACATAAAAGAAAGAAATTAAAACCCAAAAATAACGTCGGGCTGCAAATAAATCCCGGTCGCAGTAGTATAGTGAAAATGTAAGCAACCGGATGTCGAACCGTGGGACTAATGTACATATAATAGTACCTAAGCGTGTCACAAGAGGGTGGATTAATTGACTTGTAAAATAAATAAAAAGAAAAGATAAAATAAACTAAGTTGACAGATAAATAAAATGGAACTCTGGGTCAGGTTAATATAATCTGCATAATTAAGCTATCTCTACTGGTTTAATAATTTGGCAAGGTTCCTGTAAATATCTTAAGGACTAAGTCATAGCCTCATAAGAACTCGTTCACCTGTAATGCAAGGTTCTATTCAAGGTTCAAGCAAAAGCCTGCGAACGGCAGAGGAGTATTTGAGGAATTACATTTGCAACTGAATACTAACTCATTAAATCATAATAAAGCTTCCTCCAGTTATACGCCTTAATTAACCTGTCTATTTATCACCGGTCTGATCAAAATAGACTTAGGAAAGCAATTTAATAAATTCGCGAGATCTATTAAAAAGGTGCATGATAACCTTTAAGCGTAACAAACTGTATATAAATAAACCAGTAGAAATATTGCATAATTAGTACAGATATATAATAACTATTCCCAGAGTAAACGTAAACTAGCCTAACATATTAAATAGAAAGATAGAGACGAGAGTAATAGAAATCATCCGTAATCACTCCGTCTCACTCTGCTATTTTGTGTACGTAGGGCTAGAGGTGAATTTGTGGAATGTAAAATAAAATGGAGAAGGCGGGAGAAGAGAAGTGAGATGGTGGTGAAGTGGTCGTGGATCGATTGGTGAGTTCGTGTGTCTCCTTTATTGGGTGAAGCTCGTGGGTTTAAATAGGGAAAGGAAGAAGAAGAAGGAAGTAGATAAGTAACGCGTGAGGAGCTCGTTGATTGCTTCTCTGATTGCTCCCATTAATTGCAGGGGACAGAGCGTGCAGAGTAGATGGATAAATGCAGACAGACAGTGGACGAGTTGAAGAAGTCGGCGAAGGCGAGTTGCAGACGGCGCGCGAAGATAAGCTCGCGCAACATTTATACATGACCGCCTGATAACATGCGGTCCTCTCTGTGCTGTCCGCCAATTAACCAGCGGTTCCATGTGTCTCGTCCGCCTAATGAGGAGGCGGTAGCCTCTCTTCTTTTCCGCCTGAAAGAAGGCGGTAGTATATGCCACGTCCGCCCATTATATAGGCGGTACTCTCTTGTGTGTCCGCCAGGCGGTTGCGCCTCTCCAGACCGCCAGATACGAGGCGGTACTCTCTTGTTCAACCGCGAGGCGGTAGCGCCTCTCTAGACCGCCAGATACGAGGCGGTTGCCTCAGCCTCGTCCGCCCGGCGGTTGCTCGTGTGACGTCCGCCACTTAGGGGCGGTTGCACAGTCCACCGCGTGCCTCTCGCGTGCCTCTGTTTGACTGGCTCTACATTCTTCGTTATAAGTCCGTTTTCTGAGCCGTTTGCGTCTATGTGTTCGTCTCTTTATCTACTTTACTCCCAGCTTGGTTTTCCTCATGTTTGAACAATAAATTTGTGAGATAAACAATAAAACATAAACTAGAGGAAAATTAACCGAAGTGGAGAAATGAGCAAGAAAAGTGCTAATATTATATATGAAATACACCTAATAAACATGCTCATTTGGACACTTATCACACCCCCACACTTATCTTTTGCTTGTCCTCAAGCAAAATCACGTACCCAAGTAGGGAATGCTCAATACTAACAAATATTATTGTGAAGGGTAGGATAAACATGATCTTTTAAACTTTATGAGGAGTGTGAAAAATTAACTGCTGGTGGCATAGGTGTGCTCAGGGTGAAAATAAAATATAGAGTTTCGGGGTATGATCCAAGGTACTTCAATGTTTCTTTTAGGTGACTCTGAGAACTTTTACCATGGCCAACTTCTCTCAAGAATGGGCATTTAGGAGAAAACAAAAGGAAAAATAGATTTATGCATTTGTTTCACTTTTGCAAGGGATGAGAAAATGTAGGCATCATGCCTTTGTATTTAAGAACACTCAACTCTCTTTTGTTGGTTACCAATGGTGTCTCGCAAGTCTCTTATTTTTTTGTATTCTTCTTTTTTTTTCTTCTTTTTTTTAACAGAGAAGTTCCCCTTAGCAATCCCTAAGAGAGAAGACAGAAAGAAACCCTGAGCAATAAAATCCAACCATTTGCAGATTATTTGGTCACACCGCATATAAAATGCTCCTCAAAAGTAATCAAAATTTTAAAATTTGTACCATTTCTCCTACAATTCATAATAGTATTTATTCTTAAAGAGAACAACCCACATATAAAGGGTCCACGATATTGAATTGGACAAACTCATGATAAGGAGAGAGATTAAACATTTAAGCACAAAATGTCACCGAAAAGGGCACACTCCCCACACTTAAATTGAACAATGTCCTCATTGTTCACCAGAAAAACAAGGGAAGGTCTCAGAAGACCTTTTCGGTTAGTAGATAAATAGAGAAAACACAAAGTTCACAAATAAACATTTAAGCACATAAACGCTCCTCTGCAGTTTTTATTTAAATAAAAGCAAAAGTAAAGAAACTGGTACTCCCCTGATTTTATTTTTGCTAGTCGTTAAAGGAGTTCCCCCACACTTGAGCTTCAGCCTCAAGTAGCGTAGCTTGGTTGCGGTGTCTATATGAAGGTGCACCTGCAGAAGACACTAGAAGCAACCATACTAAAAACGGGGTTAAAAGTTAGCAAAAATAAAATTTAAAGAGAACCTGAAAATTAAAAGAACATAAAAGCAAATAAAATAAAAGTACACCCGGGTTGCCTCCCAGGAAGCTGCCCTTCTTTAACGTCTTTGGCTAGACGCCTGCTCGTTATCCTGGATCAAAACAAAACGTTACCTCGGCATATAAAATAAGAAAATTAATACTCCACAAAATCAGGTGTTTGAGGAGGTACTGCCGGGAACGTAGTTCTAACAGAAGACCCGGCGGTGATGCTTTGTCTTCCTCAAATTGGAGGATGTAAACATCATCCTCTTGTAGGTGAGGCTTGTAGAAAGAACGCCGATTGATATCATCTTCAGAGAAAGTTAATTCTTTGAAAGTGATAGTGGCGTCTTGTTTGGATATATTGGCGGGAGGTGGTGGCAGTTCCTTCTCTTCATTTTCGAGGATGTAAATATCCTCATTGTCTGGGTATATTATAGAGAAGGATGGAAAATAGCGGTAATTGATTTTAGAGGGAGGGGTCTTTATGAATGGCTCATCTGTAGTGGGGTGTTCTACCTCTTGAACTTTTTCGCTCATTGATTGCTCTAGTAGTTGAGCGATTCTCTCCAGGTAGTCTGGTTGATCTTCTAACCAGAGTTGCTCTTGGACTATGAGACAATTCTCAAAATCATGAGCTCCCCCACATTCGGAGCAGTATAAATCCTCCTGCCAAAGTTCAAACGCTTCTTCCATTTGCCGTGTACAAAATTTTTTTGTATTTTTCTGTATAAAACAAAACTACTGAAAAAGATTAGAAAATAAAAGGATTAGAAACAAACATAATAATAATATAAACAAAATATAAAAGAAAATTAATATAAACAACAAACAAAAAATAATATAGACAGAAATATTCTAATATAACAAGTGAATAATCCGGGGCTTAGGGACTAGAATAAACTAGTCCCCGGCAACGGCGCCATTTTGCAGACGTTATAATCTGAGTGGTTAGAACAGGTATAATTAACATAAAAGAAAGAAATTAAAACCCAAAAATAACGTCGGGCTGCAAATAAATCCCGGTCGCAGTAGTATAGTGAAAATGTAAGCAACCGGATGTCGAACCGTGGGACTAATGTACATATAATAGTACCTAAGCGTGTCACAAGAGGGGGGATTAATTGACTTGTAAAATAAATAAAAAGAAAAGATAAAATAAACTAAGTTGACAGATAAATAAAATGGAACTCTGGGTCAGGTTAATATAATCTACATAATTAAGCTATCTCTACTGGT
Source organism: Limonium bicolor (assembly GCA_023374045.1). Taxonomy (NCBI): domain Eukaryota; kingdom Viridiplantae; phylum Streptophyta; class Magnoliopsida; order Caryophyllales; family Plumbaginaceae; genus Limonium; species Limonium bicolor. The sequence continues at coordinate 291,144,314 of CM041780.1, read as the reverse complement.
TTAATAATTTGGCAAGGTTCCTGTAAATATCTTAAGGACTAAGTCATAGCCTCATAAGAACTCGTTCACGTAATGCAAGGTTCTAATCAAGGTTCAAGCAAAAGCCTGCGAACGGCAGAGGAGTATTTGAGGAATTACATTTGCAACTGAATACTAACTCATTAAATCATAATAAAGCTTCCTCCAGTTATACGCCTTAATTAACCTGTCTATTTATCACCGGTCTGATCAAAATAGACTTAGGAAAGCAATTTAATAAATTCGCGAGATCTATTAAAAAGGTGCATGATAACCTTTAAGCGTAACAAACTGTATATAAATAAACCAGTAGAAATATTGCATAATTAGTACAGATATATAATAACTATTCCCAGAGTAAACGTAAACTAGCCTAACATATTAAATAGAAAGATAGAGACGAGAGTAATAGAAATCATCCGTAATCACTCCGTCTCACTCTGCTATTTTGTGTACGTAGGGCTAGAGGTGAATTTGTGGAATGTAAAATAAAATGGAGAAGGCGGGAGAAGAGAAGTGAGATGGTGATGAAGTGGTCGTGGATCGATTGGTGAGTTCGTGTGTCTCCTTTATTGGGTGAAGCTCGTGGGTTTAAATAGGGAAAGGAAGAAGAAGAAGGAAGTAGATAAGTAACGCGTGAGGAGCTCGTTGATTGCTTCTCTGATTGCTCCTCATTAATTGCAGGGGACAGAGCGTGCAGAGTAGATGGATAAATGCAGACAGACAGTGGACGAGTTGAAGAAGTCGGCGAAGGCGAGTTGCAGACGGCGCGCGAAGATAAGCTCGCGCAACAGCTTGGTTTTCCTCATGTTTGAACAATAAATTTGTGAGATAAACAATAAAACATAAACTAGAGGAAAATTAACCGAAGTGGAGAAATGAGCAAGAAAAGTGCTAATATTATATATGAAATACACCTAATAAACATGCTCATTTGGACACTTATCATACACAAAACCAATATAGACTGCAGATATGCAAGTCGCAAGTGGTGCTCTACCCCCCTTAAAAGGGTTACGCCCACGTACCCCATAAGTATACACAAAACTATCAGCAAGTGACGGATGCTTGTCTCGCATGTAGTCCTCTAACGCCCATGTCGCCTCCTCAATGTCGTGGTTTGACCACTAAGCCTTGACTATTCTAATGGTCTTGCTCACGGTCTTCCTAGTTTGGAGTCTAAAATGCGTACTGGGGTCTCCTCATATCTAAGTGTAGGATCTAACTTGAGTGTCTCGGGAGTAAAATAAGTGATGGGTGAGGCACATACTTCTTTAGCTGTGAAATGTGAAACATTGTGCACTCTCCCAAGTTCAACACGTAAATCTAACCTGTAATCTAATGGGCCCACTCGCTCCGTAATAAGGTACGGTCCTACATACTTCAGGCTAAGCTCACACTTCTGCCTAAATTTAAGGGTTCCCTTCAAGGGTGAAACTTTAAGGAAGACTCGATCGCCTATTGCGAACTCGAGGTCTCTACTACGGACATTAACATATGACTTCTGTCCTACGAGGTATATCTTCAAAATCTATGTATTTCCTGATATGTTCCATTGTGCATTAATATGCTTTTATATCTGAATTCCGTATGTATGGGTGAAGGTGATCTATTATCTTGTACATTGCCAATATTATTTCATGGCGTGTTTAAACTACGTGTATAACACACTTCCATTAATTTCCTCTTGTAATTGTAATCGTCGGCACTCGTGTCTTTGTATTAATATTGGGCATACCTATAATCCCTATCTTCAGGTCATCATCTTGTGATTCTGGTATTTGAGTTTACTATCGCCATATACGACTTTCATTTTCAAATGTAAAATATGAGCTACGGTTGAGCCATGCATCTTATGTATACTATAGAAATATTTCTTGATATTATAAATTCACCAATTATCTGTAGTATATACACGATTATTATTGTCTGTTCATCAGGTATACCACAGTAGGGTTCCTGTTAAGGTTTCTAACAAGGTACAGTTTTCTCTCAACTGAACTTGTTCTTTACGGTTTGAATCAACTCATGTGTGTATTAGTATAATGTTTTACTCTTTATATTCTACCATGTTTATAGGTAGGTTCCCATTTAATATATGGTTTGAATTCTTAAAGAAAGACTTAAAGTCGATTTTTCCTTCCGATGGCAATTTGGCTATAACTTAGAAGGTAGCTTGAGAATACTCTTTTTATAAGTAATTGTCTCTTGATCTCATATTTAATTTATTAACACAGTTCATGGAATAATAACAGTTAGTATTTCCCTCACAATTGACTGTTTTCCCGCCATATGCGGAGTTGTTTTTGCTAATTAATTTCCTCAGGGTAACCTGGATAACTTAACTCTTAATTTACACATTCTACCTTTCATATACCTATTTGTCAAATTTTATATTTGATCTAAGAATAAATACTTACGTATTACAAAAATATTTGTGACCACTTGTAAGGAGTTTCAGGAATCATCCAACTCTGACGGGGTCAGCATCAGTGTTGAACTATCCTTCCACACCATTTTGTGTTTGGTTTTCCCTTGATCTGACCAGGATCAAGTTCGACCTCCCACGTCAAATATCAAACAATCAGATAATTGTCATTTCCCAAATTTTATCTTATTAAACTTTGTGACGTAGTGAGTATTACATTTTCTCCTGATCACTATGCTATTAATCCGATATCTGTTATAACCTATACTTGAATCTAGTATATTCCCAAATCCCCGGTACCATATTCCTTTGATCAAATCTTCAAGCGGGGAAGCCAGTTTTTCCTCTTGGCATAAAAGTAAATTCTCATTAAAACATATAGGCTCATTCTGTCTAATAATTATATCCATCAATCATTTCAACTCCTAAATCCATCATACAAGTAATAAATTTCGTCATGGACTTGCATAGCTTAGAATACTCTCTTCACTTTAAAAGGTTTATCTAGTATTTCTCCTAACAGGGCTTGATTATTGCCTATACTTGATTATCATCACTTGGAGCAAAGACAGTCACAGTTAGACTTCAAGAAAAGTTTTCATGACTCCATCCACAACTACAGTTCCACAAAGTATTATTTCCTCCACCTTAACGCTTAGCTTTTTCTATTCCATCTAAAATCCATAAATCAGGTGAACCACATGTTCAGCTAGGTTATGTATCTCTTAATATTAGTACTATCCGAACTAAGGGTTTCCAGTTGAAATCCTACGGTTGGTAACTGGACAGTCCAATGCTTATTGTTTGTTTCTATCTCGTTAGAAACGTGGTTAATCCACAAGCTCAATGGCTCCCCAATATGATGATTAGGTGTAATAAATAGAGGGTCTAAAATTCTTAGAGATTGTATATAAAGTTAGGAAGGTTTACGTATAGAATAGATGTTACAAGTCAAGAGGTATGTTCTTCCTACTTTTAAATACGACTTCCACCTTTTAGTGTATGTATTTATCCAAACTCTAATATGACTTGTACTACCTTCATTGTAAGTGTCAATGAGGGGTATTGTTACCAGGTTATATTAAAAATTTATATTACATATAGGGTTAACCTTATTTGATTTGCTGCGATCTTTATTCGCGTTATAACTTGAGCTGTCATAAAAGACATATGCTCGTACAGAACCATTAGGATAGTGTGTAGGACGATAGCCCCAAAATAAGGTAGGTATATTGATGATACGTAACCTTCGGAAATATATCAATATTCCTTAGGTTTTAGGTAATAACCTCCAATATATTTATATATGTAGCATTGGTAGTGTTAATTAGGTAGTTTTTGACTTAGAAAATATAAGTTCAAAGTTTGTTCTCTCCCCTTATTAATTTGCGGTCCAGCATTGTCACTATATGATACTAGCTGAGACTCTTGGTGTTTGCTCGGGTATTTATAACCCGTGCTTATCCATGATGGATGTTTAGTTAGATATATATTATTATTTTTTTAAGATTTATATCTCTTATCGTCATATTTCAAGATTTCATACTATCTTCCCTCATAGTTAATAAGGGATTGTAAGATTTCCTAGTATCGCACTGAGCGGTAAGCTCAGTGCCTGGGTATCCCATAAAATCAGCGTTTGATCTTTATGCGTAGTTCTTCCTCAAACCCCTTTGACAATTCTTATTGTCTTACGTATTTTATTTTAATTAATGTATTCCTTTTCATGACATCTGCTCGTTATTTGGGCAAGTCATAATTATAGTTACTGTAAGTTGGACAGTTGATAACGCCCTTTGGCAGTCCATGTAAAACTAATTGTTCCTTACTGTACTATCTCGTACCTTGTATCCCAAGATAATCTCGGTTTAATACCTTTAATACTCTTATTCCTATGGTACACTAATCTGGTTTCTCCAATATATCCACACGTTATCCTCACTTTAAATAATGTTAGATTATCCATCCCTTCTTAGAACCATATAAAACTCAGCATCATCTCCTATGGAGAATGACACAGCTGTATTCAACCGTTACCCAGTCCCTACGACTTTAAGTTTTATTCATTATATCCTGGAATATAAAAAATCCCAAAGGTCAATCCCCAAAGTTTACATTCTATATAATAGTTTATTTGTTATCATAGTTAAGTATTCTTAAGTAGGATCATTACCGTGTCCAGTACTTGGCATTATGACTCTAAATATTTCCCAACCTCGCCAAGGCTCAGGTGACCTCGATCTCATAGGTAAGGGAAAAATAAATATCGAAGTACCTATTAGGTGAAGGTACCCAAGTTAGGTCTCTCTAATTTTTGATACATACTAATCACATATAAGTCTCATTGACTGATAACCATAAACACATATTTATGTATCATGCATTAGGTTCTCAGTTCTAGGCTTACCGGTTCCGCGCTGAGCGCTCGCCTCAGTGCCTGAAGTTCCCACTGTGTACAGGGTATTTCTTCATGGAATTATCTCCTTTCCCTTTTGACTCCCGGATGAGGATGGCTGTCCTCCCGGTCCTTTAGTATAAGTATTGTTCTGCGGTGCCTGGCCTCCTCTTGGTCCGCCCGCCTCATTAGCTGGTGTACTATGTGAACCTTTAGCTCCCTTGTAGACTTGGCTTCCTGGATTGGAAAAGCATTCATACCCCCTGTGACCTTCTTTCTTGCAATAGCGGCATTCCACCTTCCTTCCTACGCAATCTACACCTGGGTGATCATTTCCACAACGTTTACAGTAATAGTGACGTTGGGTTGGCTTTTTGCCTCTAGGTGGTGCTGTTCTTAGTGACTGAGCTTTCATAGCTGGGCCGGTCAGATGAGGGACCTGCTCCTTCGTCTTCTGACCATGGAAATCCTTCCGCCCCTTCTTCCTTTCAAAGAACTTCTTCCCCTTCTTGCAGTAACCGCCAAGGGTTGCTCCATCATCATCTCCTTCAGTACTCTTCCTTTTCTTTCTTCCTGCGTCGGAGTAGTCGATTTTTGGTATGTAGTCCAACAAACTGGTGATCCATGCGTAGTACTGGTCAACTGTTTGACTCCCTTGGATTAAGGTATTGATCTCCTGCCTTTTCCTCAATTTTAGGTGTTTGGGGTAGTACCTCTCTCGCAACACTTCCACAAACTCTGTCCGTCCAAAGTCCGGTGTAGTTCTACGGTGGCCCTCAACAGTCCGCCACCAAATGTCAGCTGCGCCCTTCAGGTTGTATGCGGCGATGTCGACCTGTTGGTCTTCTGGAACTCCGACAGCCTTGAACGCCTTCTGGTGATCTGCAACGAACTTCCCCAGTGCGGCGGGGTCCGGTTCCCCTGAATTAATTTGTACCCTCGCGTCTGCAATGCTCTTCACCCAGTTGGTTTCCTTGGGCCGCGGCGGGTGGGGTATGGCTCCCGTAAATTGAACTCCCAGTTTCTGCACGGAAGTTGCCATGGCTGCTGCTAGTTCTGATACTGTTGGGACATCCGCCGGTGTCTCGCTACTGCGTCCACTGCTGTCTCCACGTGGTCCTTCGCTGGTCGACATCTAAGATAGTATACTATTATTTCTACTCGGTTGCTACACCGTCATACACAAACACAATCATGTAAGTAAGCTAACTACTAGCAATAAAATATCCCTAGGATTTTTTTTAGGTCACGAATCCTCACGGACGTCTCCCGTATCCCAATATTCCTATGCTCATTGTCCTAGACTCAGTATCTTTCATCAGAGCGGTACTCCGCTCTGATACCACTTTTTGTAACACCCCTAATCTTAAACCTGTAATGACGTCATAATTCGTAGCATAATAAATAGCAATTCGCAGCGGAAAATAAAACTAACTACTTTGGTGTTACACGCCGTTACTCACCCTTGTGAGTAACAAGGCATCCATCCAACAACCTTAACTCCTCACGCTGTGATGAACAGATACTGAGCACTCCTAAATATTACAAACCAGAACCAACTAATTGAGCAACTAACTGAATACATCAACCTCTTTATTACAATACAAAAATGAAACCAAAGGTGTTGGTTGACAAACACAACAGCTACCCTCGTGCCCCGCACTCCGGCTTGAGTCTTCTTCAATGACCTGGAATGTTTGGCCCAATTGAAACACCCCTAATAATTAAAACACATGAAATCGTGAATATGGGGTATGTACAATAAACCGGTCACAGTAATATAACAACGGCATAACCTATACCCCAAGGTACTAAGGGACATACATATGTTCGTGAATGTGATAGGAAGTCACATCGTGATTTAAGCATTGGTGCTCATCGGTTTTGACAATAATCAATATAGTTGAACAAATTAAATTATTCCATGTTAGGACATTTGTACATGACACAAGTATAGTGCATTACACAAATTAAGGTAGACCGGGTACTCATGGATATATAACGATTGTACCAAATAATATACGTTACAAAGTTATAAGGTACGAACTATGTTATGGGATCCAAATAAGTACAAGTAATATTACACATATACTTGTACTCACCGAGTTATACTCCATAACATAGATAATAAACTAAGTATCTATACTCTACTAAATTCCATTGGAAACCCATAATGAAATCAGTGCCACCCCCGTAACACTCAAGTTCCATAAGTAACACAATACCCACTCAGCTGTAACATACCGATTGTTACTAGCAAAAAAAAAACTCTGTAGCTGGTCCACCTTCCTCATGCAGATATCTTCGCTGTTTGTTCTTCAAACCGGTGCCCCTTCTTTCTCGTGGGTGTGAATCTCGATTTCTAAGCCCACACTGCCCTTCCTTTTCCCAGTTACTTCCTGATGCGCACAAGTTCAGAGCAGGCCTTGAACTTCCTCCCTGTCTCGCGTTTGCATGCCTCGATTGAGAAACCCACTCAGCCCTCACCTCCTCCATTTACTCCACTCCTGCGCAAGTTAGAGAAGGATCGTAGTTCCCTAGTCCTGGCGCATGGCTAAACCTTCCAGCTCCCGATGGGCTTGTCAAGTTCCCATGTCGTCCCGGTTGAAGCTCCCATTAAATCCTTCCAATGCTTCACGATGCGAAAGTCCGAGAAGGAGCTTCGAGCGTCTTAAAACAGTTGGAGCATGGTGAGTCACTCTTCAACTGCTTGTAATCCTGGAGCGTTATCTCGCAATTTCCAGTCTTCGCTGGTGATTCATTTTCCTCTAAAACTCAAACTCTTCTACATCCCCTTGCATGTCCGAAGTGACTGTGTTCTAGCCTTTAGAATCTGGAGCAACACTAGACCACCAGGCAAGGTAAATCAAGAAAAAAACTCCCCCCTCTCCATTTCCTTATTTTCTGTCCGAAGACTTTCATGTTTTAACACTCTTCCTCTCCTTCTCTTCATGCATGAACTCCTCTGGGAATGACCCTCGGTGGTTTGCTGAGAATCCCCAAGAAACCCGCTCCAGTTCTTCTCGGTCCAGCACTAGGTGATACTCCAAACCTGTCTTTCTCAATTCTGCTCTTCTCTGTTCTCTGTTTTGATGTCCGGAAGTTGTGCGCTGACATTTTCCTTCTGTCTAACCGTTTGCATGCATGAACCCCTCTGTACACCTCCTCAAAGCTGCGCCAAGAATCAACCAGAAACCCATCCTAAAACTATTCTGAATATGGTTCCAAGGTTAGGCCACAAACAGATATGTTTCCTCGATTTATTCTTCTGTTTCAGTTCCACTAAAGACATTTTCTATTCTGGAAATTCTTCCTTGCGCATGACCAGTTGTAAGACCAAGACTTCTGAGTCAAATCGCCTACCAACCTGAGAGGAAACCCAAAAAGGAGCTATTCCCTAACTAAGGTAAAAACTTCCTTCAGTTACTGTATCCCTGAATTACCGAGGTATTGAGAGTGCACAGTGGGTTGCGGATTAGTCCAAAACATGCTTAAATAGATTAGTGATCACTTGTGAAATCTGTTAAAGGGTGCTAGGAAAACAACAAGGAAAACTAATGTACTTGGATTAAAAATCTGGGGTGTTTTTCTGCTGAAATATGTGCTGTCGTTCAGGAAGAGTTGGGCTGGTATGTTATGGGAAAACTTGTTGATTAACTTAGGTAATAATGTCAGTAAATGACTAGGAGGAAACTGGTTAGGAAAAATGTAGACAATGGCTAAGGATTGGTAAGACAGATTTGTTTAAATGGTTACCGAAAATCTGCTGTTGTATGCCCAGAAGATCTGAGTGTTGCCAAGGGATATTAATAAGAGACTTGGGGAGATATATGTATCATTAAACTACTAGGGAAAAATTAGCAGGACATAACCGAAAGATGGCTGAATAAATGTGTGCTGAAAACACTGAAGTGGTATTTCAGTTTCTGCAGTAAATACCGGTTTTGCATAAGGGAAATTCAAAGGAGTAAACAGGAGTGTTTTGGGTTGTCTGTAAGTTCAAAATCTTGTTAAAACATTTGAATAAGAGGTTAAACACTTTGGGGGATTAGAAGACTGATTAGCAACCCAAAAGAAAGCTTGAAAAGGGAGCAGTACAGAAATTAGTTTTCCAGTTCTTGCAGTGAAACAATTCCTGTGTAATGAATTTTCAGAGGCATCATCAATGCTGTTTTAAGTTGGTTTGGGGTTAAAGCCTTGATAAAACACATAATCAGGAAGCTAAGCAACATGGGGAAACTAGAAATCAGATTAGAGAGCAAAAAGAAAACCATAGAAGGTAATACATCAACTTCAGATTTCAGTTTCAGGGAAATGAGAATTCAGTAACAATAACAGTATTGCTTGGGGTTGTTTTGAGTTGGAAATTCTTGATAAAACATTTAACCACCTGTGTAAACAATGTGGGGAAGAATGAGAGGCCAGAATAACCAGCTTCCCTGATCAGAAAACAAAACAACCGGTCAAACTTTAGTTGGACATTTAGAATTCTGTGACAGGGTCCTCACGACTCTAGTAGTCTTGGAGTAGTAAAGTGGGGAGTGGGGAGTTATTCATGAACCTGAAACATAACTAAAAACGTCTAGGCAGGTTAATAAACACTCTGGAAGTATTAAAAAGAAACTAGATAAGTGTAGTGGAAGTGATGCATTAGGATCTAATTATTGTGCTATGAGCTTGTGTTCTGGTTGTCGAAGGGATATGGTTTTGTCCTGGAAATTTTGAGTGAGGAATTGTCGAAGGAACTATGGTTAAGTTACTTAGGAAATGATGTCGTTAATTAACTAGCTAGGAAAGAAAGCAGTTATATATTGTAGTTAATGGCTAAGGAAAACTGATTATTTAAAGAACAGTAGGGTGATTTAAGAGTGGGAATCTTATTATACCAAAGCCGAATATTATATGTTTTGGTGTTGGAAAGCTTGAGTGTTCGGGTCAAAAAGAAAATTAATGTTGAGAGTGCTTGGAACATTGTTACTAAATAATCAGGACAACATGCCTAGTCGAAACTGAATAAACGCCCAAGTCTTTAGTGCTGAAAACAGGGTTAAACTAATGCTGAAAACTTGGTGATAGTGATGCTGAGAGCTTATAGTGTTATCTGTATAATTTTGACAGAAACAAGGCTAAGAATAAAAGAAAGATAACAGGAGTTAGTATTTCAGGTGAATGGGAATTCAGTATCAGTAGTGATGGGGTTTTGGATTTTGCTTTGAGTTGAAATTTCTGATAAAATACTTAAATACCTATGTAAACAATGAGGGATAAGTTAGGAGCCGGAGTAACGAATAACAAGGGGAATAGAAGAGGAGATGCCCGGTAAAGGGTTGCAGTTTTTCATCAGTTCAGTTCTGTATTACGAACTTCCAGTAGTGTTAGCAGCTTTGTTGTGTTGTGGTTAAGTGCAAAACCTCCCTAATACACCTAACTACCGAGGCAGAAACCTTAGGTAGAGTTAGAGGGAAGACTAACGAACAGAAAGGGGAAACTAAGGGAGAAACACATGGATTAGTGGAGCAGTATTTTTATAGTCCTTCCGGTTTCAGTTTATGGAAGTCCAGAGGGAGTATGAGGGAGATATTAACTCCTTGGCTGAGTATCAAACATTGTTTAAGCATCTAAACAGGTCTGTATACAAGTTGGAGGAATTGTAAAACTGTATAGTGTCTACAGAGAGTGAGGATATAGGGGTAAGTACACAACAACTATGTTATTAATAGCAACAACTTGTGACCCCAGTATAAGTAGTTCAGAAGTATTAGGAGAGGTGGGTGAGCAGCACCATGAACCTAAAACATATCTAACCCACTTAAGTAAGTCTATGAATATTTAGGGAGAGTTTAAGAGAAAGATCAATAACCAAACAAAAATAGTAAAGGAAAGATGCACCAAGTTATTTTCGAATTTTCGGTAATAGGTTGCTTCAGTATGACTGAATTTCAGGAGATATTAAGAGTGTAAAATCGGTCTAGAACTGAATTAAGAATCTTATTTAAACACCTGACTAGGTGGGTAAACAACCTGGGGGATATTAGAGGAAAGTTTAAACAGACGTCAAAGATAGAAGTAAGAGAAAACACCCAGATTTTTTGGTTTTCAGTTTCAGACCTGGTTGTTTTATAAAGAACTTCCAGTGTTGGTAACAGAGTTGCCTTGAACTGGTTTTTAGTTTGAGACTTGCCTGATATACTTAACTTACAGGGTAAGCAATTTGGGAAACGTGAAAGTCAGATTAGTGAATGAACAAAAGATAGAAGAGAAGATACTATACTCTGTGCAGCAGTTTGTTTGTTTCATCAGTTCCTGTATAACTGGGTTTATAGATCTGTTATGAGTGTTGTATCGGCTTCTTAATGAGCTTCAAACCAAGCTAATGCACTTAACCTGGTTTGGAAATACTTGGGAAAGATAGGAAACCAACTTAATGCGCTAGAAGAGAGGTTGAAAGGAATGTTGCACGGATTGATGCTTAATTTTGAAACTGTTGGGCTTCTGCATAAATAAGTCCCAGAAGCAATGGAAGGGTCTTAGAGTTTGGGTAAAGGGTTAAAAATCTGCTAATATACGTGGGTAATGAGGAATACACTTGGAAAAATTAAGGGCGAGTTCGGTAACTAAAACAATGGAGTAGTTGTGTTTTCAGTTCTGGATTGTTTTTTTTTTCTTCTCTGTTCGGTACAGTTTGGGCAGATTAATATATATATATAAATCCTCGGTGAGCTAAGAATGAGAAATTTCCGAGTTAATGAGAATAGAAGTTGAGCGTTATTCCTTAGTGAATAGGTGTTGAACCGTAAACATTAGGGCTGGTCTATGAAGGATTAATGATATAAGGTCTAGAATTATAACATGATCAATAAACCGAAATGATGCATACATATAGGTATTCAAAAGGTAATTAGAAGTGATTTTAGAGTGTACGAGAGGAATATAATGGGGCAAGTTCGAGTTACCTTAAATCTGCTTGCTTGGCTACAACAATGGCCCCAAACCAAACGGACCAAGTAGGTCCAACGTTGGCAACTATAATACTTACTAGGCCAAACAATGTGAATAGAACTATGAACAATAACGCATGATCGAACGATCTAACCCGTTCGGATAATCATTACAGGAGTGAGTCCCACGAGCAGCGGGAATCCTGGTATACAAGTATCTGTGACAACTATTATAAGGTATGGACATGTGTGGTTCGTATGTTGCCGTGTTACACGGCTTGTGTGCTGTGTGCTTTGTTTGACAATGACCATAAGATTAAAGCATGGAATTGGATTGCTTGTTGTGATTGCTTATATGCTTGAGATATATCATTGCTGCATATTACTTGCACGCACACAGTAGTTTAGTCCCTTTCTCGTCTATGGAGCTTTGAGATGAAACTTGGCGAACTACGTAAACAAACCAAAAGAACTCCACAATGAGAAAACTCCTCTCAAACTATAGAGGACTCCTAAGGACACCCACTATGGTGTCAAGATATTTATGATAAGTGAATGCCCTATTGAGGACTACGATCGACACCCACAATGGTGTCGAGCTGACAAAAAAAAATAATAAATAAATATATAATAAGTAAGTACGAGCTGATGGATCATATGGATAACCCGGGTAGAAGAATTCTTGGGCCGCGCGGTTTGGACGACCGGGAGTTGGTATCTGCATCAGATCCTTCGACCGACTATTGTTATTATTATGGAGCGCTTCCTGGGGTCGAGAGATGACCCCTCTGTCTTGACGTACGACGCCAGGACTGGAGGATTAGCGAACACACCCTGGGGTCTAGAGATGACCCCTCTTTCTCGACATATGACGTCGGGAATGGAGGAGTGGCTATGGAGAAGACGTTCTCCAAATTGTGGTGATAAGAGAATTCACAAATAATCCTTTAAGAAACAAGGAATGATTAGCACCTACATAATAAAGACTCGGGATCTAATCTATATCCCCTGACTTGGTGCCAGAGAATAGAGGAAAACATGTGTAATGAGATAAAGCAAATAAGAAAATTCACAAACGTGACTCTTTAAGAAACAAGAGCTAATTAGCACCTACATAACAAAATCTCGGGGTCTAACCTATATCCCTCGACTTGGTGCAAGAAAAGGAAGGTAAACTTGTGTAATGAGAACAAGAAAACAATACGTAATCTCTTGAATGATCCCATAGTGAGAATCGACGGTATAATATACCTACGCACACGTCCTATGAATTACTTGGTTGTTGTTGCTACATTAGCAGCTTATTGTGCTGGATTGCGTGTTTGACATTGCTACTTGCAAGTTGTGCTTGGTTGCTTTTTGACGTTGCTATGCTACCGATGAGTGTGTATGTTATCATGATGTGTTGATGTGAGCTTTACTGCTTTACTATAGCATGTAAATTGACCTAATAATATTCGACCAAGTAGTCGTGTGGCCCGGTAACATGCGGGCTTCACACGTTCATACTCAGCGTAGTTTGCTGAGTCCTTTACACCCAATTTTTTTCAGGTCTTGTGCCAGACAATAACGGAGAGTAGGCAAGGGTGACTACCATAGGGGTAGTCCACATGGCAAGACTTTTAGTAGTATGCTTTTAATATATGAGTTGTACTTCCGGTTTATGTTGTTGGATTAAGAACTTATGTTGTAGACTCTCGGTACTTGGTTCGTAATTCCTGTTCGTACTTGGATTTGGTTAAGGTTTAGATTCCAGTCATTCAGACCGTAACTTGGAGTTGGTATTGTGGTCTGTCAACCACATGGGTGGTTGGCATCTGTGACACCCGAATAGAGTTGGAAACCGCTGCGTAGACTTCTCCTGTTAACGTTAGGCGCGTCGTTTAATTGTTGGTTGTGATTCGGGGGTGTTACCAAGGAAAATAGAATTGGGCTTTAGAGATGGTCCATCCAAGGAATTAAAGATTTATAACATAAAGTCGGTTCGAAGTGGACCTAACCGGTCTAAAAAGAGTAAAATCTGCCAAATTCAATTAGGAACTGAGACTCAAAATAATTCAAACTTAACCGAATTCTGGTAGAAGGTTAAGGCCCAGATTGGGCGTACATAGGAAATCAAATACTTTGGTGTGGTTGGGTATTGAAATTTAAAAATTATAAATGAGGTTAATGAACTAATGGAAGGATTAATTAATGGGTTAAAATAAATAATGAGTCATGTTGTAAATTCAATATCAACTCGTAAGTGTTGAGGATAATGCAATAACATGAGAACTTGGAAGTATACCCAAATTGACTAATTGATTAGTAATTTAAATCGGACGTGCAAGGTTGAACTTGACCCTGGCCAGGTCAAGCGACACTGCGCACAGACTGGGGTGAAAGGGGTAGCCCAACATTTACGCTGATCACGTCAATGTTGGATGATTCTCGAAACCCCCTACAAGTGGACACATAAACTACAAATAGATGTGAAATTTTATGAGTTTCAGTTAGTAAAAAGATAAAAGAAGCGGTGTTGATACTAAATGAGGCTATCATATGAACACATGGATACATGATTCCAAAATTTGAGATTTCTAATGTGGAGAGACTTGAAATGATGTGATATTACTAATCACCTAAAAGATACCACATAAAATATATACTATCGCAAACATGTGCAATATGTAACCCGTAGTAGTCAAACACGTTACATCATAGGAACTTCTAACTCATATAATTCGGTAACCTTCTGACTGAAACTAATTGAAGTCAGCCCGTAGTGTCAAATGCCATATTTGGGATGGGAAATAAAGGTTACCTAAGGACGAAGAAAGGTGTAAGTCGACGGTACAAATCAAACTATAAAATAAGTAAAAACGCCAGAAGAGTAAACTAACCGCCAACGTACAATAACGATCGGCTATATAAAATAAACATGTTGTTATAACAGTGACATGATTATAACACTGAGAAATAATAAGAACTAAATCGTTACTACAGAGAATATATCAATATAAGCCTAGAAGTCAGCTGGAAAGAATAACTCAGACGCTTAAAAGCGCACTAAAAGAATGAATCTCCGGATGGACAAATTACAAGCCACCAAGACCATGTACAGGTCGAAATACCAAGTGTCAATAAACAGACCTTGTACAACTAAAATATAAAGATTCAAAGGAACTAGATGATACATTGTAAACAGATAAAAAGGGAAAATGAAACCCTAAGGTAAACAGAGTCGCACAACAGAAGCTGGTGGACCCAGAGAGGCATCTTCCAGTAGATTAGCAAGTAACTTATCTGCCAGTACCTTAAACCCAGCGAGACTAATCCCGAATCTGATGGTAGTTCCGTATGAATACCGATAAAGGCCTTTTGATACAGACACCGAGCCATTTGCATGGTTAAGACCTATGATGGAATTATGGAGAGAGCTACATTGCATGAAAACTGGAATGCTTCATGAGATTTAAACATCTTGAACTAATGTTCAAGGATGATATAGTGGGGATTACGTGGGCGTAATCCATTTTTAAGGGGGTAGGCGCGGTGCGTTTTTGCTGTGTTGTTCTGCGTTGGTGTGTGGTTTTGGTTGTCATGTCTACGAACTATGTTGTTGTGCGTTTGTTATGATGGTTTTGGTTGTTATGAATTGGATGGATGCATTGTGGTTATGAGTGAATGAATTAGTTCATCTGACTGCGTATGAGTATAGTATATGAAATTATGAGTACAGTATATGAACATTACTAGTACATTGAGATATTGTTGAGAACTTGGTGACGCCACAGATGTGGCGTGGTGCTTATAAGCACAATTGGAGAAATAGGACTGTGGAATTTGCGGGACATGATCCCTTCGTTAGTGAGAATGAATTCGGGACTTGATCCCTGGTAGTGACCAAAATACGAACATTAACTAACAAGACAAGACTTCGGGTCGAAGTCTCTTTAAGGGGGGTAGGTTGAAACACCCCTAATAATTAAAACACATAAAATCGTGAATATGGGGTATGTACAATAAACCGGTCATAGTAATATAACAACGGCATAACCTATACCCCAAGGTACTAAGGGACATACATATGTCCGTGAATGTGATAGGTAGTCACATCGTGATTTAAGCATTGGTGCTCATCGGTTTTGACAATAATCAATACAGTTGAACAAATTAAATTATTCCATGTTAGGACATTTGTACATGACACAAGTGTAGTGCATTACACAAATTAAGGTAGACCGGGTACTCGTGGATATATAACGATTGTACCAAATAATATACGTTACGAAGTTATAAGGTACGAACTATGTTATGGGATCCAAATAAGTACAAGTAATATTACACATATACTTGTACTCACCGAGTTATACTCCATAACATAGATAATAAACTAAGTATCTATACTCTACTAAATTCCATTGGAAACCCATAATGAAATCAGTGCCACCCCCGTAACACTCAAGTTCCATTACAGTAACACAATACCCACTCAGCTGTAACATACCGATTGTTACTAGCAAAAAAGAAAACTCTGTAGCTGGTCCACCTTCCTCATGCAGATATCTTCGCTGTTTGTTCTTCAAACCGGTGCCCCTTCTTTCTCGTGGGTGTGAATCTCAATTTCTAAGCCCACACTACCCTTCCTTTTCCCAGTTACTTCCTGATGCGCACAAGTTCAGAGCAGGCCTTGAACTTCCTCCCTGTCTCGCGTTTGCATGCCTCGATTGAGAAACCCACTCAGCCCTCACCTCCTTCATTTACTCCACTCCTACGCAAGTCAGAGAAGGATCGTAGTTCCCTAGTCCTGGCGCATGGCTAAACCTTCCAGCTCCCGATGGGCTTGTCAAGTTCCCATGTCGTCCCGGTTGAAGCTCCCATTAAATCCTTCCACTGCTTCACGATGCGAAAGTCCGAGAAGGAGCTTCGACCGTCTTAGAACAGTTGGAGCATGGTGAGTCACTCTTCAACTGCTTGTAATCCTGGAGCGTTATCTCGCAATTTCCAGTCTTCGCTGGTGATTCATTTTCCTCTAAAACTCAAACTCTTCTACATCCCCTTGCATGTCCGAAGTGACTGTGTTCTGGCCTTTAGAATCTGGAGCAACACCAGACCACCAGGCAAGGTAAATCAACAAAAAACTTCCCCCTCTCCATTTCCTTATTTTCTGTCCGAAGACTTTCACGTTTTAACACTCTTCCTCTCCTTCTCTTCATGCATGAACTCCTCTGGGAATGACCCTCGGTGGTTTGCTGAGAATCCCCAAGAAACCCGCTCCAGTTCTTCTCGATCCAGCACTAGGTGATACTCCAAACCTGTCTTTCTCGTTTCTGCTCTTCTCTGTTCTCTGTTTTGATGTCCGGAAGTTGTGCGCTGACATTTTCCTTCTGTCTAACCGTTTGCATGCATGAACCCCTCTGTACACCTCCTCAAAGCTGCGCCAAGAATCAACCAGAAACCCATCCTAAAACTATTCCGAATATGGTTCCAAGGTTAGGCCACAAACAGATATGTTTCCTCGATTTATTCTTCTGTTTCAGTTCCACTAAAGACATTTTCTATTCTGGAAATTCTTCCTTGCGCATGACCAGTTGTAAGACCAAGACTTCTGAGTCAAATCGCCTACCAACCTGAAAGGAAACCCAAAAAGGAGCTATTCCCTAACTAAGGTAAAAACTTCCGAAAATCCTGGCTAACTACTCTTGATGTTTTAAATCTGAAAAGAACACATCTTATTTGGCGAATTAGTAAGGTGTTGTTAAGAGCTAGTTCCTGAGTGGTAAGTCCCGTGTCCTGATTACCGCAAGAGTAGGGTATCATTCTGGAAAATACTTAAGAGAAGTGGTCAAGGAAACAACTAGCAACTTAAAGACTATAAAAGAACAAGCATTAAACCAAGGTTTTCAGTTTTCCAGTTTCATTTCTTTTTCCTTCAGTTACTGTATCCCTGAATTACCGAGGTATTGAGAGTGCACAGTGGGTTGCGGATTAGTCCAAAACATGCTTAAATAGATTAGTGATCACTTGTGAAATCTGTTAAAGGGTGCTAGGAAAACAACAAGGAAAACTAATGTACTTGGATTAAAAATCTGGGGTGTTTTTCTGCTGAAATATGTGCTGTCGTTCAGGAAGAGTTGGGCTGGTATGTTATGGGAAAACTTGTTGATTAACTTAGGTAATAATGTCAGTAAATGACTAGGAGGAAACTGGTTAGGAAAAATGTAGACAATGGCTAAGGATTGGTAAGACAGATTTGTTTAAATGGTTACCGAAAATCTGCTGCTGTATGCCCAGAAGATCTGAGTGTTGCCAAGGGATATTAATAAGAGACTTGGGGAGATATATGTATCATTAAACTACTAGGGAAAAATTAGCAGGACATAACCGAAAGATGGCTGAATAAATGTGTGCTGAAAACACTGAAGTGGTATTTCAGTTTCTGCAGTAAATACCAGTTTTGCATAAGGGAAATTCAAAGGAGTAAACAGGAGTGTTTTGGGTTGTCTGTAAGTTCAAAATCTTGTTAAAACATTTGACTAAGAGGTTAAACACTTTGGGGGATTAGAAGACTGATTAGCAACCCAAAAGAAAGCTTGAAAAGGGAGTAGTACAGAAATTAGTTTTCCAGTTCTTGCAGTGAAACAATTCCTGTGTAATGAATTTTCAGAGGCATCATCAATGTTGTTTTAAGTTGGTTTGGGGTTAAAGCCTTGATAAAACACATAATCAGGAAGCTAAGCAACATGGGGAAACTAGAAATCAGATTAGAGAGCAAAAAAGAAAACCATAGAAGGTAATACATCAACTTCAGATTTCAGTTTCAGGGAAATGAGAATTCAGTAACAATAACAGTATTGCTTGGGGTTGTTTTGAGTTGGAAATTCTTGATAAAACATTTAACCACCTGTGTAAACAATGGGGGGAAGAATGAGAGGCCAGAATAACCAGCTTCCCTGATCAGAAAACAAAACAACCGGTCAAACTTTAGTTGGACATTTAGAATTCTGTGACAGGGTCCTCACGACTCTAGTTGTCTTGGAGTAGTAAAGTGGGGAGTGGGGAGTTATTCATGAACCTGAAACATAACTAAAAACGTCTAGGCAGGTTAATAAACACTCTGGAAGTATTAAAAAGAAACTAGATAAGTGTAGTGGAAGTGATGCATTAGGATCTATTATTGTGTGCTATGAGCTGTGTTCTGGTTGTCGAAGGGATATGGTTTTGTCCTGGAAATTTTGAGTGAGGAATTGTCGAAGGAACTATGGTTAAGTTACTTAGGAAATGATGTCGTTAATTAACTAGCTAGGAAAGAAAGCAGTTATTATATTGTAGTTAATGGCAAAGGAAAACTGATTATTTAAAGAACAGTAGGGTGATTTAAGAGTGGGAATCTTATTATACCAAAGCCGAATATTATATGTTTTGGTGTTGGAAAGCTTGAGTGTTCGGGTCAAAAAGAAAATTAACGTTGAGAGTGCTTGGAACATTGTTACTAAATAATCAGGACAACATGCCTAGTCGAAACTGAATAAATGCCCAAGTCTTTAGTGCTGAAAACAGGGTTAAACTAATGCTGAAAACTTGGTGAGAGTGATGCTGAGAGCTTATAGTGTTATCTGTATAATTTTGACAGAAACAAGGCTAAGAATAAAAGAAAGATAACAGGAGTTAGTATTTCAGGTGAATGGGAATTCAGTAGCAGTAGTGATGGGGTTTTGGATTTTGCTTTGAGTTGAAATTTCTGATAAAATACTTAAATACCTATGTAAACAATGAGGGATAAGTTAGGAGCCGGAGTAACGAATAACAAGGGGAATAGAAGAGGAGATGCCCGGTAAAGGGTTGTAGTTTTTCATCAGTTCAGTTCTGTATTACGAACTTCCAGTAGTGTTAGCAGCTTTGTTGTGTTGTGGTTAAGTGCAAAACCTCCCTAATACACCTAACTACCGAGGCAGAAACCTTAGGTAGAGTTAGAGGGAAGACTAACGAACAGAAAGGGGAAACTAAGGGAGAAACACATGGATTAGTGGAGCAGTATTTTTATAGTCCTTCCGGTTTCAGTTTATGGAAGTCCAGAGGGAGTATGAGGGAGATATTAACTCCTTGGCTGAGTATCAAACATTGTTTAAGCATCTAAACAGGTCTGTATACAAGTTGGAGGAATTGTAAAACTGTATAGTGTCTACAGAGAGTGAGGATATAGGGGTAAGTACACAACAACTTGTTATTAATAGCAACAACTTGTGACCCCAGTATAAGTAGTTCAGAAGTATTAGGAGAGGTGGGTGAGCAGCACCATGAAACTAAAACATATCTAACCCACTTAAGTAAGTCTATGAATATTTAGGGAGAGTTTAAGAGACAGATCAATAACCAAACGAAAATAGTAAAGGAAAGATGCACCAAGTTATTTTCGAATTTTCGGTAATAGGTTGCTTCAGTATGACTGAATTTCAGGAGATATTAAGAGTGTAAAATCGGTCTAGAACTGAATTAAGAATCTTATTTATACACCTGACTAGGTGGGTAAACAACCAGGGGGATATTAGAGGAAAGTTTAAACAGACGTCAAAGATAGAAGTAAGAGGAAACACCCAGATTTTTTGGTTTTCAGTTTCAGACCTGGCTGGTGTTGGTAACAGAGTTGCCTTGAACTGGTTTTTAGTTTGAGACTTGCCTGATATACTTAACTTACAGGGTAAGCAATTTGGGAAACGTGAAAGTCAGATTAGTGAATGAACAAAAGATAGAAGAGAAGATACTATACTTTATGCTGCAGTTTGTTTGTTTCATCAGTTCCTGTATAACTGGGTTTATAGATCTGTTATGAGTGTTGTATCGGCTTCTTAATGAGCTTCAAACCAAGCTAATGCACTTAACCTGGTTTGGAAATACTTGGGAAAGATAGGAAACCAACTTAATGCGCTAGAAGAGATGTTGAAAGGAATATTGCACGGATTAATGCTTAATTTTGAAACTGTTGGGCTTCTGCATAAATAAGTCCTAGAAGCAATGGAAGGGTCTTAGAGTTTGGGTAAAGGGTTAAAAATCTGCTAATATACGTGGGTAATGAGGAATACACTTGGAAAAATTAAGGGCGAGTTCGGTAACTAAAACAATGGAGTAGTTGTGTTTTCAGTTCGGGATTGTTTTTTTTTCTTCTTCTCTGTTCGGTATAGTTTGGGCAGATTAAATATATATATATATATATAAATCCTCGGTGAGCTAAGAATGAGAAATTTCCGAGTTAATGAGAATAGAAGTTCAGCGTTATTCCTTAGTGAATAGGTGTTGAACCGTAAACATTAGGGCTGGTCTACGAAGGATTAATGATATAAGGTCTAGAATTATAATATGATCAATAAACCGAAATGATGCATACATATAGGTATTCAAAAGGTAATTAGAAGTGATTTTAGAGTGTACGAGAGGAATATAATGGGGCAAGTTCGAGTTACCTTAAATCTGCTTGCTTGGCTACAACAATGGCCCCAAACCAAACGGACCAAGTAGGTCCAACGTTGGCAACTATAATACTTACTACTAGGCCAAACAATGTGAATAGAACTATGAACAATAACGCATGATCGAACGATCTAACCCGTTCGAATAATCATTACAGGAGTGAGTCCCACGAGCAGCGGGAATCCTGGTATACAAGTATCTGTGACAACTATTATAAGGTATGGACATGTGTGGTTCGTATGTTGTCGTGTTACACGGCTTGTGTGCTGTGTGCTTTGTTTGACAATGACCATAAGATTAAAGAATGGAATTGGATTGCTTGTTGTGATTGCTTATATGCTTGAGATATATCATTGCTGCATATTACTTGCGCGCACACAGTAGTTTAGTCCCTTTCTCGTCTATGGAGCTTTGAGATGAAAGTTGGCGAACTACGTAAACAAACCAAAAGAACTCCACAATGAGAAAACTCCTCTCTAACTATAGGGGACTCCTAAGGACACCCACTATGGTGTCAAGATATTTATGATAAGTGAATGCCCTATTGAGGACTACGATCGACACCCACAATGGTGTCGAGCTGACAAAAAAAACATAATAAATAAATATATAATAAGTAAGTACCAGCTGATGGATCAAATGGATAACCCGGGAAGAAGAATTCCCGGGCCGCGCGGTTTGGATGATCGGGAGTTGGTATCTGCATCAGATCCTTCGACCAACTATTGTTATTATTGTGGAGCGCTTCCTGGGGTCGAGAGATGACCCCTCTGTCTTGACGTACGACGCCGGGACTGGAGGATTAGCGAGCACACCCTGGGGTCTAGAGGTGACCCCTCTTTCTCGACATATGACGTCGGGAATGGAGGAGTGGCTATGGAGAAGACGTTCTCCAAATTGTGGTGATAAGAGAATTCACAAATAATCCTTTAAGAAACAAGGAATGATTAGCACCTACATAATAAAGACTCGGGATCTAATCTATATCCCCTGACTTGGTGCCAGAGAATAGAGGAAAACATGTGTAATGAGATCAAGCAAATAAAAAATTCA
Organism: Limonium bicolor; assembly: GCA_023374045.1. NCBI lineage: Eukaryota > Viridiplantae > Streptophyta > Magnoliopsida > Caryophyllales > Plumbaginaceae > Limonium > Limonium bicolor. Next base: position 291,122,035 of record CM041780.1, on the reverse strand, counting down.
CAAACGTGACTCTTTAAGAAACAAGAGCTGATTAGCACCTACATAACAAAATCTCGGGGTCTAACCTATATCCCTCGACTTGGTGCAAGAAAAGGAAGGTAAACTTGTGTAATGAGAACAAGAAAACAATACGTAATCTCTTGAATGATCCCATAGTGAGAATCGACGGTATAATATACCTACGCACACGTCCTATGAATTACTTGGTTGTTGTTGCTACGTTAGCAGCTTATTGTGCTGGATTGCGTGTTTGACATTGCTACTTGCAAGTTGTGCTTGGTTGCTTTTTGACGTTGCTATGCTACCGATGAGTGTGTATGTTATCATGATGTGTTGATGTGAGCTTTACTGCTTTACTATAGCATGTAAATTGACCTAATAATATTCGACCAAGTAGTCGTGTGGCCCGGTAACATGCGGGCTTCACACGTTCATACTCAGCGTAGTTTGCTGAGTCCTTTAAACCCAATTTTTTTCAGGTCTTGTGCCCGACAATAACGGAGAGTAGGCAAGGGTGACTACCATAGGGGTAGTCCACATGGCAAGACTTTTAGTAGTATGCTTTTAATATATGAGTTGTACTTCCGGTTTATGTTGTTGGATTAAGAACTTATGTTGTAGACTCTCGGTACTTGGTTCGTAATTCCTGTTCGTACTTGGATTTGGTTAAGGTTTAGATTCTTGTCATTCAGACCGTAACTTGGAGTTGGTATTGTGGTCTGTCAACCACATGGGTGGTTGGCATCTGTGACACCCGAATAGAGTTGGAAACCGCTGCGTAGACTTCTCCTGTTAACGTTAGGCACGTCGTTTAATTGTTGGTTGTGATTCGGGGGTGTTACACCAATAAAGGGCTCAGCAATCGAAATGCTCGTATGCTAAATGTGATCTTAAGTCATCTAGATTCCTTTAGTCGTTTTAGCCATCTTGATATTAGATTCTTTACATGAAATACCGGTTTACAATAACAGCAGTAATAACTGTAAACATTAAACAATCACAAAACAACTCTCCTGCAAACATCAGTGTACGATAGCACACAACATCAATAACCACACAGCAATAGTCCTAATTAATAGTCAATAGTCACACACTAATAACCCATAACAATCACCAAACAAGATACGCGCATAAAACTTGCACTCTGTTAGTTAGCCAACTGACCCTTATCTTTTAAACCAATCATTTAACCTTTTTCCAAATAATTTCCACCTCAAGTGTCATGTTAAGACAAACCTTATCAACTTATTAATGGACGATAGTCCCCTGTGTTCCATTGGAACTATTACCAGACGACCCTAGGCCCTGGTTATTTGACCGATCCGGTCGAAACTGTGCACCAACGGCAGTGCATTCCGCCATCCCCGAATGTGGCTGATGGATTTCCTTTGAGTGACTCCCCATTGAAGTCTCTCGTAGTGATCACAATACGCAACCAGAAAGTCGAAACGATCCGAATTCCTCTCTTTACAAGTTAGCCCCTTTTTTTTGTCAGTGACATAATAACCAATCCTTGAGTTAAGACTATAATAGTTGACCATCAGTTAGGTTCAATAATACCTTTAGGTCAGTTAATCTTGTTCCAGTTTAGATGTATAAACTTCCAGTCATACGACGTTCGCGTATAAATAAAACACAACCAAGTTGAGCAATACAGTATACAACATCATTCACATAAAATCACAGATATCACTCTCAAACGATTAACACATAATGTCTGGACCTTAGGATAATCCTTAGGACATTCAGACCACACAATTAACATACCGTTCACCAAGTAACTGCTAGCTTGACAACTCCTGTACAGTAGTCCCTCCCCATACGCTGTTATTTAAACATGCAATACCGGGTAATATTAATATAACTATTCATTAAATATTATAGTACTGTCGCTGTAACGTTTATACTCGTTGTATAATAACTTCATATGTTCTTTTATTTTCCCCTGTTATTTTAACAGTGGTTCTAGATAACCTAGCAGTTCATTATTTTATGTGGAGTTCACATGTGATAATGAATTTCCATTATACGGTATATCCTTAACTCATTATTTATATACTAATAATTATTTCCACTTATTCCTTATGTCATATTATTTGGTTAGTTATATTATAACGACCTTTATTTTATAAACTTTATATTATACTCCATAATATATCATAATACATTATATTACCTAGTTTTACTTCCTTTCCTTATTAAATTACACAACCAACCTTATTAATTCGGTATTTACATTTTATACCCAACAACTTTATAAATTACTAAATAACCACATCTATTTTTCGGTAATCATAATTGATCCCATTAACTTTTACAACTTACCAAATGACCATATACTTTTATAATTTACTAAATACCCATATCAATTTCGGAAATTGTAAAACAATTATATTAACTTCTATAAATTGCCAATTAACCTTATAACCTGTATAATTATTAATTAACCACCTTACTTTATCAATTTACCAAACACTCCTACTAATTTTCGGTAATTACAAATTAATACCACCAACCTTTATAAATTACAAATAAATCCCTTAAGTTTCGGTTTTCCCTTATATTTTCCTTTATTCATTTTTAAACCCCAAAACTTTATATAAGTTACATATTAACTTATAATCTATAGTTTAAATATTTTATTTCTTGAAATAACCGAAGTAGCCCATATATTTCCTTGAATTACATTTCCGCCCCATTTAACTTCTACTTCCCGCATATACTTTCATCAATTACATATTCACCACAAAACTTTTATAAACTTAATATTTTGTGTAATAAATCATTTTAACCCAAAGTTTTTGGTCAACACTTTGACCAAGACTTAATTTCATATTTAATACTTTAATAAACTCATAAAATCATAAGTAATTCTCGGCCATACACTATATTTCCCAATATTTACAAAATAGTCCCAAAACTTTATAAAATGTTATTCTTAACACTTAAACACTTATTTAAATTTACCAAAATTCATAATATTAATTCCTACCTTATATTATACTATAAATATACCAAATCAACCCCTTCGTTCTCGGTTTTCATTATTTGTACTCCAAACTTTTCAAAATTTACATATTAGCCACATAACTTATTTAACTAGCCATTTAAATACTTGTAGCTATTTTTAATACTGCCAAAATTTTTAATATAAGCTAATATATTTATATATATTTCGAAAATCACCCAAATTATATACTAAGCTCTCGGCTTTAATTTAATTTTATAATATGGTTTTAAGACTTGTTTTAAACTTTATAATAAATACAAATAAATGTATATAAGCCATATAACACTTCTAAAAATTATGCTAATGATCTAGAATGATTATAAATTAAAAATAGAACATAAAATTCCTAGACCATTCGGTTTCAACATCTATGTAACATAATTTGAAATACCCCAAACTTAGATATGGTGTTTAAATGATAAACTAAGATATAAGGAGGCTAATTAATGCCTTAGAAACATTTCTAATCAAAGAAAATATAAGGAAACACCAAAAGAGCAGTTTTAACAAAAACGTGCTCTAAGCTTGGAGAGACATGGGAGAGTACCCAAATATTGTTCTAAGACCTTAGTAATATCCTAATGGACATTTTAAATCAATTACCAAAGAAAACCAAGCTTGAAAACAAGTTAAAACACAAAATGTGCTTTAAGGAGTCTTAAAGCACGTTTTTTAAATGATAAACTAAGATATAAGGAGGCTAATTAATGCCTTAGAAACATTAAGAAACATTTCTAATCAAAGAAAATATAAGGAAACACCAAAAGAGTAGTTTTAACAAAAACGTGCTCTAAGCTTGGAGAGACATGGGAGAGTACCCAAATATTGTTCTAAGACCTTAGTAATATCCTAATGGACATTTTAAATCAATTACCAAAGAAAACCAAGCTTGAAAACAAGTTAAAACACAAAATGTGCTTTAAGGAGTCTTAAAGCACGTTTTTGAAAAATTGTCCTATAAATGAGTTTTGAATGGCTAAATGTCCATCATTACTCTTTAATTAACATGTGTACTATATAGTATCACATTTGGATGTCTATATCAATGGGAAATCAAAAATTTCACAACAATGTGCCTTGTTTTGTGAATAGTAACTTAATTAAGCTAGTTTATAACATAAGCCTATATAAGTGAGACATTTGGTCAACATAGACTTAATTACCCTCATTAATAAAAGGGGGCCGGTTTCTTAGGAGGTGAGTCACCACCTTCATGAGTCATTAAGTGAATAAGAAAGCAAATAAAGAGTTATAAAGCAAAAGTACTATTTACCTTTTTACATAAATATCACATTTTACTTACCTCTCTCCTCACCTCCTCATTTCTTCTTGTTTCACACGGTTTCTTCAAGCTCTCTCCCTTCTCCATTAACGTGAAGAACAACTCCATGCTAGCTCCATCTAGCTTTGCCCACATCTTGCTCATTTTAGCTCCAAATCCAAAACAAAATACATACTCTTCTTAGTTAGCTCAAGCTCCTTCTTTCTATTTTCAAAACTTCAAGAGCTTCATTTTGGTGCCAAGTCAAACCACCATTAGAGGAGGAAATTCAAGTTTGGAGACTCCATTGGCATCTCCATTCTCTTAAGGTAAAGAAAGTGTAAGAAAATCTAGGTTTCCACCATTTTCTGCACATGTCCGAAAATATATACTCATTGAACTCCTGTCGTAGCCTTGTTCTAGCTTGTTTCTACTCTTCAAAGGAGAGAGGAGGTCCTTCTTGCTTCATATCCAAGCTTGTCTTGAGGAACTAAGGTAAAACAATCAATTCAAAACCTTAAAACACACTTTAACCTAGGTTTTATTCCTTAAGGTAAATGTGTTGTTTAGTGCTCATTAGAGTTATTGGATATTGGTTAGAACATTGGCAAGGAGACACACATGGGTGACCGAGATTGAACAAAGAAAAACCTAAGGAAGGAAGCTTTTAAGCTTGTAAAAGAACAAGGTAAATTACTTACCCTAAGGTGTTTTGTTGTTTAAGGGAATGGGATTTAGGTATATGATGAGTTTAGTAGAGAGTTACATTAGAAAAAGGGTTATATAAAACCTAGGAGAAACAATGACTATACTTGTGAACTTGTGACTAAGGAGCAAATGAGAAAAAGAGATAGCTTAAGAATATCAAGGTGAAGTACAAGAAGCATTTTATTTCAATGGGAGCCTTGTTGAGTGTATTCGCAGGTTGAAGGCATATATATGTGGAAATTCAGTGGCTAAGATTATTGTCATTTAAGGGCCTAAGTGCCAAGCATTTTAAGTTTAAGCACTATATGATGATGTGGTGTGGTTTTGGTGTAAATTGGGTGTTAAGGTGTTGTGGTGAGAATTTGGGTGATGTTGGTTGTTTGATGGAGAAAAACCATGTGTTAGGTGGTATTATATACTAGAGAACCTATGGCAAAATTTAAAGGAGAGCTTAAGTGTTTAAGATATTCTAAGGAGATTTCGTGACTAGGATAGCACTAGGAAGTTAGAGGTTGTCTCGAAGGAAAAAGAATGAGTTTAAGGTGTTCTTGTGAGTTAGAATGACTTAGACATCATCATGGAAGATTTAGGAATCAAAAGAGTGTTTTGGTATACACCAAAGGCAGCTTGGGAATGTGTTTAGGATATATGTAAGTCTTGTTAGGAGAAGAGGAAATAATGTGTTAAAGAAGAGGGAACAAACTTGAGAAGAAAATTCAAGCAACTACATAAAGGAATTTTAAATGGAGAGAGATGCTTGGGAGATGATGTTATAGTAGTGAGGAAACATTTTGGCATAGTGGTTATGATAGGTATGAAACACCACTTAGAAAAACTAAGGAAAAATATTACAAGTGTTAAGAGATTATGTAAGAAATTGAGTCATAAGGTTAGAGAAGGAGTTGGGAAAGTTTATGATGTTATTTTGGTATTAGAATATGTTTTAGATCATGTGTGAAGATTGGGTTATTTATAGATGAAGAGAACAAGTGTAACAACACTTAGGATCATACAAAAGGAGGAAATCTGTAGCTGGTCCGGGACTTAGGTCCAGTGTGAAGTTCCGGACCAACCCAAAAATAAGGCCGAGAGTTTTAGCATGTAAAGGTCCGGGACTTAGGTCTTGTAAGATGTCCCGGACCACCCCATTAAAAACCCCAGAGGATTTTAGCTTGCATTGGTCCGGGACTTAAGTCCCATACAAAGTCCCGGACCACCACATTAAAATAGCCGAGAGTTTGAACTAAGTATAGGTCCGGGACTTAGGTTGAGGACAAGGTCCCGGACCACACAAAAGAATCATGTTTAAGCTTGGGAAGTGTTAGAAAATGGTGGGAGTGATTTTGAATTGATGTTACGAAGTTACTAAGGGCATGTTTGGTGGATGTAATGGCTATTAAGTGGGTGAACAAGTATAATAGATAATGAGGAAGTGATGCGCTTAGAAGTTAAGTTAAAAACCGGAAGGCTTCGTGAAAAACAATGAGTAAAAGTTGATGTCTAGGGAGGTTAAGTAATTGTATTGAGTTGAATTGAATAATAACCTAAAACTGAATAAATGTTTTAGGATTGGTGAATTGGGACTTGGAAGGAGATAAACCAAACAAACGTCGACGGTGAACGGTACAATCTTTCTTGTGACCAGCTTGCTAACGAGGTGTCCCTCGGCTTGTGTGCTATCTATTTAATTGCTATGACTAAAACAAGATAAAGCATGCAACCGGTTATATTTGTTCTCGTTGTGTTTGTGTTATCTTTACACTAACCCGCGAGACTTGAGATTGTTACTAACCAAGTTTAGAACTTACTGAGTTAAGAATAAGAGTTAAGTATGGTGGTTGTTGGTTAATGCCCGTTAAGGCTTAGCTAGCACATGGTGATTAAGAATTCTACTAACTGGAACTTGAGTGAGGAAACCCGGGACCGATCTCCGGTCATGCATGCTAAGGAAAAAGGGGGACGGTATCTGAATCAGATCCGCCCTCCGCTTAAGGTTTTGTCTTCAGACTTGTAGCCTAGGGCCGGTTGCCGGCTCAGCTACGCTGGACTCCCGTCCAGAGTAGGTGGCATTAAGATGGTGCGGTGGGATCACCTAAATCCCAGGTTCGAATTAAGCTACAACCAATCCCTTCCAGGAAAGGTTTGTATACTGAGATTAAGATTAAGATTAAGGTAAGGTAAGGAAATAAGATTAAGGAAATGAGGACTGAGGAGGGGGTTACTAACCCACTTGATAAGGGAACGCTTGAGACGTTCATTGTTTGTGAACTATATATGTTCATCTGTGGTTATTGTTATTGCACTTCATATTATGCTTGTGTATGTAATCAATTTCCATGCTATCGACAATTAGTCGTCGTAGCCCCGTTAGCTTGGGGGCCATGAGAGGGTGTACTAGCATTCGTGCTGACCCCCTCGGGGGCTATTTTTACACTTGCAGGTAAGAGACCCATGAGGACGCACTACGAGAGTAGGAGCGGTTAGACTTAGGGTGAGATGTTTATTTTGAGTTCGGGTTGCGCCTGTGCACCCGACTATTATATTAAACTGATGTAAGTTTGAGATTATGTTTAAGATACTAGTACTCGGTTGGTTGTGGTATTGTGAATGTTGTTGTTTTGAGTTGGATAAGTATTTTGGATAAGTATTGTAAACGTTAAAGCCGGTATCTTCTAACGATCAGACCGTGGCAAGGTCCGGGTGTTATTTATTTCCGCTGCGACGTATTCGTTTAAGTGTTCAGTTTGCGATAACCACGATAGGCTTTGGATGGGGTGTTACAAAAAGTGGTATCAGAGCGTAGTTACGCTCTGATCAAGAAATACCGGACCTGAGTAACCACCGAGTTAGGATATAAGTTAAGGAATAAGTGTTGGGTTAAGGGTGTGAGAAGTTAGAGTGAGTAGAGTCAGATGACCACTAATAAGTGTGGATTGTCTTTACCGTCTACGGACGTTATAAATTTACTAACCAAAACAGTGGTGAATACGAATCTAATGTAAGTTATGCTTGTTCAGATGGCAGGACGCCCTAGAGGAGGCCGAGGTCGCGGCCGGGGTGAGGATACTTCAGGAATACCCGGAGGGCAGACGATCGCAGAGATTGTAGCTGCCACTTTAGGGCATATGGGCTATCAGCCTGGTGTGGGTGCACCACCTCCACCGCCACAACCTAGGGAACCAAACTGGGTGAAGAGTCTAGCAGATCTTCGACCCGCGCATTTTAAGGGGGAGACCGATCCCGCTAAGCTTGAGGCGTACATCTCCGAGCTGGAGACCGCCTTCGAGACCCTTGATGTCCCTGCTGGGATCAAGGTGCGCTTAGCTGCTTTCTATCTGAAGGGGGCGGCAGGCGATTGGTGGAAGCTGGTGAGGGCTGAGCATGTGGCCAATCCAGAGTTCGGCTGGGAGCAGTACACCGCCTTGCTACGAGCAAAGTACTACCCCGCCCATGTCCAGACGAAGAAGCGCTTGCAGTTGGATGCGCTTAAGCAGTCGGACAAGATGACAGTGGACGAGTATTACTTAGAGTTCACTACCTTGCTCCGTCTTCTGCCAGGTCTAGGGTATTCTGACCAGATCTTGGTGGACCGCTTCTATGGCGGGCTTAGCCATCGACTCCGCTACGGCATGGGGCCGACGAGTTATACTACCTTGCAGGTAATAAGGATGATTGAGATTTGAGTAAGTGATGAATAAGATTTAGATTATGAGAAATAAGTATGACTAATACTATGGAAAAGCAGGAGTGCTATCATGCCGCTGCTAAGGTTGAGATTACCGTTCAGCTGAGGGACGAGGAGAATGCAAAGAGGAAGAGTGCTGGTAAGGGCTCAGAGAGTCAGGGGCACGGAGGGTACAAGAAACAAAAGTACCAGCCTCAGGCCCAGAAAAATCAGAACCCAAAGGGGAGGGAGGAAAAGGAGAAGGCTTCGGAAGAGCCATTGAAGCTGACCTATGCTATTGCAGCTACACCACTACGCTATAAGGCGCCAAAGGGTAAGGAAATTGATATTGAATGAGTTAAGAAATAAGTTAGTAACCGGTTGAGATATGAGAATTGACATTATGAATCATCAGGATCTGAGACTGAGAAGGGAGCCGGTGGTGGCTACCAGCGACGCTTCATCTGTAGATGGTGTCACAAGGACCACCCCGGGCTCGACTGTAAGGGGAATAAGGTGGAGTGCAACTTCTGTGGAGTTTACGGGCATCGAGCGTATGAGTGTTACCGGAACCCTGCTAGTAGAGCCTATAGGCCCGATACCAGGGGCAAGGGCAAGACCGATCAGGGAGCTTGATCTGACGGTCAGAGGAAGGTGCAGCAGCCGGCGGACAAGAACCCACGGGTGACCCCGAAGACGGGACCCACTCTACACATGGTAGACCGGGACGATGAGCCTGAGCCCTCATCGAGGCCAGGTACCACTATAACCATTTAGTAATAAAACTACCTGCTTACCGCATTATCATGCATGTTTGGTGAATAAATGAGTTAAGTAAGAATAAGATGAGATTAGGACTTAAGTAAGATATAACCTATTACCACTTTAGGAAGATTCAACATCTGCTACCCAATACCATCTACACCTAACCCGGAGCACGCCGACATCGAAACCATCGACTTTCCAACCGAACAATGTCAGGTTATCCGCCCAGGTATGATTTTATTAAGGGGATACCTGACACCCGAAGCACAAATAGCCATCATCAGGAGATGCAATCAACTAGGAATGGGACCGGGAGGTTTTTACACACCGGAGTACCCAGGGGGAGCAAGGATGAAATTAAAGATGATGAGCTTGGGCAAGGATTGGAATCCGTATGCCAAGAATTACCAAACCATGAGGGTGCAAGATGGAGTCTCACCACCGGGAATACCCGAAGAGTTCCATCCAGTTATTACACAAGTCGTGGAAATCGCTCAGCAGTTGGAAGCTGAACCGATTCCAGACATCCAGGCAGACATTTGCATTGTAAACTTCTACGAAAAAGATGGGAGACTGGGACTACACCAGGATAAGGACGAGACAACGGAGTCTCTCGAAAGAGGGATACCCGTAGTGTCTTGGTCCATTGGGGATGATGCAGAATTTTTATACGGCGAGCAGAAGCGTGCGGACCGTGCAGATAAGTTAGTACTTAAGTCAGGTGATGTATTAATTTTGGGAGGAGAATCAAGGATGTTATACCATGGGATTAAGAGAATCAAGCTGAATACAGCGCCATCAGCAGTAGTCAATGCGACCCATATGAGACCAGGAAGATTAAACCTAACCTTTAGACAATATTAGCCATGTAATGTTAGAATGAGATGAGAAATGAGATGTAAGATTGAAGCACATGTTGTAAACAGGATGGTCATGAATAAAATAACAATGTTGTTCATATAAATTGTTACAACTCTTGTTATACCATCAATACTCATGAAGCTTGTGAACACAATTAGGTTATGGACTCGGTACGGAAGGTGCACTAAGCATACTTACAGAGGCACAGGCTGACGCCAGCGGTACTATCCTCACCGGCACCTTTCCGATTAATGGGATTGAGGCATCAGTTCTCTTCGACTCAGGGGCCTCGCATACCTTTGTCTCGGCATCATTGCGAGCGGTTGGGGCTAGACGCTGATGAGCTACCCGACTTCACGGTTACGCTCCCGTCTAAGGAGAAGGTTCGTTGCACTCGTTACTACCGGGGAGCCATTATCAGAATTAAGGGAGAAGACTTTCCAGTCAGTTTCATTGAGTTCAGTAAGCTAGGATTTGATGTTATCTTCGGGATGAACTGGTTGGAGCGGCACAAGGGACGTATCCTCTGCGCCGAGCATAGATTGCTGCTCAGGAGTCCGTCTGGGGTAACGATATCATACCGCCAGAGGCCCAGAGAGCCTTCGACTAAGATCATCACCGCCATGGCAATGCATAGAGAATTAAGGAGAAAGGAAGAAGTATACCTCTGCTATGTACAGGACATAGAGAGAGACCCTGAGTTCGACCCCGACTTACCGGTAGTGTCGGAGTTCCCCGACTTATTTCCACGGGAACTGCCCGGCATGCCACCCACTCGGGAGGTAGAGTTCACCATTGAGCTGCTACCTGGTACCGGACCGATAGCCAAAGCACCATACCGTATGGCTCCGGCAGAAATGACTGAGTTAAAAGAACAATTGAAAGATTTGTTGGATAAAGGATTCATTAGACCAAGTGTGTCACCATGGGGAGCGCCAGTCCTCTTCGTGAAGAAGAAGGATGGTAGTCTCCGCCTCTGCATCGACTACAGAGAGCTGAATGCAGTGACAGTGAAGAATAAGTACCCACTACCCCGCATTGACGATCTGTTCGATCAGTTGAAGGGAGCATCTGTGTTTTCCAAGATTGATCTCAGATCGGGGTATCATCAGATAGCCATTAAGGAGGGAGACATTGAGAAGACGGCATTCCGGACACGATACGGCCACTATGAGTTTACAGTGATGCCGTTCGGTTTGTCGAACGCACCGGCGAAGTTTATGGATCTGATGAACCGCTTGTTCCGGGAGCAGCTGGACAAGTCGGTTGTGGTTTTTATTGATGACATTCTGATATATTCAAAGTCTAAGGTTGAGCATGAGGAACATCTGAGGAGGGTATTGGAAATATTGAGGGAGAACCAGCTATATGCTAAGTTCTCCAAGTGTGAGTTTTGGCTTGACCAGGTCTCTTTCCTAGGTCATGTCATCTCAGATGCTGGGATCGCAGTGGATCCAGCAAAGATTGATGCCGTACGTACCTGGCCAAGGCCGAAGACTGTTACCGACATCCGGAGCTTTCTCGGTCTGGCAGGTTACTACAGGAGTTTGTTAGAGATTTCAGCAAGGTCGCGAAGCCGATGACCAGTCTGATGAAGAAAGATGCACCATTTCTGTGGACAGTTGACTGTGAGAGATCATTTCAGCGCTTGAAGGACTCACTGACCACTGCACCGGTACTGACCATTCCAGACGGTACAGAGGGCTTTGAGGTTTATTGTGATGCATCCGGCAGAGGGCTGGGTTGCGTGCTCATGCAACATGGCAAGGTGGTGGCATATGCCTCACGCCAGTTGAAGAAACATGAGGAGAACTACCCCACACATGATTTAGAGCTGGGAGCTGTAGTCTTCGCTTTGAAGATATGGCGCCACTACTTATATGGGGTTAGTGTCACGATCTACACCGATCACAAAAGTTTGAAATACATATTCACTCAGAAGGAGTTAAATCTTCGACAGAGGAGATGGTTAGAGTTTCTGAAAGACTATGACATTGACCTCCAATACAAAGAGGGGAAGGCCAATGTTGTAGCAGATGCCCTGAGCCGTCGAGCACACTCACTCCATTCGCTAGTTTCTTTCTCCAGCTTGGTTGATGAGGTGCGAGAGGCTCAGAGGACAGATGAGTATATGAGAGAGGTCAGACAGAAGCTGACAGATGGTACCTTTGAGAGTCAGAAATACGACTTCAGACTTCATGATGATGATCTGATCAGACTTAAGGGCCGATTATGCATACCACGAGGCAACACGGATCTGAAAGACCGTATACTTAGAGAATCACACTGTTCTTCAGTTTCCATCCATCCAGGAGCCTCTAAAATGTATAAAGACATGAAGAGATACTTCTGGTGGTCGGGGATGAAGACAGATGTTACCGAGTTCGTCTTGAGGTGTCTCACATGCCAGAAGGTGAAATTCGAGCACCGACGACCGGGCGGAATGGTACAGTCGATGCCAGTTCCGGAGTGGAAGTTCCATGATATCTCCATGGACTTCGTAGTTGGGCTTCCACCTGCTAGGGGAGGTCTCAACATGATATGGGTGGTGGTGGATCGCCTTACCAAAGTAGCCCGATTCATACCGATGAAGGATACTTGGAAGGTGACCAAATTAGCTGAGTTATTTGAGAAAGAAATCATGAAACATCACGGCATACCAAAGACCATAGTGTCAGATAGAGATACCAGATTCCTTTCGAGGTACTGGAGAGCTACCAGAGAAGCGTTGGGTACAGAACTCAAGCTGAGTACCGCGTTCCATCCTCAGACAGATGGTCAGACTGAGCGTACTATTCAGACACTCGAGGACATGCTGAGAGCATGTGCCTTAGACTTCCAGGGCAGTTGGATTGACAGATTGCATCTGATCGAGTTTTCATACAACAACAGCTATCACGCTTCGATCAAGATGGCACCTTTTCAAGCGTTGTACGGTAGACCATGTCGTACACCGCTCTGCTGGGATGAGTCGAGTGAGACGGTCATTATAGGACCAGAGTACTTAGAACAAGTTAAGGCTGAAGTTCAGCAAATCAGGGAGAACATGAAAGCTGCTCAAGATAGGCAGAAGTCGTATGCTGATGTTCGACGACGGGACCTGGAGTTCGCAGTGGGCGACCAGGTATTTCTGCGAGTTTCACCGATGAAGGGTGTATTCAGGTTTGGGCAGAAGGGCAAATTAAGCCCGAAATTTGTTGGTCCTTATGAGATTACGGAGCGGGTGGGCCCGGTTGCTTACAGGTTGAATTTACCTGCTGAGCTGGGTAAAGTGCATGATGTTTTTCATGTTTCACAGCTAAAGAAATACATGCACCACCCCTCCCATGTGTTAGAACCTGAGAGGTTGACTTTAGAACCAAATATGAGATCCGTGGAAACTCCTCAGAGAATCTTGGACAGCAAGACTAGGGACACTCGCCACAAGTCAGTGCGACTGGTGAAGGTTCTCTGGTCTAACCAGGATGTCGAAGAGGCCACGTGGGAATTAGAGGATAAGATGAGGGCGAAGTACCCTTCTTTATTTACTGACTAGATTGTCTGTATAGGGTACGGGGCGTACCCCTTTTAAGGGGGGTAGAGCTTCCTCGCTTTTGAGTTAGGAAACGATCATGTTTGTCGTTTGTTTCGTTGTTTAAGATGTGAATTTGTGTAAGTTGCTACACTTCGGTGTAAGTTTGAGTTATGTATAATACTTATGTATTGTATTTGAGATTGACTTTTGAGTCTTGAGATGTATGAATGTGAATATAAGATGTGGTATTAAGATTAAGAGAACTGTGTACCGTGAATGGTTAAGCACATGTGTGAACTTTGAGGACAAAGTTCTTTTAAGGGGGGTAGATTGAAATACCCCAAACTTAGATATGGTGTTTAAATGATAAACTAAGATATAAGGAGGCTAATAATGCCTTAGAAACATTAAGAAACATTTCTAATCAAAGAAAATATAAGGAAACACCAAAAGAGCAGTTTTAACAAAAACGTGCTCTAAGCTTGGAGAGACATGGGAGAGTACCCAAATATTGTTCTAAGACCTTAGTAATATCCTAATGGTCATTTTAAATCAATTACCAAAGAAAACCAAGCTTGAAAACAAGTTAAAACACAAAATGTGCTTTAAGGAGTCTTAAAGCACGTTTTTGAAAAATTGTCCTGTAAATGAGTTTTGAATGGCTAAATGTCCATCATTACTCTTTAATTAACATGTGTACTATATAGTATCACATTTGGAAGTCTATATCAATGGGAAATCAAAAATTTCACAACAATGTGCCTTGTTTTGTGAATAGTAACTTAATTAAGCTAGTTTATAACATAAGTCTATATAAGTGAGACATTTGGTCAACAAAGACTTAATTACCCTCATTAATAAAAGGGGGCCGGTTTCTTAGGAGGTGAGTCACCACCTTCATGAGTCATTAAGTGAATAAGAAAGCAAATAAAGAGTTATAAAGCAAAAGTACTATTTACCTTTTTACATAAATATCACATTTTACTTACCTCTCTCCTCACCTCCTCATTTCTTCTTGTTTCACACGGTTTCTTCAAGCTCTCTCCCTTCTCCATTAACGTGAAGAACAACTCCATGCTAGCTCCATCTAGCTTTGCCCACATCTTGCTCATTTTAGCTCCAAATCCAAAACAAAATACATACTCTTCTTAGTTAGCTCAAGCTCCTTCTTTCTATCTTTTCAAAACTTCAAGAGCTTCATTTTGGTGCCAAGTCAAACCACCATTAGAGGAGGAAATTCAAGTTTGGAGACTCCATTGGCATCTCCATTCTCTTAAGGTAAAGAAAGTGTAAGAAAATCTAGGTTTCCACCATTTTCTTCACATGTCCGAAAATATATACTCATGGAACTCCATGTTTATGCCTTGTTCTAGCTTGTTTCTACTCTTCAAAGGAGAGAGGAGGTCCTTCTTGCTTCATATCCAAGCTTGTCTTGAGGAACTAAGGTAAAACAATCAATTCAAAACCTTAAAACACACTTTAACCTAGGTTTTATTCCTTAAGGTAAATGTGTTGTTTAGTGCTCATTAGAGTTATTGGATATTGGTTAGAACATTGGCAAGGAGATACACATTGGTGACCGAGATTGAACAAAGAAAAACCCAAGGAAGAAAGCTTTTTAAGCTTGTAAAAGAACAAGGTAAATTACTTACCTTAAGTGTTTGTTGTTTAAGGGAATGGGATTTAGGTATATGATGAGTTTAGTGAGAGTTTAATTGGGAAGGGTTATAAAACCTAGGAGAAACAATGACTATTTGTGAACTTGTGACTAAGAGCAAATGAGAAAAGAGATAGTTAAAAACAAGGTGAAGTACAAGAAGCATTTTATTTCAATGGGAGCCTTGTTGAGTGTATTCGCAGGTTGAAGGCAATATATGTGGAAATTCAGTGGTTAAGATTATTGTCATTTAAGGGCCTAAGTGCCAAGCATTTTAAGTTTAAGCACTATATGATGATGTGTGTGGTTTTAGTGTAAATTGGTGTTAAGGTGTTGTGTGAGAATTTGGGTGATGTTGGTTGTTTGATGGAGAAAAACCATGTGTTAGGAGGTACTATACTAGAGAACCATGGCAAAATTTAAAGGAGACTTAAGTGTTTAAGATATTCTAAGGAGATTTCGTGACTAGGATAGCACTAGGAAGTTAGAGGTTGTCTCGAAGGAAAAAGAATGAGTTTAAGGTGTTCTTGTTAGTTAGAATGACTTAGACATCATCATGGAAGATTTAAGAATCAAAAGAGTGTTTTGGTATACACCAAAGGCAGCTTGGGAATGTGTTTAGGATATATGTAAGTCTTGTTAGGAGAAGAGGAAATAATGTGTTAAAGAAGAGGGAACAAACTTGAGAAGAAAATTCAAGCAACTACATAAAGGAATTTTAAATGGAGAGAGATGCTTGGGAGATGATGTTATAGTAGTGAGGAAACATTTTGGCATAGTGGTTATGATAGGTATGAAACACCACTTTAAAAACCTAAGGAAAAATATTACAAGTGTTAAGAGATTATGTAAGAAATTGAGTCATAAGGTTAGAGAAGGAGTTGGGCAAGTTTATGATGTTATTTTGGTATTAGAATATGTTTTAGATCATGTGTGAAGATTGGGTTATTTATAGATGAAGAGAACAAGTGTAACAACACTTAGGATCATACAAAAGGAGGAAATCTGTAGCTGGTCCGGGACTTAGGTCCAGTGTGAAGTTCCGGACCAACCCAAAAATAAGGCCGAGAGTTTTAGCATGTAAAGGTCCGGGACTTAGGTCTTGTAAGATGTCCCGGAACACCGCATTAAAAACCCCCGAGGATTTTAGCTTGCATTGGTCCGGGACTTAAGTCCCATACAAAGTCCCGGACCACCACATTAAAATAGCCGAGAGTTTGAACTAAGTATAGGTCCGGGACTTAGGTTGAGGACAAGGTCCCGGACCACACAAAAAATCATGTTTAAGCTTGGGAAGTGTTAGAAAATGGTGGGAGTGATTTTGAATTGATGTTACGAAGTTACTAAGGGCATGTTTGGTGGATGTAATGGCTATTAAGTGGGTGAACAAGTATAATAGATAATGAGGAAGTGATGCGCTTAGAAGTTAAGTTAAAAACCGGAAGGCTTCGTGAAAAACAATGAGTAAAAGTTGATGTCTAGGGAGGTTAAGTAATTGTATTGAGTTGAATTGAATAATAACCTAAAACTGAATAAATGTTTTAGGATTGGTGAATTGGGACTTGGAAGGAGATAAACCAAACAATCGTCGACGGTGAACGGTACAATCTTTCTTGTGACCTGCTTGCTAACGAGGTGTCCCTCGGCTTGTGTGCTATCTGTTTAATTGCTATGACTAAAACAAGATAAAGCATGCAACCGGTTATATTTGTTCTCGTTGTGTTTGTGTTATCTTTACACTAACCCGCGAGACTTGAGATTGTTACTAACCAAGTTTAGAACTTACTGAGTTAAGAATAAGAGTTAAGTTTGGTGGTTGTTGGTTAATGCCCGTTAAGGCTTAGCTAGCACATGGTGATTAAGATTTCTACTAACTGGAACTTGAGTGAGGAAACCCGGGACCGATCTCCGGTCATGCATGCTAAGGAAAAAGGGGGACGGTATCTGAATCAGATCCGCCCTCCGCTTAAGGACTTGTCTTCGGACTTGTAGCCTAGGGCCGGTTGCCGGCTCAGCTACGCTGGACTCCCGTCCAGAGTAGGTGGCATTAAGATGGTGCGGTGGGATCACCTAAATCCCAGGTTCGAATTAAGCTACAACCAATCCCTTCCAGGAAAGGTTTGTATACTGAGATTAAGATTAAGATTAAGGTAAGGTAAGGAAATGAGATTAAGGAAATGAGGACTGAGGAGGGGGTTACTAACCCACTTGATAAGGGAACTTGAGACGTTCATTGTTTGTGAACTATATATGTTCATCTGTGGTTATTGTTATTGCACTTCATATTATGCTAGTGTATGTAATCAATTTCCATGCTATCGACAATTAGTCGTCGTAGCCCCGTTAGCTTGGGGGCCATGAGAGGGTGTACCAGCATTCGTGCTGACCCCCTCGGGGGCTATTTTTACACTTGCAGGTAAGAGACCCATGAGGACGCACTACGAGAGTAGGAGCGGTTAGACTTAGGGTGGGATGTTTATTTTGAGTTCGGGTTGCGCCTGTGCACCTGACTGTTATATTAAACTGATGTAAGTTTGAGATTATGTTTAAGATACTAGTACTCGGTTGGTTGTGGTATTGTGAATGTTGTTGTTTTGAGTTGGATAAGTATTTTGGATAAGTATTGTAAATGTTAAAGCCGGTATCTTCTGACGATTAGACCGTGGCAAGGTCCAGGTGTTATTTATTTCCGCTGCGACGTATTCGTTTAAGTGTTCAGTTTGCGATAACCACGATAGGCTTTGGATGGGGTGTTACATAATTAATTTTTGTGACCTAAATATATATCTTAAGGTAATAATCTTACCTTATATGTTATAAATTATTTTCTTGACAATATATCCTATAGTTTTCGGTCTTAATTTATTTAAGGAAAAATTACAGTGCCCACCCACGGGGTTTTGGGGTTTAACACCGCCCACCCACGAACTTTGAAAATTAACACTGCCCACCCATGGACTTATACTGTTTTTACTTCCGTCACCATTTCACCACACATCCGTTAGTTTAGTTTTGTTGACTCTCACATATTAAATTCTTTTCCACAGACCCATCTCACCCATCTTCTTCACCGTCGACCCTTCGCCACCATCTTCACCACCCATCATTCGATCTTCATTCACGCCACCGCCATCAACTACATCATCACCTTCGAATTACATCAACTCACACACTCGCATATCGTCAGTTCACGACATCCATCCCACGCATCATCTCCATCTTCGCCCTCATCCCAACTGCACCACACCATCACCTCGTCCACACTCCTTCGCCTCGCCTCATCAATCACCAACCGACGAACACCGTATCACTGTCATCCATTACACCACGCCTCTCGACCACGAACCTGGACTCCGCCTCGCCTCGCCACGCCTCACTGTTATCATACCCCGACACCACCATCTTCACCATCTTCACCGACACTTCACCACACCTTCACCTCACCAGACCACGCACGCCTCATCTCACCAGAACCGCATCACAACTCCATCACCATCGACGTCAATCAACATCATCCCACTCATCTGCACCCGCCTTCATTCACGAATCACCGCTTCGTCTTCACCACGCCTCGACGACCACCGCCGATCAACTTCACTCATCTTCGCCTCACCAGACCACGCCCGCCATCGACAACACCTTCACCACCCTAACGCCCAGACCAACACGGAGGACCGTCGACCCATCGCATCCACTTCACAGTTCACACTACACCCGCACCCCATTCTCATCACCATTTCTCGTCATCCTGGATCACCATCTCACCATCATCTCTGCAACGCCATTGATTCAGACTCGCCACATCTCGCCTTCATCACACCCACACCGTCATTCATTGCTCACCGACCTCGTCTCATTCACCGATATTCACCGCCACAATTCACACCCGCATTGACCGCCGGGGAGACCACCTTCATTCACCTCCGCCATCAACGACGCCTCACACTTCGTTCACCGTCGTCATCGCATCCTCATCTTCGCTTCATCCATCGGCGCGAGGCAGAGGAGTAAATCGTTGGTGTGGAGAAGAACAGAGACGAGGGCGAGAAACGACAGCGCAAACCGACAATTACAATTCGTGAAACTAACGGAAGTGTGGTAAAAGGTGACGGAAGTAAAAACAATATAAGTCCATGGGTGGGCAGTGTTAATTTTCAAAATTCGTGGGTGGGCAGTGTTAAACCCCAAAACTCCGTGGGTGGGCACTGTAATTTTTCCTTTATTTAAAGGTTATACAAAATTTTTATACCAAAGTTTGAAGCTTATATCAAACTTAAACTTAATAAACCTTGTTTATATAAACTTACCCTTATGTCAAGACAATTCTTGTACTTGATTTTTCCTTGAATTTCCAAGCTCCTCAAATTCTATATTGATGTAGAGAATTCGAACTCCTTGTACATATATAGGAGATCTATTTGTTAGACTTCTAACAAGAGTTTATAAATAATATTTGTAGTAATTTTACAAGAGTTTACCTTAGGAATTTAACATGGTGTTTTTGATACACCTTGGTATGATTGTAGATCCAAGTTTCCTTCATGAAATAATGAAGAGAACATATGTTTAGAAGTTCCTAAATTTTCGAAAATTACTTAAGGAATTTTCTTAGATTTTCAACATGAAAATATACCTTAACTTGATCTTGTTGTTCCTTGTATTGTTGTTGAATCAAGAAGCCTCCTTAGAACATCTAAGCTTGGCGATTTTTGATGGGATTGCTAGGATGTTTCTTGCCTCAAGACTTGATAGAATTAACTAGGAAATTACATTAAAATGGTGTTAGGAACTAGTACACCATTAATGGAGTTAATGAACACTTAGGAGATAACTTAACAATGGAGAGAAGAGGGAGCTAGAAGAGGTACTTACCCATTCGTGAAACAAGGGCAAGGGAAATGAGATGGACTTACGTAACTTAATAAGGAGAACTATGACTTAATCATATGCCATTATTTTATGTAATGATTTTTTAGTTTGATTTCATAATTTAGTCACAATTATCTCCTAGCTAACTAGATGTACGGCTGGTGGAGTATAATTGAGTTAAGCATCTTCAATCATGTAGTACAAATCGGCTAGAAAGAATGGTTAGGATTTAATTTGAATACTTAATGCTATTAGGCTTTAGCTTGGATTTATTAGCTTGGTTTAATTTGATAACTTGTTTAACTGCAGGTGGTGTTCGGCTGTGTTGGAGCAACTAGGCAGCTCCACTTTGTAGACTTACGGCTGAATAAAGCCTTAGGAGATCACTCACCATTAGTTTTATTTTTGTCATTAGATTAGGCTTTATCTTGTTGTTTTTATTTGTCTATTAACAGCACTAATCTTTGTTTGTTTGTGTAGGTGTTCGGTTATGCTGGAGCAAATGAGCAGCTCCAATTCCTGCACTCTTTCGGTAATGGAGTATCTAGATGGGTTAATTAAGTTTTCTTAATTGTAAAGTGAGCTAATCTTGCTCATTAGTTTTTATTTCCTTTACTAAATCACACAGCACTAAACTCCACTACCTAATCCTGATCGGCTGCAACTAAAATGGGAGCTCCACTTCCTATATTGTTACATTAATGGAGGTTCTAGGTAGCTATTTGATTTGTTAATTACAAACATGATTATCTTGGAAGTTAGGTATATGTTTGTTAGGTTATTTAATTGTCTATTAAGCTCTCCTCTACAGATTCCAATCGGTAAGCACATGTGCTGGTGATGAATCAATTTGAACATACAATATACTAGTCTAAAGTTGATCTAATTGTCATTTTATGTAATGTAATCCCCTTGCTTTTGTATGCACTAACTTTCTTGTTGTTCCCTTGCAGATTACACGGTGGAGAAGGCCTCTAATGACAGTAATTGATTGCTGTGTCATCATATAATTCATGCTACTATGACTCATCATCTACAAAACGATTTTTGAACTATAAACTAGTCAGATGTGGCCCATTTTAACGCCTGCAATAGAGATCAATTGAGACTTATTTTTGCTTTAATTCCTGTCACATTATATTGTACTAAGACCATACTATTATGTGTAATAGGTTCCAGCATTTAATTGGTACATTTTTGTTATGATAAAAGATGAAAGTTTTAAGGTAAAAATGTTGATTTTAGGTACCTTTTTGACATAAAAATCGCACCTATTTATACTATGAGTTTAGTACTGCCATCAATTGATTTAGATGGTCATTTTATCCACTTTTAAGTTTGTCAACTCGTGGCTTATTAAAACTTCAAGTCAATTGCGTAAAACGCATTTTCGTGACACCCGAAGGTGCGTTTTTGTACTTTAAGGATTTTTCTAGGAATTAATTAGTCGCTATGACTTCCAAGTGTTTATTGACATTTTTTATAGTCAATAATAATATATTAAGGTGTTACATTGAGTTGTATGGGGTTATATTAACTCGGAACATAATTCTCAGGCTACCCGGGCAAAAAGGAGCGTTAAGAAAATCCTCCCGAGTACTTTGTCTTTAACTGAGAATTTATCTTGAGAACTTCATCTTAAATGTTCATGAAGGTACTTTTATGCATTTAGAATGAGGTGTAATGCTTTATTTTATTTTATAAGGTATTTCTGGGACTTTCGGCCTTAAGGGGCCTTTAAGGGAATTCCTGGGCATTTCGTATTTCTACTCAGTTTTAACTGAGGACATGTGTTTCAAAGGTCATATAATTATCCTTGGTTACTTCATGTGAAGTTTATAGCTTAAATATCTTGTTTATCTTAAGGTCGGGCTTTAACGCACGTTTTTTGACCTTAAAGAGTTTAGGTGTGTTTTAACGCCCAAGTGTTTATATACTTTCTTAGGGTTTCATAATCCCCCAAATAATATTTATAATTCCTCAAATAATATTTATTTACTTATATTTAATTATTTAAATGTTAGGGGTATTTCACCGCCAGCTTAGGGGTCATCTTGACTTATTGACCAAACTTATGACTCATCCCCTTATTTACCGGTTTTCTCTTTTCCTTCTTCATTCACCTTTCTTCCACAGCCGTGAGCTATCACCCAACTTCCATGGTTGCTGTCTCATGTCCTAGGTAAGCTCTCATGGCTTAAATATGCTCATTCTTCTCCTCTCTTCTTCCTCTCTTCAATGAGCTCACCTATCTTCATTTTTCACCCAGCAAACAAGGCCGAGTTGGTGCTTGAAGTAGTGGGGTTTCTTGGCTGGAAATAAGAGAAGAAAGGGAAGCAAGTTAAGTAATTTCTTAAGGTAAAAATCTTGCATGAAACTAGCCTACTTCTTCCTTCTCCATTTCAGAAATAATTCCAGTTTTCCCTTAGCTCTTTCCTCGCTCTTTTCATGTAACAATCAGAGGAGAACATCCAAGCTCCATATGGTAACAAGATCCAAGCAAAACACCTAGGTTTGACCATCTTTCGGTAAGGAACTTCCACCCCTTTTCCTCTTGGTTCTACCAGTTGCTGGGATAAATGGTGGTTTTAACACCTTGTTTTGCCCACTAAAAATAGGCGTGAATAACCATTAAAAGCAGTTCCATACCAAGGTAAAAATCATGCCTTTGTTAGGCTTAAACATGCTCCTTAATGATCTATATGATATATAACTAATACATGCTTTTTCCTTGCATGAAATGCTGCCAAAATCACCTTGGAACTATGGGAATATCCTACACAAAATGTGTAAAACAGATCCAAGTATAAACCATAGCAAAGTGAGTATTTTTACTCTTAATACAAAGACTAATTAAACGTTGTGTTTAAAAATAGGCCGAGGGGATTAAGAGCTGTTTGGTGAGCTTGGGTGGCTTGAGAATGAAAAGCTAGGTAAGGAAACCTTATCTTATAATATACTATGGTTTTTATAAAATTTTGTTACATATGTATATAAGTCGTGGGGTTTAAATGTGTTAAACAACTTAATTATGTATTAATCTGCCTTATAACATTGTTAGTTAGTTAGTTTGGTGCATTAATGACCTATAAGGTCAAGGAAATGATTTTAAAGGGTTAACCATAATTTATAAAAATTTCTGGGTAGTTATATTATAAACCGTGACATTATTATGTCATTTGAGACATTTATGTGTAATTTTATTCTATGCTAAATATTGTAATAAGGCCATGCATTGTTAGGCCATTTAATTTATGTAGATTAAGCTTAAAATGAATTTAAAGTGGTAACTAACATTATCAGAATTATTATGGGGGTTTTCTGTAATTAAAATAATTTTTGGGGCTAACTATAGGTATTAGCCGAAATTGAGACATTAAAACCTTATTTTATGAATTATATAAAATTTAATAAAGATTTGTAGCAAAATTGTAATTTCTGAAAAATTATGGGGTCAAACTGTAAATAAACGAACTTCTAGTCACACTGTAAGTCAATAGGTCAATATAGACCATGTTAGGAGGTTTGACCAAATTTAATTTATAAATAATTAATTTAAAAACTTATAGTAACATTATAGGTTAAATATTAAATTTATAAAACTTTTGTGGTATAAGATGTAATTACCGAAAGTTAGGGTATAGATTGAATAATATAATAGTTTATATCATAAGTATAAAGTTTGGGAATTTTTAGAGTTATTTAAATGGCTATATTGATAAAAGTGTATATTATATAGTTTTATAACAAATAGAAAGTATATAATATAAAATGGGGTCAATAAGTAAATAGGGAAGAATGTTTGGGGCGGAAAAGAATTTTAAAAACCGCAAAGGGTCTGTTTGAAATTAAACCATATAAAACTATAGGTTATATAAATAATAAATGTTAAAGCCAAATAATATAACCTATATACATAACTTATGATAATATATGTGGTCATTATGTAAATAAAGAAAATATTGTTGCTGAAAAAATTAAACTAAACAGACCAAGGGTCCGTTCGGTAATATTGGAAGAAAATAACATATAAAACCATATGTTATAATGTTTAAGTGATATAATATATGTTATGTAAAAGTATTATAAGAATTGTGGTAAAAGTATAAATATACAAAGCTGAAAATAAAACCAAACAAACCCTAAGGTCTGTTCATTAGTTTCTGAATTTTTGAAACTATATAATACATACTTTAAGGTTTAAATATTATAGTATATGATGAATATAGTATGTTATAAAATAAGTGGTGAAATTGTAATAATTAGAAAGTATGGGATTCGGAAAGAAAATGAAATATAATCTATATGCCTTTTCGGCAATTATAAGGAAATATTATAAAACTATAGGTTATATACAAGTTTTGATGTTATCAGAGGCGGAGTTAGGGAGGGGCGGGCGGGTGTTTCGCCCCCCAACCCATTTATTATCCAATTAAAACATAGTTTGTTTCTAATAGTGGCCCCCCAAATAATTATAGCTCTGAAAATATCTAAAAGTAGTTATATTTTTATACTATTACTAGAAATTCGGCTACAAGGCTATAACATAAAAAAAATTGTTTGTAAGAATCCGGTTACACAACCTACAACATAAAAAAAAAAAGAGAGATAAATTCTCACCCCTTTTTTTACATGAACAAAAGCTGTTTCCAACTTCTTTCTTAATAATGAAAACAACGAGACTAGTGAAACATTTTATACGGATACGATAATAAATTATTTTAATTTTATGTGAAAAAATACGTAATTCAAAATTATAAGGTATATTCAATTTAAATTTGTGTTTACCTTTTATTTATACATATCTCCACATATATATTGTGTATATGTATATTGACTATATATATTTATGTTTATATACACTAACTTATTTTGCAGTCGCATTCATGATAGATAGTAAAATCCAGTTACTTGTGTTTCTATTCTTTGGTAAGAATTATCTTTGTTTAGTTTGAAGTATTATTTTTAAGTTATATTATTATCCTTAATATTAAAATGTGGTGAAATTCTCTGTAACACCCCAACTACCACCGTCCACATAACATCAAACTGCAGCAGAAAATTCAACTCATCACATTACTTATTTCAATGGTGTTACACGCCGTTAACCACCCACGTGGCTAACAAGGCTAATACATGTACTTTGTATCGGTCTGATGGACTAGATTCCCGAGCAACTACACGTTACATTGCTTCCCTTAACAACAACCCATATACTTTAGACATTCCAACCGTACCGAGTATTTACAAACTCATGCCGATAACAATTTCGGTCTTACTACGCCTACAATGCTTACGCCATTTAAATGGCTACCCATGTATAAACATCTAACCCGTCCTACTCTCGAACGGCTTCCAGCTCCTTGTACCTGAAATAGAAAAGGAGAGAAAGGGTGGCCCCCAAGGGGCTCAGCACCTTTGCTGGTATGGTAATCCCGCAGCCCACCTGCTACCGGGCCACGCACAACTAATTGTCGTCTTAGCATGCGATTGATTATATTTAAATCATGCACGCACTGTAAACACACAAGACAAAACGTTTCTCCTCAATGGGCTCAACAAACGGATAATACATCCTTACCTGATGAGTCACTCGTGGTATTCATTATCCCTAGAGTGTTCCTCCTCTAACGGAGCTACTTCCTTAATAGACGACACTTACCCTTAAATCGGGTTATCCTTAAACGCCTCTTGTCACAAACTGGGATTCATTTCCATGACCCACACACTCCATATCTTACAACATATCACATTCCTCACATAACAAAACATAACAACACTTTTCTCGTTTCGACGCACACATGATAACATCGAATTCATTTTAAACATCTAACGTATACATATCATAGCATAGCAAGGGAAATTGCCTAGCACCATATCAACACAAAACACCATAAGATCGGTTCACACAAGGAACCTTCCACCATAGTTAGTATACATAGTGAGCCTAGAGATTATTGCCAATCTCATGCTAAGCTCGTTACCAACCTCGTTACCGTCCAGTTATATCGAACGGTTAACTTAAACCCAAGGTGTGTCGGATATAGTAATCCCAAGCACACCGAAAAACATTTGTATGCCCCTGTGGCCCGACGTGAGTCAGTAAACTAGCTTTGGATAAGCTAAGGGAAGGTCGAAACCAAATTGGAATACAACCTATACATACACCAAGAGAGCCGAACCGGATATGACATCGACTCCCGTCCTCACACGCGTGGCCGGAACAACCGGACTCCTCACCCCCATTAGTACATATATCCTTATAAATAAGTATTTAGAGATCCATTATGGAGCCTATCACATCCACACACCATACGGTATCATGACCGAGTTAAGCACACAAGGGAGGTTCACACACTTGCATACAACAACAATATCCAACTAACTCACACATAGCCGTGGTTAGGACGTTCCCAAGGTTTGGGTCGTTAACTCCGAATACCGATCTCTCATGTGTTCCTGGTTCTGGTTAGCTAAGGTTTAACACTTATTTGAGGTTAAACGGTATCGGAGATTAAAGCGCCACATAAATGAATTACTATAAACTCATTACATGTTTTTATCTTACAAGGTGGCAAACACTCAGAAAAACACATTGGCATACAAGCCGGTGTAATCCGGTAGGACACAGGTTGCAAGAAAACCATACCTTTCACCACGGTCCACTATTTTGTGTCCTCCTAGGTTCCTCGAACAAATCCCGTACAACTGGTAACATCACAATTACTGTCATTAACATCGGGGTGACATGATTGTTTAATATCTAATGCCCATAGTTAACCCCATCATCCTGTTGTACTTAATTTATTTATGTGATCTTAAGTTCACAACTTACACATTCACTCTCACACTTGTTTATACTTCCAATGGCCTTTAAAAGTCACCAAACAAGGCCTAAACATCATCTAAAACCATTACCATTCAATCCTCCATCATTAGGAGCCTTAAACAAATTTTTTTCTTCATTTCTGGTCTGGACCGCCCCTCTGGGGCGGTCCCAGGGGCGGTCCACAACAGATGCTACACGTTTCTTTTTTTTTTCACTTCTCTGCACTGGACCTCCCCACAGGGGCGGTCCGTAGGGGCGGTCCACTACAGAACCAATTTTCTAATGTGCTTTTCTCCCCTTTCTGAACTCCAAATTCATCCCAATTTTTTTCCTATGCTTTACACATGTTCTCCCACATGTTTTAACATCTTTTGGGCACACTTAAACCCTCTCGAAACATTCTAAAAATTCCTTAAACTTTTACTCAACTTTACTAAGTCCTTAACACTTAGAACATTTTTTTCTTACACTTGTAACTTGTATTCTTGCCTAAAACTTCACCTAACCAAAGTACTCCCTCACTACCTTATAACCCCCCTTTTAAACATCATTTGCACTACACTCATCCCCTTTACACACACTCCTCAAGTTTTTCCCACAAGTTCATAATTAAACCTTCACAAGGCGTTACACTTTCATTGTTCACCAAACTTTGCACAAGACTTTACGACACCTCCACCATCACCTTGGTGTATCAAGAAATCATCCATTAGTTCCCTAAATCTCCAAGACTATGCCTAAGGCATCTTAACACCTAAGAACACCTTAATTCACTTTCTTTCACCATCTTAACACTTAAAAATTCCTAGTACCTTCTAGGTCATAAAATCTCATTATAACACATAAACTCTTTTGTTTATCAACTAAATTTCGCCATAGCTTCTCTTGTATCACCTTACACCAAAACACATTGTTTTTCACCTTTAGACAATCAAGAACATTCAATCTCTTAATACACACTCTTATACACAAACATATGGTTTTTCATCCTTTAACCATCAAACACATTCATCTTTACAAGAAATGCCCTTTACACATAACTAAACCTTTAAACTACACTACATCACAATATAGTGCATAAACTTAAATTGCTTGGCACTTAGGCCCTTAAATAACATAAACCATAAACACTGAATTTCCACATTTAAATGCCTTCAACCTGCGAATACACACAACAATGCTCCCATGTCTTCTTAGTCCACCTTGTGGATAGTTTTCTAGCTCATTTCCCATTGGCTCTTTAGGTTATTTATTAAGCAAATATAGCTCAATTCCCTAGTACATAAAACCACATTAAGAGAGGTCATTTACCTCTTTGTTTTCCAAGCTTTCTCACTTGTTTTCACTTGTTTTTCTTGATTGGAAATCGGCAAGGAGCTTTTATCACTTGTCAACCTTCTAACCAATACACATATAAGGGTAATGAGTATTAAGTTTAATACTCAAACTCATAATTAAACCCTAGGTTTACATAAGTGTCTTAAAACACTAAATTTGATGATTACCTTTGGAATTCGAAAGAGAGCTTGGTTAAGTGGCAAGATAGGACTCCTCCTAGTCCCTTGAAGATTGAATTAAGCTAAGAAAATAGCAAGACAAGACACCATTGTAAGGTGAATTTTCGGTTATACAAGAAAATGGTGGGAACTTGGATTTTCTTTGATTTTCCTTACCTTGAAACAAAGGAGAATGACAAGGCATGGAAATATGAGCTCAAGCTCCTTCAGTGGTGAATCTCAATGGAACCGAAATGGAGCTTTTGAAGATTTGAATAGATAAGAATGTAGAGCTTACTCTAACTAAGACAACGGTAGTCTCGGAATTGAATTCGGAGCTTGGAGCCATGAGTTACAAGCATTCAAAGATGGAGAATGGCTACTTGCTGTAGCAAAACGAGAATGGAGAAGGGAGGATGAGGTTGGAGACGGTGGGAACCAAAAAGAAAAGAAGAGAAAGTGAGGAGAGAGGTAAGTTTTGGAGATATTTAAGTTATAAAGCAAAAAGGTAACCTTTACTTACTTTTCTTTCTTTCTTTTAATTGGCAAGCCAAGTGTGATGACTCACACCCCTAAAACCGTGGCCCCTTACATATATAACATATATAAGGCCTTTGTTGACCAATTAAACAACTTATGTTGACTTATAACTTAAACTAGCACTATTTGAGCACTATTCACAAATTAAGGCACATATTTGTGAAATTTTTGATTTCCCATTGATTTAGACTTCCTAATGTGATACTAAGTAGTACACATGTATATTTAAGAGTAATGATGGACACTTAGCCACTCAAAACTCATTTACAAGACAATTTTTCAAAAATGTGCTTTAAGACTCCTTAAAGCACTTTTGTGTCTTAACTTGTTTTCAAGCTTGGTTTTCTTTGGTAATTGATTTAATATGTTCATTAACATATTTATAAGATATAGGTATGACCATTAGGTCTTATACAAATTTATACCAAGCTTAGAGCACTTTTTAGCCCATATTGACCTTAAGGTATTTATTTATGTTTTGTTTGGTTCCAATGTCTACCAAGGTTTCCTAAGGACTTAATTAGCCTTATAAAATCATAATTGAATATTATTAAGTCTTGGTAGGCTCTTTGGGTCCTAACCAAGTTCACTCCAAGCTTAAAGCACGTTTTGCTCAAACCGTGTCTTAGTGTTTTATTGTGTTTTACCATGGTTTAAATGGTTCTTTGATGTTTCTAAGGCACTTTTTAGCTTTTAAATACCATAGTTTAACATTTACACAACATACCAAGGTTTGGGGTATTTCAATCTACCCCCCTTAAAAGAACTTCGTCCTCGAAGTTCACATTTCCTCGCATCATTGGATTAGAATACGAGAATTACTTTCGAAATTAACTTCCATTACCAACCACCCTTTACATCCAACCTCGGACTTAACGGTCCTGGCAACATATCCACATTATACATAACCATATCGTAACATACTTACATGATAACCTCGGACTCACGGTCCGGGTACCTTAATAACATTACACTTACATAACAACCCTCAGACTTTCAGGTCTGGGTAACAATACAACAGTTAGACTCATAGGTCTGAATAACATAACACTTCCGAAACTACCACATTAGGACTCAAGGTCTAAAATAATATCTCTTACTCATACCACACAACATGTCTTAGCATGTATAACAAACAGAAATACATTTTCCATCTCTTCATGGGCTCAAGTCCCATGTCGAGTACATATACACTGTGATCCCGCAGATCCCGGTCGCGATGGACACCTTCTGGTCCCCGTTTCTTTGGGAGATCAAAACATCCACTTAATTTTTAACATATATACTTCTCATGTCACCGGTCCGAAGACAAAGGCTCATGCGTCCTCAGCTCGTGAGCAAGTACTACAAAAATATTCTTTACTAGGTTAAGTATAAGAGGATCCTTTATTCAAAATATTAATCGATTGTTTGAAAACACCAATTGAAAATCCTTTTGAAAACACAACACAACTCCAAGTCCAATTTATGCTCTTTGTATCTTTCTTAACATGGTTGTTTGTGACCACTTACAGGGAGCTTCAAGAGTCATCCAACCCTGATGTGATCATCAGTGTTGAACTATCTTTCCACCCAATTTGTGTTCGGCTTCCCTTGATCTCATGATAATCAAGTTTCACCTCCCACTTCATTTTCAACCAACAACTAATTCAAGCATATCCCATTTTCCATCTTTAAATCCTTCTAGTCATAATCATTACATCTCCAAGGGATAGAACTCCGTCTATCAATCATCACCCAAATCCAACTTAACTCAAGTTACCTAGGGAATTTAATTCTCACTAGGTTCTATGTCGGTCTCATACCCCCTTCATAAATCACAACATTGTATATATATACATATATATTTTTTTTTTCAAAATACAATACATGATTTACATTTATGCACCGTCGGGGTTTTAGTTCCCCGGGAGTTTCTTTACTCCCTTCCACTTGTACTCTAACACACCACTGTTAACAAAATAAACACACTTCCCACAATGGTATTCGCATCTTCTGTGCGCAATTACCACAATTTAACCATAAATGAGTGCGTATGTTTGTATAACACACGCGCCAACCATCATAACAAATTATTTGTGCTATGCACAACACAAATCAACGTATACTTATACGGTAATACACACTAAGCGGCTTTACGCTCTACCCCCCTTAAAAGGGATTACGCCCACGTAATCAGTCACTGAACATTGGCTTAAAATGTTCTGCCATCGTGAAGTATTTTAACTTCCACGCGGTCTGGTACACAATGCGTTTTGGTTAGAGGATTTTAACCATATTGGTGGTTTAATCCCTAAACCAAGAATTCTTATTAGAGTTTATCTAACTCATAACCGGTTTCGGTTCTGGCCTGTGAGGCTTCTAGGCATTGATGACTAGCCATCCATTCATATTCACAATGTATATTCGGCATTTGATGCATGGGCTCACTGGCCTCTACTGCGCCATTCTGATAATTATAGGGCTAGTTGCCCCATTCGTTACTGTTACTGTATTGTACATCTCCAATGTATTACCCTTATCTTGGGAAGAATGGTTTCTCAACCGACGCATGGTATCTCCTACCCTGAGCGAATTCGGTGAGTTTCACAATTTTCCATCCACTTCTCCAATAGCTTACAGCGTAAACTACTATGTAATTCACAATGATTGACTTGCTTCTACCGACTTACTGTCGGTTGAGATTGAGCTACTACCTAATGTGTAGTGCTCTCTCACCTGGGGTATATCTCATACCGACATTTGGTATTTAGTGTTACTGTAGTCACTTACTGTTAATCATGTCTCCACCTTTGGTTTTGCACATGTATTCTTTCATTCCTGCGGCCTTGCATTACCTATGCATCAGCCATTATAACATTATTCCTCCACAATTACCATGCTTCTGATTCCTAGCTATCCCACTTGATCATTACTGCGGAAGTGCAATACCAAAACACTCAGTCATACAGAGTGCAGAGGCGTAAACTCTTGACAGTAAATCTCTCATGCGATTGCGATAGGAATTTTACACTGTGTTTTACTGAAATTCTTATCACATAATACTTGTCACCGGCTTACTGCTCGGTTCGTTTGCTATCATTTACTGTTGTGCCTCCACTGGGTTTAACTCATAACTCTGCTCACTCCCCATTTTATCATCTAACAATACTCACACAACGGTCGCGTATTGCGCACCGTATCCTTACTCATTATACAACATCAACTTATACTGCATCCGCTATTATATTAGCTTCCGCTATTACGCTGGGTTTATCTGGCCACTTATTTGGCTGATTTTTGAATATACTACTATTTTTCTTGAGCCTTTATGTTTCTTGAGCGTTGTTCGCTACACATTTAGCTTCACACACCTATGGTGATTGCTATCAGACTTATTACTCTTCCTGTGTACACAACTGGTACGAGCACTTCTTTTCGTATTATTTTATTCAAATCATCCTGGGGTAATAACAATGTGGTCCATCCTCCACATATTTCTTGAACTTGGTCCACACAACTACCGCTCTCGCGGTTTCACAATATCGAGAGGTATCCCCACTCTTAAAGCAGTGGTTCGTTCTCCGCTCTATTTCCTTGTGTAACATATACTTCTGCAACCGATCACATTACATAACACAGGTTGCTGTGGCTTATAAGCCTTACCGTCACGATTCCTTCCAAGTTGTCTCTTTGGCAACTTAGGGTCTTACTATTGAGTAGGTTATCTTCAGCGTTTAATCCGAGTATTTGTTTCAACTCTTGCGTTTCAATTATATTGCTTCATCCAACAATGTTTAATCCAAATACCCCTCAAGGACTGCTTCTGGGTGTTATTAAAATATGCCATTACATTTGGCTTGCACTTATGGGTACTTTCAGTAAACTACGCCTTCTCCAATGTCTTTATATAACAGTCGGTGCACTCCGCACCTCCTGAATCTTAAATATTTCCTTGGACACATTCACTGATTCCTTCAGTCTCTTTAACTTAGCTGGGTTTGTAACACCCCTACTACGCTCATAACTATACTTGGAATCGCAGCGGAAAATAAACAACTAAACGGTAACTAAACTATTGGTGCTACAATGCCGTCAACCACCCACGTGGCTAACAAGGCTGAATAAATACAAGTGTACCGGTCTGATGATCAGACTCCCGAGCGTAGAACTAACAACCATATATTACATCAACATAATACCGAGTGTTTACAAAATCCTTCACTGTATACCATCACTGTAATCCACCATAACAAGTATATAATACGCCACGGGAGCATAGGCGCATCCCGGGCAAACATCCAAAAGTACTCCAAAAGTAAACTACTCTCTAGGATCTAGAGCCACTCTGCTTCTTCGATCCTCATCCTGCAATAAAAATATGGAGCCCCCGAGGGGGTCAGCACCTTTGCTGGTATGGCTAACGCGCAGCCCATCGGCTACCGGGATACGCGCAACCAATTGTCATGATGACATGATATTTATTTTAAAACACACAACACATACATATATAACATAACACCGGTATTGTACACATCATAACACACATCACAAACATACAATTCCTTTTAGGAAGAGAACCAACACAGTTAGTCCCCATTGAGAGCCTAGAGAATGTTGCCACGCTCATACTTAGCTCGTTACATAACTCGTTACTGTCCGGTTAGATTGAACGGTTAACTTAACACAAGGTGCCTCGGATATAGTGATCCAAGCACACCGAAACAAAACACATAGTATGCCCCTGTGGCCCGACGTGAGTCAGTAAAATAGCCTTGGTTAAGCTAAAGGGAAGGTTAGAAACCAAATTGGAAACTTAACCATAACATACAGAGAGAATCGAACCGGTTATGACATCGACTCCCATACTCACACGCGTGGCCGGAACAGACCGGACTCCTCACTTCCCCCGTTAGCCCTTGTTAGTAGTTCATCATTGAACACAACAAACACTTCACAATCATAGGTCAAGTCTTGTTAGACACACAAGGGAAGAGAGAGTCATACTCAACAACATATGATATTTAACAACGGTAAACTCTTTACATGGTTTAATCTTACAAAGTCATAAACACACAGAAAAACAAACAACACACAAGCCGGTGTAAACCGGTAGGCAACAGACTGCAAGAAAACCATACCTTGGTCCTTGCCTCGACTGATTTCCACCTTGAGAGAATCCTAAACACATTAGTAACGTCGGTTAATTATTTATTTAGCTTCAAACTTACTAAGTATTTAACAGGATTGTATGACATGTTTTAATGTCTATCTTACCCTAGGTTACCTTCATTATACACCCTAGGGTTAACTACATAAGTCACATTCTTTTCTGTTTTTTTTTTTTTTTACAAGTTTTGGTCCGACCGACCTTGCCGACCGAACTTGTCCAAGTTCGGTCGATTCCAGAACACATTTCCGTCAAAATTTCCTACTCCGACCGAACTTACCAAGTCCGGTCCTATGTTCGGTCTTTTCCCGAGAGTTTCTCCCCTTTGTAAATTTAGCCCGACCGAACTTACCAAGTCCGGTCTTATGTTCGGTCTTTTCCAGTAACTCAATCCGTACTCAAAATACAGGCCCGACCGACCTTGCAAGTCCGGTCCCCAAGGTCGGTCTTTTCCAGAAGCCATTTCTCGCAGGGTAAACTGGGCCCGACCGAACTTGCAAGTTCGGTCGCAAGTTCGGTCTGCCCCAGACCTTTGTTTTCCTTTTCACATTCAACTCCAAACTTCACCCCATATAACCTAGTACCCCCTAACCTCATTTGGGCACTTTAAACACACCTTAAGACATCCTTAAACACTCATAAAACTCATTTTCTAATACCTTAAGCCTTTACTCTTTTCTTTACAAGATTCCTAACACTTACAATGTTTTCTCCTAGTTTCCAAGTGGTGTTTCATACCTATGATAACTACTATCCCAAAACGCTTTCTCTCCTCTTAACATCATCTTTTAAGCATTATCTCTCAACTAACTCCTTATATCCTTCTTGAAATTCTTTTCCAAGTTTACACTTTCTCTTTATTTTACCAAAGTTTGCCTAAGTCTTACCTAAGTCCAAAATGACTTTGGTACATACTAAAACCTCAAGATCATGCCTAAGTCCTTATTACACTCTAGAACACTTCCTAGTTCATCAAAATTCCTTTACAACATTTGAACTCCTGATGCATTTTCTAAATTTCGACATAGTTTCTCCTAGCATTTTGTTACACCTTAGCACATTACTTTCATCATTAAACATCCTAGAACACTAAGAACACCAAGAACACCTTTCTTATACAACTTCACCAAATTCACACCACATCACAATATAGTGCATAACTTAAATTGCATGGCACTTAGGCCCTTAAAATGCATGGCTCTTAGGC
This sequence comes from Limonium bicolor, assembly GCA_023374045.1. Classification (NCBI taxonomy): domain Eukaryota; kingdom Viridiplantae; phylum Streptophyta; class Magnoliopsida; order Caryophyllales; family Plumbaginaceae; genus Limonium; species Limonium bicolor. The sequence goes on along the minus strand of CM041780.1, from coordinate 291,086,505 downwards.
CCTTAAAGTGCTTAAATCATAAACACTGAATTTCCACAATATATATGCCTTTAACCTGCGATTACATACAACACACACATATGCCCTTTACTAGTCTCTTGAGAACACTTTACTAAGTCATTCACATTTGCTCTTTAGGTAGTTTTAATAAGCATTTATAAGCTCATTTCTCCTAAGGCATTAAACAACATTAAGTTAGTAGATTTACCTTTTTCCAACACACTTCCTTGTTTCCTTACAAAACCGTATGGTATTTTGATTCCTTGTCAAGTTCTAGACAATGTACAAACATCATAATGAGTAATCAAGCTATAGGCTTCATCTCATTGTAAACCCTAATTTGACATTGTTTCAAAAACAATGTAGTTGTTTTACCTTGATCTTTGAAGAGAGTTTGGATATATAACAAGAGAGGACTCCACCTAGTCCATGAAGAGTTGCAATGAAGCTAGAACAAAGTCACACAAGGAGCTATATCAATGTGTATTTTCGGACATGACAAAAACAAGGAGGAAACTTGATTTTTGTTTGAGATTCCTTACCTAGAAGCAAAGGAGAGTAATAATATGTCAAAATATAAGCTCAAGCTCCTTCAATGGTGGAACACCTTGGCACCGAAATGGAGCTCTTGGAGTTTTGAGAAGATTGGAATGAAGAGCTTGATGAGAGGAAGAGATTGGTGGTCTTTGTTTTGATTTGGACAAGTGAGCTAGATTTAACAAGTGGTCAAAGTTGGAGTTTCCATGGTGATAGTGGTATTACCGAGAGAACAGGAAGAAGGAAGAAGAGAGAGAGGTGTTTGCAAACCGTGGAATGAAGGAAAGAAATGAGAATGAAGATAGAACTTGCTTTTAGGAGATATTTATGTTATAAAGTAAAAGTAAGTTTACTTAGTTTTCTTTACTTACTTATAATATCAACTAGAGAGTGGTGAGTCACACACTTATAAAAACCGGCCCCCTTTTATTAGTGTGAGGGTGTTTAGTCTTGTTTGTCAATTTAATAACTAATACAACATATGTTACAAACTAGCTTATAAAAAGTACTAATCACCTAAACAAGGCACTTAGAAGTGAAATTTTTGATTTCCCATTAATATAGCCACCCAAATGTGATACTATATAGTACACATATATATTTAAGAGTAATGATGGACATTTAGCCATTCAAAACTCATTTATAAGACAATTTTTCAAAAACGTGCTTTAAGACTTCTTAAAGCTTTTTGTGTTTTAACTTGTTTTCAAACTTGGTTTTCTTTGGTAATTGGTTTAATATGTTCATTAGTGTATAAATGAGGTCTTGGTAAGCTCAGGCCTTACTCAAGTTTATCCCAAGCTTAGAGCACATTTTAGCTCTTATTGACTTTAAAGCACATTTGTGTTTCCTTTTGTTTAAATTTGTTTACTAAGGTTTCTAAGACTTTTTAGTCTTATTACACCCTATCTAGGTGTTTAAACAACATTACTAGGTTTGGGGTATTTCAATCTACCCCCCTTAAAAGAACTTTGTCCCCAAAGTTCATACTTCCACACAACTTAAACATTAGAACATTAGAACACATATTAACAACACTTCTATATCACATTAACAACATCTTACATCATATCGGACACATGGTCCAAACAACAAAACATCACAACATCATTCAGACTCAGCGGTCTGTAATATTAATAACATGACAATACAACACAGACAATGTATTCAAATGCATGTCATACACATAACCGAAACGGCTCTACCCCCCTTAAATAGGGGTACGCCCCGTACCCTATACATACAAACACTAAGAAGTAAACAACGACGGGTACTTCACCTTCATCTTATCTTCCAGCTCCCAAGTGGCCTCCTCAACGTCCTGGTTAGACCAGAGGACCTTCACCAGTCTCACGGACTTATGGCGAGTGTCTCGAGTCTTAGTATCCAGAATCCGTACCGGAGTCTCCACTGATCGCATGGTCGGCTCTAAAGTTAGCCTTTCAGGCTGAAGCACATGAGACGGATGAGACATATACTTCTTCAACTGGGACACATGAAATACATCATGTACCTTGCCCAGCTCGGCGGGTAAATCAAGTCTATAAGCTACCGGGCCGATCCGCTCCGTCACAACGTAAGGCCCCACATATTTTGGGCTCAACTTGCCTTTCTGGCCAAAACGAAATACTCCCTTCATGGGGGATACTCTCAAAAATACCTGATCGCCCACGGCGAACTCCAGGTCACGTCGGCGCACATCTGCGTACGACTTCTGTCTATCCTGAGCTGCTTTCATATTAGCCCTGATCTGGCGAACTTCGGCCTGAACTTGCTCAAGATACTCTGGTCCTATAATGACCGTCTCACTCGACTCATCCCAGCATAATGGCGTGCGGCATGGTCTACCGTACAATGCCTGGAAAGGAGACATCTTGATCGATGCATGATAACTGTTGTTGTAACTAAACTCGATCAGATGTAACTTATCAATCCAGCTGGTCTGAAAGTCAAGTGCACATGCACGTAGCATATCCTCAAGTGTCTGTATGGTGCGCTCACTCTGACCATCGGTCTGTGGGTGAAACGTCGTGCTCAATTTCAGTTCAGTACCAAGTGCCTCTCGTGTAGACTTCCAATATCTGGATAAGAATCTGGTATCTCTGTCGGATACTATCGTCTTTGGTACACCATGATGTCTAACAATCTCTTTATCGAATAATTCTGCCAATCTTGCCACTTTCCAGGTGTCCTTCATCGGAATGAATCGAGACACCTTGGTCAGTCGGTCAACTACCACCCAAATCATATTCAGACCCTCCCCTTGTAGGCGGAAGCCCTACTACGAAGTCCATAGATATGTCATGGAACTTCCACTCCGGCACTGGCATTGGCGGCACCATACCACCAGGCCGTCGGTGCTCAAACTTGACCTTCTGACAAGTGAGACACCTCAACACATAGTCATTTACATCCTTTTTCATTCCAGCCCACCAGAAGTATCTTTTCATACCTTTATACATCTTTGAAGCTCCGGGGTGAATCGAAGTAGTAGAACAGTGGGATTCACTCAATATGCGCTCCTTCAGCTCAGCGCTACTCCTGGGTATACACAACCTGCCATTAAGCCTAATCAGGTCATCATCGTGGAGTCTGAAGTCGTACTTCTGACCCTCGAATGTGCCATCAATAAGCTTCTGTCTAATCTCCATCATGTACTGATCCGTCATCTGAGCACTCCGCACCTCTTCAACCAAGCCAGTATGAGAGACTAGCGAATGGAGAGAGTGTGCTCGGCGACTCAATGCGTCAGCTACCACGTTTGCCTTACCCTCCTTGTACTGTAAATTGATGTCATAATCATTCAGAAATTCAACCCACCATCTCTCTGCCTCATGTTCAACTCTTTCTGAGTGAACAAGTACTTTAAACTCTTGTGGTCAGAATAGATCGTCACACTTACCCCATACAAGTGATGTCGCCATATCTTCAGTGCGAAGACAATGGCCCCCAATTCTAAGTCGTGGGTAGGGTAGTTCTCCTCATGCTTCTTCAGCTGTCGGGAGGCGTAAGCTACGACCTTCCCGTGTTGCATCAACACACAACCCATACCTCTGCCTGATGCGTCGCAGTAGACCTCAAAACCATCTGGACCGTCTGGTAATGTCAGAACCGGTGCAGATGTCAGAGCATCCTTGAGACTCGCGAAAGCCCTCTCACAGTCGACTGTCCACTCGAATGGTGCATCCTTCTTCATCAAGGAAGTCATCGGCTTCGAGACACTGGAGAAGTCCTTCACAAATCTCCTATAGTAACCTGCCAGACCGAGGAAGCTCCTGATATCGGTAACAGTCTTCGGCCTAGGCCAGGTGCGCACTGCATCTATCTTTGCCGGATCAACAGCGATCCCGGCCTCAGAAATCACATGCCCAAGGAAGATACTTGGTTCAACCAAAATTCACACTTAGAAAATTTAGCATACAACTGGTTCTTTCTCAATGTTTGCAACACATCCCTCAGGTGGCTTTCATGCTCACCTCTGGATTTCGAATACACAAGTATGTCATCGATGAAGACTACCACTGATTTGTCCAACTGATCTTGGAACAAACGGTTCATTAAGTCCATGAACTTAGCTGGTGCATTCGACAAGCCAAACGGCATAACTGTGAACTCATAATGCCCATACCTAGTTCTGAAGGCTGTCTTTTCTATATCACTGTCTCGGATGGCAATTTGGTGGTATCCGGAACGTAAGTCTATCTTGGAGAATACTGATGCTCCCCTCAGCTGATCAAATAGATCGTCGATGCGTGGTAAGGGGTAACGGTTCTTCACCGTAACAGCATTCAGCTCCCGATAATCAATACAGAGGCGGAGGCTACCGTCCTTCTTCTTCACGAAGAGGACCGGCGCTCCCCATGGTGAAACACTAGGGCGGATAAAGCCCTTGTCGAGTAGGTCTCTCAGCTGCTCCTTGAGCTCTGTCATTTCTGCTGGAGCCATACGATAAGGTGCTTTTGCAATGGGTCCGGTGCCCGGAACTAGATCAATCTCAAACTCAACCTCTCGTGCTGGCGGCATGCCCGGCAGTTCCTTAGGAAATACATCAGGAAACTCCGACACTACCGGCACATCTGGGCTGAACTCAGGGTCTCTCTCTATGTCCTGGACATAGCAGAGGTATACATCACTCCCTCGTCGTAACTCGTGATACATAGCCATGGCGGTGATGATCTGAGTCGAAGGCTCTCTGGGCCTCTGGCGGTAAGATATGGTAACCCCAGATGGACTCCGAAGAAGCAGTCGATGCTCGGCACACAGGATTCTGCCCTTGTACCGCTCCAACCAGTTCATCCCGACAATCACATCAAAACCTAGTCCGTCGAACTCTATCAAGTCGATCGGAAACTCCTCATCCCTGATTCGAACAACAGCATCTCGGTAGTAGCGGGTACATCTGATCCGCTCTTTCGACGGGAGAGTGACCACGAAGTCTGGCATCTCTTCACCGTCTAACCCCAGCCTCTTCGCAAATGATAGCGAAATGAATGTGTGTGAGGCTCCAGAGTCGAACAAGATCGATGCATCCACGCCATTCACTGGGAAGGTACCGGTGAGGATTGTGCCGCTCTTGCCGGCTTCTGCCTTATCGCAGACACTCAGTATACCTCCCCTTCCGAGTGCACAGCCTAATTCATTGGCAAACTAATAAGTATTGGGTAACAACACGGTTTATATGATTCAAACAACTCCACTTTATTCATTAACATACTCCTTTTTACAACATTCATTGGCTTATACTGTCGCCATGATTCACACTTACAACATCCTTAATACATACTGGTTTGTCACATAATTATACAAGGCTTAAAACTGTCTGAAGGTTAAATTTAAACGTCCGGGTTTCATGTGTGTGGCATTGATCACTGCCGACGGTGCGGTATTCAGTTTGATCTTTCTGATGCCATGGTATAGCATCCTTGATTGCCCACCCATGATTAGTACATCTCCCGATTTCAGCAGTAGCTTCCTTGCGAGATCAGCACGCTTCTGCTCGCCATATACAAAGACTGCGGTATCACCAATGGACCAAGACACCACGGGTACTCCCTTACTTAGAGACTCGGGTGACTCGTCCTTGTCTTGGTGTATACCTAACCGTCCACCTCTCTGGTAGAAGTTTACAATGCATACATCTGCTTTTACACTTGGAATTGAATCCGCTTCAACTTGTTGAGCAATTCCCACGGCGTGGTTAACGACCGCATGGAACTCCTCTGGTATACTTGATACTGTTGCTCCATCTTCAGCTCGAACTTCTTGATATGACTTGGTGTAAGGGTTCCAGTCCTTACCCATGCACATCATCTTCAATTGCATCCTTGCTCCGTTCGGGTATTCGGGTGTGTAAAACCCTCCTGGTTTTGCTCCAAGTTCGTCGCATCGTCTGATGATATGGATTTGTGCCTCCGGTGTCAGGTATCCATTTAGAAGTATCATACCTGGCTGGATGACCTGACATTGCTCCAACGGAAAGTCGGTGATGTTGATGGTGGTTTCTTCAGGGTTTGGTGTGGGTGGGATTGGATAACATATATTGAAAGTTCCTTTAAGTTTAGAATACTCTAATTAGGTAAATCTCACACTATACTTTATTTATTTACTCACATGGTTGTTTATTTAATCTCACTCACACTCATGCATGAAATGCGGTATGCAGACACTTATTTCATTCAACAGTTTAGGCGGTACCTGGTCTAGAAGAGGGCCCTGGCGCCTCAGACCGGTCCACCACATTCAGGGTGGCCTTGTTGGACCCTGACCCCTTCCCCTTCTGGGACTCCGTGTACCTCTGATCTGGGGGTGGCTGGTTCGCCGTCTTCTGGCCATCAGTGGTCGCAGTGGCCTTACCCTTCCATTGCCCCTTGGGCCTGAAGTTCCTACTGTTTGGGTTCTGCCAACATTCATGATCGCGGTGACCCATCTTCTTACAGTATCGGCACTGAACATCGTTACCCTTGCAGTCCTTGCCGGGGTGGTCTCCGTTGCACCACTTGCAGTAATAGTGGCGCTCCGGTCCAGAGCCCGTGCTAGCTGCTATCACAATACACCATTAATACTTGTTTCACAACTTATTAACATATACTCTAACTTATCACACAGGATTAGACGATTACCCTTAGGTGGGTAAGAACGTAGGGGCTTGGCCGCATACGCATAGGTGAGCTGCAGAGGCTCCTCAGCAGTGGTGGTCTGGGTCTGGCCCTTGCCACCCTGTTGCTGTCCTTTCTGGGACTGGAGGTATGACTTCTTCTTCTTCCCTCCCCACTGCCCTTGCGTGCCTTGGCCCTCGTGGTCTACCTGCCATCTGAATTCATATGAACATCTCATTAGCATTATGCTTGCACACTTATCGGTCCAACGATTGTAACGCTCCCCGATTACAAGGTATCTCCACACTTAGTTAGTGGTCAACCTTTCCAAATATGTTCACTTAGGTATCTGCAGTTAGGTTTCCTAACTCGGTATATCCCTAAGCTCGGTATTCTAGTCATCAGAGCGATACTTCGCTCTGATACCACTTTTTGTAACACCCCTACTACGCACATAACTATACTTGGAATCGCAGCGGAAAATAAACAACTAAACGGTAACTAAACTATTGGTGCTACAATGCCGTCAACCACCCACGTGGCTAACAAGGCTGAATAAATACAAGTGTACCGGTCTGATGATCAGACTCCCGAGCGTAGAACTAACAACCATATATATACATCAACATAATACCGAGTGTTTACAAAATCCTTCACTGTATACCATCACTGTAATCCACCATAACAAGTATATAATACGCCACGGGAGCACAGGCGCATCCCGGGCAAACATCCAAAAGTACTCCAAAAGTAAACTACTCTCTAGGATCTAGAGCCACTCTGCTTCTTCGATCCTCATCCTGCAATAAAAATATGGAGCCCCCGAGGGGGTCAGCACCTTTGCTGGTATGGCTAACGCGCAGCCCATCGGCTACCGGGATACGCGCAACCAATTGTCATGATGACATGATATTTATTTTAAAACACACACATACATATATAACATAACACCGGTATTGTACACATCATAACACACATCACAAACATACAATTCCTTTTAGGAAGAGAACCAACACAGTTAGTCCCCATTGAGAGCCTAGAGAATGTTGCCACGCTCATACTTAGCTCGTTACATAACTCGTTACTGTCCGGTTAGATTGAACGGTTAACTTAACACAAGGTGCCTCGGATATAGTGATCCAAGCACACCGAAACAAAACACATAGTATGCCCCTGTGGCCCGACGTGAGTCAGTAAAATAGCCTTGGTTAAGCTAAAGGGAAGGTTAGAAACCAAATTGGAAACTTAACCATAACATACAGAGAGAATCGAACCGGTTATGACATCGACTCCCATACTCACACGCGTGGCCGGAACAGACCGGACTCCTCACTTCCCCCGTTAGCCCTTGTTAGTAGTTCATCATTGAACACAACAAACACTTCACAATCATAGGTCAAGTCTTGTTAGACACACACAAGGGAAGAGAGAGTCATACTCAAAACATATGATATTTAACAACGGTAAACTCTTTACATGGTTTAATCTTACAAAGTCATAAACACACAGAAAAACAAACAAACACAAGCCGGTGTAAACCGGTAGGCAACAGACTGCAAGAAAACCATACCTTGGTCCTTGCCTCGACTGATTTCCACCTTGAGAGAATCCTAAACACATTAGTAACGTCGGTTAATTATTTATTTAGCTTCAAACTTACTAAGTATTTAACAGGATTGTATGACATGTTTTAATGTCTATCTTACCCTAGGTTACCTTCATTATACACCCTAGGGTTAACTACATAAGTCACATTCTTTTCTGTTTTTTTTTTTTTTACAAGTTTTGGTCCGACCGTCCTTGCCGACCGAACTTGTCCAAGTTCGGTCGATTCCAGAACACATTTCCGTCAAAATTTCCTACTCCGACCGAACTTACCAAGTCCGGTCCTATGTTCGGTCTTTTCCCGAGAGTTCTCCCCTTTGTAAATTTAGCCCGACCGAACTTACCAAGTCCGGTCTTATGTTCGGTCTTTTCCAGTAACTCAATCCGTACTCAAAATACAGGCCCGACCGACCTTGCAAGTCCGGTCCCCAAGGTCGGTCTTTTCCAGAAGCCATTTCTCGCAGGGTAAACTGGGCCCGACCGAACTTGCAAGTTCGGTCGCAAGTTCGGTCTGCCCCAGACCTTTGTTTTCCTTTTCACATTCAACTCCAAACTTCACCCCATATAACCTAGTACCCCCTAACCTCATTTGGGCACTTTAAACACACCTTAAGACATCCTTAAACACTCATAAAACTCATTTTCTAATACCTTAAGCCTTTACTCTTTTCTTTACAAGATTCCTAACACTTACAATGTTTTCTCCTAGTTTCCAAGTGGTGTTTCATACCTATGATAACTACTATCCCAAAACGCTTTCTCCTCCTCTTAACATCATCTTTTAAGCATTATCTCTCACAACTAACTCCTTATATCCTTCTTGAAATTCTTTTCCAAGTTTACACTTTCTCTTTATTTTACCAAAGTTTGCCTAAGTCTTACCTAAGTCCAAAATGACTTTGGTACATACTAAAACCTCAAGATCATGCCTAAGTCCTTATTACACTCTAGAACACTTCCTAGTTCATCAAAATTCCTTTACAACATCTTGAACTCCTGATGCATTTTCTAAATTTCGACATAGTTTCTCCTAGCATTTTGTTACACCTTAGCACATTACTTTCATCATTAAACATCCTAGAACACTAAGAACACCAAGAACACCTTTCTTATACAACTTCACCAAATTCACACCACATCACAATATAGTGCATAACTTAAATTGCATGGCACTTAGGCCCTTAAAATGCATGGCTCTTAGGCCCTTAAAGTGCTTAAATCATAAACACTGAATTTCCACAATATATATGCCTTTAACCTGCGATTACATACAACACACACATATGCCCTTTACTAGTCTCTTGAGAACACTTTACTAAGTCATTCACCATTTGCTCTTTAGGTAGTTTTAATAAGCATTTATAAGCTCATTTCTCCTAAGGCATTAAACAACATTAAGTTAGTAGATTTACCTCTTTTTCCAACACACTTCCTTCTTGTTTCCTTACAAAACCGTATGGTATTTTGATTCCTTGTCAAGTTCTAGACAATGTACAAACATCATAATGAGTAATCAAGCTATAGGCTTCATCTCATTGTAAACCCTAATTTGACATTGTTTCAAAAACATTAATGTAGTTGTTTTACCTTGATCTTTGAAGAGAGTTTGGATATATAACAAGAGAGGACTCCACCTAGTCCATGAAGAGTTGCAATGAAGCTAGAACAAAGTCACACAAGGAGCTATATCAATGTGTATTTTCGGACATGACAAAAACAAGGAGGAAACTTGATTTTTGTTTGAGATTCCTTACCTAGAAGCAAAGGAGAGTAATAATATGTCAAAATATAAGCTCAAGCTCCTTCAATGGTGGAACACCTTGGCACCGAAATGGAGCTCTTGGAGTTTTGAGAAGATTGGAATGAAGAGCTTGATGAGAGGAAGAGATTGGTGGTCTTTGTTTTTGATTTGGACAAGTGAGCTAGATTTAACAAGTGGTCAAAGTTGGAGTTTCCATGGTGATAGTGGTATTACCGAGAGAGAACAAGGAAGAAGGAAGAAGAGAGGTGTTTGCAAACCGTGGGAATGAAGGAAAGAAATGAGAATGAAGATAGAACTTGCTTTTAGGAGATATTTATGTTTATAAAGTAAAAAGTAAGTTTACTTAGTTTTCTTTACTTACTTATAATATCAACTAGAGAGTGGTGAGTCACACACTTATAAAAACCGGCCCCCTTTTATTAGTGTGAGGGTGTTTTAGTCTTTGTTTGTCAATTTAATAACTTAATACAACATATGTTACAAACTAGCTTATAAAAAGTACTAATCACCTAAACAAGGCACTTAGAAGTGAAATTTTTGATTTCCCATTAATATAGCCACCCAAATGTGATACTATATAGTACACATATATATTTAAGAGTAATGATGGACATTTAGCCATTCAAAACTCATTTACAAGACAATTTTTCAAAAACGTGCTTTAAGACTTCTTAAAGCACATTTTGTGTTTTAACTTGTTTTCAAACTTGGTTTTCTTTGGTAATTGGTTTAATATGTTCATTAGTGTATAAATGAGGTCTTGGTAAGCTCATTAGGCCTTACTCAAGTTTATCCCAAGCTTAGAGCACATTTTAGCTCTTATTGACTTTAAAGCACATTTGTGTTTCCTTTTGTTTAAATTTGTTTACTAAGGTTTCTAAGACTCTTTTTAGTCTTATTACACCCTATCTAGGTGTTTAAACAACATTACTAGGTTTGGGGTATTTCAATCTACCCCCCTTAAAAGAACTTTGTCCCCAAAGTTCATACTTCCACACAACTTAAACATTAGAACATTAGAACACATATTAACAACACTTCTATATCACATTAACAACATCTTACATCATATCGGACACATGGTCCAAACAACAAAACATCACAACATCATTCAGACTCAGCGGTCTGTAATATTAATAACATGACAATACAACACAGACAATGTATTCAAATGCATGTCATACACATAACCGAAACGGCTCTACCCCCCTTAAATAGGGGTACGCCCCGTACCCTATACATACAAACACTAAGAAGTAAACAACGACGGGTACTTCACCTTCATCTTATCTTCCAGCTCCCAAGTGGCCTCCTCAACGTCCTGGTTAGACCAGAGGACCTTCACCAGTCTCACGGACTTATGGCGAGTGTCTCGAGTCTTAGTATCCAGAATCCGTACCGGAGTCTCCACTGATCGCATGGTCGGCTCTAAAGTTAGCCTTTCAGGCTGAAGCACATGAGACGGATGAGACATATACTTCTTCAACTGGGACACATGAAATACATCATGTACCTTGCCCAGCTCGGCTGGGTAAATCAAGTCTATAAGCTACCGGGCCGATCCGCTCCGTCACAACGTAAGGCCCCACATATTTTGGGCTCAACTTGCCTTTCTGGCCAAAACGAAACACTCCCTTCATGGGGGATACTCTCAAAAATACCTGATCGCCCACGGCGAACTCCAGGTCACGTCGGCGCACATCTGCGTACGACTTCTGTCTATCCTGAGCTGCTTTCATATTAGCCCTGATCTGGCGAACTTCTGCCTGAACTTGCTCAAGATACTCTGGTCCTATAATGACCGTCTCACTCGACTCATCCCAGCATAATGGCGTGCGGCATGGTCTACCGTACAATGCCTGGAAAGGAGACATCTTGATCGATGCATGATAACTGTTGTTGTAACTAAACTCGATCAGATGTAACTTATCAATCCAGCTGGTCTGAAAGTCAAGTGCACATGCACGTAGCATATCCTCAAGTGTCTGTATGGTGCGCTCACTCTGACCATCGGTCTGTGGGTGAAACGCCGTGCTCAATTTCAGTTCAGTACCAAGTGCCTCTCGTGTAGACTTCCAATATCTGGATAAGAATCTGGTATCTCTGTCGGATACTATCGTCTTTGGTACACCATGATGTCTAACAATCTCTTTATCGAATAATTCTGCCAATCTTGCCACTTTCCAGGTGTCCTTCATCGGAATGAATCGAGACACCTTGGTCAGTCGGTCAACTACCACCCAAATCATATTCAGACCTCCCCTTGTAGGCGGAAGCCCTACAACGAAGTCCATAGATATGTCATGGAACTTCCACTCCGGCACTGGCATTGGCTGCACCATACCACCAGGCCGTCGGTGCTCAAACTTGACCTTCTGACAAGTGAGACACCTCAACACATAGTCATTTACATCCTTTTTCATTCCAGCCCACCAGAAGTATCTTTTCATACCTTTATACATCTTTGAAGCTCCGGGGTGAATCGAAGTAGTAGAACAGTGGGATTCACTCAATATGCGCTCCTTCAGCTCAGCGCTACTCCTGGGTATACACAACCTGCCATTAAGCCTAATCAGGTCATCATCGTGGAGTCTGAAGTCGTACTTCTGACCCTCGAATGTGCCATCAATAAGCTTCTGTCTAATCTCCATCATGTACTGATCCGTCATCTGAGCACTCCGCACCTCTTCAACCAAGCCAGTATGAGAGACTAGCGAATGGAGAGAGTGTGCTCGGCGACTCAATGCGTCAGCTACCACGTTTGCCTTACCCTCCTTGTACTGTAAATTGATGTCATAATCATTCAGAAATTCAACCCACCTTCTCTGCCTCATGTTCAACTCTTTCTGAGTGAACAAGTACTTTAAACTCTTGTGGTCAGAATAGATCGTCACACTTACCCCATACAAGTGATGTCGCCATATCTTCAGTGCGAAGACAATGGCCCCCAATTCTAAGTCGTGGGTAGGGTAGTTCTCCTCATGCTTCTTCAGCTGTCGGGAGGCGTAAGCTACGACCTTCCCGTGTTGCATCACAAACAACCCATACCTCTGCCTGATGCGTCGCAGTAGACCTCAAAACCATCTGGACCGTCTGGTAATGTCAGAACCGGTGCAGATGTCAGAGCATCCTTGAGACTCGCGAAAGCCCTCTCACAGTCGACTGTCCACTCGAATGGTGCATCCTTCTTCATCAAGGAAGTCATCGGCTTCGAGACACTGGAGAAGTCCTTCACAAATCTCCTATAGTAACCTGCCAGACCGAGGAAGCTCCTGATATCGGTAACAGTCTTCGGCCTAGGCCAGGTGCGCACTGCATCTATCTTTGCCGGATCAACAGCGATCCCGGCCTCAGAAATCACATGCCCAAGGAAAGATACTTGGTTCAACCAAAATTCACACTTAGAAAATTTAGCATACAACTGGTTCTTTCTCAATGTTTGCAACACATCCCTCAGGTGGCTTTCATGCTCACCTCTGGATTTCGAATACACAAGTATGTCATCGATGAAGACTACCACTGATTTGTCCAACTGATCTTGGAAAAACGGTTCATTAAGTCCATGAACTTAGCTGGTGCATTCGACAAGCCAAACGGCATAACTGTGAACTCATAATGCCCATACCTAGTTCTGAAGGCTGTCTTTTCTATATCACTGTCTCGGATGGCAATTTGGTGGTATCCGGAACGTAAGTCTATCTTGGAGAATACTGATGCTCCCCTCAGCTGATCAAATAGATCGTCGATGCGTGGTAAGGGGTAACGGTTCTTCACCGTAACAGCATTCAGCTCCCGATAATCAATACAGAGGCGGAGGCTACCGTCCTTCTTCTTCACGAAGAGGACCGGCGCTCCCCATGGTGAAACACTAGGGCGGATAAAGCCCTTGTCGAGTAGGTCTCTCAGCTGCTCCTTGAGCTCTGTCATTTCTGCTGGAGCCATACGATAAGGTGCTTTTGCAATGGGTCCGGTGCCCGGAACTAGATCAATCTCAAACTCAACCTCTCGTGCTGGCGGCATGCCCGGCAGTTCCTTAGGAAATACATCAGGAAACTCCGACACTACCGGCACATCTGGGCTGAACTCAGGGTCTCTCTCTATGTCCTGGACATAGCAGAGGTATACATCACTCCCTCGTCGTAACTCGTGATACATAGCCATGGCGGTGATGATCTGAGTCGAAGGCTCTCTGGGCCTCTTGGCGGTAAGATATGGTAACCCCAGATGGACTCCGAAGAAGCAGTCGATGCTCGGCACACAGGATTCTGCCCTTGTACCGCTCCAACCAGTTCATCCCGACAATCACATCAAAACCTAGTCCGTCGAACTCTATCAAGTCGATCGGAAACTCCTCATCCCTGATTCGAACAACAGCATCTCGGTAGTAGCGGGTACATCTGATCCGCTCTTTCGAGGGAGAGTGACCACGAAGTCTGGCATCTCTTCACCGTCTAACCCCAGCCTCTTCGCAAATGATAGCGAAATGAATGTGTGTGAGGCTCCAGAGTCGAACAAGATCGATGCATCCACGCCATTCACTGGGAAGGTACCGGTGAGGATTGTGCCGCTCTTGCCGGCTTCTGCCTTATCGCAGACACTCAGTATACCTCCCCTTCCGAGTGCACAGCCTAATTCATTGGCAAACTAATAAGTATTGGGTAACAACACGGTTTATATGATTCAAACAACTCCACTTTATTCATTAACATACTCCTTTTTACAACATTCATTGGCTTATACTGTCGCCATGATTCACACTTACAACATCCTTAATACATACTGGTTGTCACATAATTATACAAGGCTTAAAACTGTCTGAAGGTTAAATTTAAACGTCCGGGTTTCATGTGTGTGGCATTGATCACTGCCGACGGTGCGGTATTCAGTTTGATCTTTCTGATGCCATGGTATAGCATCCTTGATTGCCCACCCATGATTAGTACATCTCCCGATTTCAGCAGTAGCTTCCTTGCGAGATCAGCACGCTTCTGCTCGCCATATACAAAGACTGCGGTATCACCAATGGACCAAGACACCACGGGTACTCCCTTACTTAGAGACTCGGGTGACTCGTCCTTGTCTTGGTGTATACCTAACCGTCCACCTCTCTGGTAGAAGTTTACAATGCATACATCTGTTTACACTTGGAATTGAATCCGCTTCAACTTGTTGAGCAATTCCCACGGCGTGGTTAACGACCGCATGGAACTCCTCTGGTATACTTGATACTGTTGCTCCATCTTCAGCTCGAACTTCGATATGACTTGGTGTAAGGGTTCCAGTCCTTACCCATGCACATCATCTTCAATTGCATCCTTGCTCCGTTCGGGTATTCGGGTGTGTAAAACCCTCCTGGTTTTGCTCCAAGTTCGTCGCATCGTCTGATGATATGGATTTGTGCCTCCGGTGTCAGGTATCCATTTAGAAGTATCATACCTGGCTGGATGACCTGACATTGCTCCAACGGAAAGTCGGTGATGTTGATGGTGGTTTCTTCAGGGTTTGGTGTGGGTGGGATTGGATAACATATATTGAAAGTTCCTTTAAGTTTAGAATACTCTAATTAGGTAAATCTCACACTATACTTATTTAACTCACATGGTTGTTTATTTAATCTCACTCACACTCATGCATGAAATGCGGTATGCAGACACTTATTTCATTCAACAGTTTAGGCGGTACCTGGTCTAGAAGAGGGCCCTGGCGCCTCAGACCGGTCCACCACATTCAGGGTGGCCTTGTTGGACCCTGACCCCTTCCCCTTCTGGGACTCCGTGTACCTCTGATCTGGGGGTGGCTGGTTCGCCGTCTTCTGGCCATCAGTGGTCGCAGTGGCCTTACCCTTCCATTGCCCCTTGGGCCTGAAGTTCCTACTGTTTGGGTTCTGCCAACATTCATGATCGCGGTGACCCATCTTCTTACAGTATCGGCACTGAACATCGTTACCCTTGCAGTCCTTGCCGGGGTGGTCTCCGTTGCACCACTTGCAGTAATAGTGGCGCTCCGGTCCAGAGCCCGTGCTAGCTGCTATCACAATACACCATTAATACTTGTTTCACAACTTATTAACATATACTCTAACTTATCACACAGGATTAGACGATTACCCTTAGGGGTAAGAACGTAGGGGCTTGGCCGCATACGCATAGGTGAGCTGCAGAGGCTCCTCAGCAGTGGTGGTCTGGGTCTGGCCCTTGCCACCCTGTTGCTGTCCTTTCTGGGACTGGAGGTATGACTTCTTCTTCTTCCCTCCCCACTGCCCTTGCGTGCCTTGGCCCTCGTGGTCTACCTGCCATCTGATTCATATGAAATCTCATTAGCATTATGCTTGCACACTTATCGGTCCAACGATTGTAACGCTCCCCGATTACAAGGTATCCACACTTAGTTAGTGGTCAACCTTTCCAAATATGTTCACTTAGGTATCTGCAGTTAGGTTTCCTAACTCGGTATATCCCTAAGCTCGGTATTCTAGTCATCAGAGCGATACTTCGCTCTGATACCACTTTTTGTAACACCCTACTACGCACATAACTATACTTGGAATCGCAGCGGAAAATAAACAACACTAAACGGTAACTAAACTATTGGTGCTACAATGCCGTCAACCACCCACGTGGCTAACAAGGCTGAATAAATACAGTGTACCGGTCTGATGATCAGACTCCCGAGCGTAGAACTAACAACCATATATACATCAACATAATACCGAGTGTTTACAAAATCCTTCACTGTATACCATCACTGTAATCCACCATAACAAGTATATAATACGCCACGGGAGCACAGGCGCATCCCGGGCAAACATCCAAAAGTACTCCAAAAGTAAACTACTCTCTAGGATCTAGAGCCACTCTGCTTCTTCGATCCTCTCCTGCAATAAAATATGGAGCCCCCGAGGGGGTCAGCACCTTTGCTGGTATGGCTAACGCGCAGCCCATCGGCTACCGGGATACGCGCAACCAATTGTCATGATGAATGATATTATTTAAACACAACAACACATACATATAACATAACACCGGTATTGTACACATCATAACACACATCACAAACATACAATTCCTTTTAGGAAGAAACCAACACAGTTAGTCCCCATTGAGAGCCTAGAGAATGTTGCCACGCTCATACTTAGCTCGTTACATAACTCGTTACCGTCCGGTTAGATTGAACGGTTAACTTAACACAAGGTGCCTCGGATATAGTGATCCAAGCACACCGAAACAAAACACATAGTATGCCCCTGTGGCCCAACGTGAGTCAGTAAAATAGCCTTGGTTAAGCTAAAGGGAAGGTTAGAACCAAATTGGAAACTTATAACCATAACATACAGAGAGAATCGAACCGGTTTATGACATCGACTCCCATACTCACACGCGTGGCCGGAACAGACCGGACTCCTCACTTCCCCCGTTAGCCCTTGTTAGTAGTTCATCATTGAACACAACAAACACTTCACAATCATAGGTCAAGTCTTGTTAGACACACACAAGGGAAGAGAGAGTCATACTCAACAACATATGATATTTAACAACGGTAAACTCTTTACATGGTTTAATCTTACAAAGTCATAAACACACAGAAAAACAAACAACACACAAGCCGGTGTAAACCGGTAGGCAACAGACTGCAAGAAAACCATATTGGTCCTTGCCTCGACTGATTTCCACCTTGAGAGAATCCTAAACACATTAGTAACGTCGGTTAATTATTTATTTAGCTTCAAACTTACTAAGTATTTAACAGGATTGTATGACATGTTTTAATGTCTATCTTACCCTAGGTTACCTTCATTATACACCCTAGGGTTAACTACATAAGTCACATTCTATTCTGTTTTTTTTTTTTTTTACAAGTTTTGGTCCGACCGACCTTGCCGACCGAACTTGTCCAAGTTCGGTCGATTCCAGAACACATTTCCGTCAAAATTTCCTACTCCGACCGAACTTACCAAGTCCGGTCCTATGTTCGGTTTTTCCCGAGAGTTTCTCCCCTTTGTAAATTTAGCCCGACCGAACTTACCAAGTCCGGTCTTATGTTCGGTCTTTTCCAGTAACTCAATCCGTACTCAAAATACAGGCCCGACCGACCTTGCAAGTCCGGTCCCCAAGGTCGGTCTTTTCCAGAAGCCATTTCTCGCAGGGTATACTGGGCCCGACCGAACTTGCAAGTTCGGTCGCAAGTTCGGTCTGCCCCAGACCTTTGTTTTCCTTTTCACATTCAACTCCAAACTTCACCCCATATAACCTAGTACCCCCTAACCTCATTTGGGCACTTTAAACACACCTTAAGACATCCTTAAACACTCATAAAACTCATTTTCTAATACCTTAAGCCTTTACTCTTTTCTTTACAAGATTCCTAACACTTACAATGTTTTCTCCTAGTTTCCAAGTGGTGTTTCATACCTATGATAACTACTATCCCAAAACGCTTTCTCCTCCTCTTAACATCATCTTTTAAGCATTATCTCTCACAACTAACTCCTTATATCCTTCTTGAAATTCTTTTCCAAGTTTACACTTTCTCTTTTTACCAAAGTTTGCCTAAGTCTTACCTAAGTCCAAAATGACTTTGGTACATACTAAAACCTCAAGATCATGCCTAAGTCCTTATTACACTCTAGAACACTTCCTAGTTCATCAAAATTCCTTTACAACATCTTGAACTCCTGATGCATTTTCTAAATTTCGACATAGTTTCTCCTAGCATTTTGTTACACCTTAGCACATTACTTTCATCATTAAACATCCTAGAACACTAAGAACACCAAGAACACCTTTCTTATACAACTTCACCAAATTCACACCACATCACAATATAGTGCATAACTTAAATTGCATGGCACTTAGGCCCTTAAAATGCATGGCTCTTAGGCCCTTAAAGTGCTTAAATCATAAACACTGAATTTCCACAATATATATGCCTTTAACCTGCGATACATACAACACACACATATGCCCTTTACTAGTCTCCTGAGAACACTTTACTAAGTCATTCACCATTTGCTCTTTAGGTAGTTTTAATAAGCATTTATAAGCTCATTTCTCCTAAGGCATTAAACAACATTAAGTTAGTAGATTTACCTCTTTTTCCAACACACTTCCTTCTTGTTTCCTTACAAAACCGTATGGTATTTTGATTCCTTGTCAAGTTCTAGACAATGTACAAACATCATAATGAGTAATCAAGCTATAGGCTTCATCTCATTGTAAACCCTAATTTGACATTGTTTCAAAAACATTAATGTAGTTGTTTTACCTTGATCTTTGAAGAGAGTTTGGATATATAACAAGAGAGGACTCCACCTAGTCCATGAAGAGTTGCAATGAAGCTAGAACAAAGTCACACAAGGAGCTATATCAATGTGTATTTTCGGACATGACAAAAACAAGGAGGAAACTTGATTTTTGTTTGAGATTCCTTACCTAGAAGCAAAGGAGAGTAATAATATGTCAAAATATAAGCTCAAGCTCCTTCAATGGTGGAACACCTTGGCACCGAAATGGAGCTCTTGGAGTTTTGAGAAGATTGGAATGAAGAGCTTGATGAGAGGAAGAGATTGGTGGTCTTTGTTTTTGATTTGGACAAGTGAGCTAGATTTAACAAGTGGTCAAAGTTGGAGTTTCCATGGTGATAGTGGTATTACCGAGAGAGAACAAGGAAGAAGGAAGAAGAGAGGTGTTTGCAAACCGTGGGAATGAAGGAAAGAAATGAGAATGAAGATAGAACTTGCTTTTAGGAGATATTTATGTTTATAAAGTAAAAAGTAAGTTTACTTAGTTTTCTTCAACTAGAGAGTGGTGAGTCACACCCTTATAAAAACCGGCCCCCTTTTATTAGTGTGAGGGTGTTTTAGTCTTTGTTTGTCAATTTAATTACTTAATACAACATATGTTACAAACTAGCTTATAAAAAGTACTATTCACCTAAACAAGGCACTTAGAAGTGAAATTTTTGATTTCCCATTAATATAGCCACCCAAATGTGATACTATATAGTACACATATATATTTAAGAGTAATGATGGACATTTAGCCATTCAAAACTCATTTACAAGACAATTTTTCAAAAACGTGCTTTAAGACTTCTTAAAGCACATTTTGTGTTTTAACTTGTTTTCAAACTTGGTTTTCTTTGGTAATTGGTTTAATATGTTCATTAGTGTATAAATGAGGTCTTGGTAAGCTCATTAGGCCTTACTCAAGTTTATCCCAAGCTTAGAGCACATTTTAGCTCTTATTGACTTTAAAGCACATTTGTGTTTCCTTTTGTTTAAATTTGTTTACTAAGGTTTCTAAGACTCTTTTTAGTCTTATTACACCCTATCTAGGTGTTTAAACAACATTACTAGGTTTGGGGTATTTCAGGGTTCCTTTACTTCACCATTCATGGTAATCCTTAGCTCTTGTTTGACTTACACTGCTGACCGTAGAACGGAGTCGACTACTTCCCGTGTTCTGGACTTTACTCGTATACATATATGGGGTATCATACTGATACATTACTACTTACCCAACTAACCTATAAGTAGGTCTGTCAGGCCCACATGCTCCTATCGGAGTGCGGTCGTCCCACAACACAGTTGGTACACTCGTAGTGTCTGTCACACGCCTAGGTGAAGTATTCTGCTGTCAACTCCCTTATATTGTCCCGTGACAATATTCATTCCTTGCTTCCCGAACTTAATCGAGGGAAAGTTTATCCACTGTTGTATCCTTGTCAACTGCCCCTGGTTTCACTGGTTTGGTTTAAAAGAAGGTTGGAAAGAAGTGTTGGTTTGAAAGAAAATCTGGTTTTGAAAAGAAAAAGGGTTTGAGTAAATCTGAGTTTGAAAGAAAATTTTCATGGTTTCACAACATCTTCTTACCTTAACCAAGTCTAGCTTCTTGCTGACTGGTGTATTTACAATTACGGGGGTTAGGCTAACAGGCCTTTCCACTGTTATGACGATTACAGTTAACTTCCTAGTACTTTACTAAGTACTTGTAGTGGTTATAAATTTCCCGAACAGCCCTGTTATAGCAGCACTTGCTATGGCAAGTGCGCCATGCTAACTGGCTATCGGTTTAACACATACCGATTGTGGTATTGTTTTTACCCATATTGTCATCAGTGGCCTTGTAGGCCCTCACTGATCTTACTGCCTTGATAAATACTCTTCTAGGTGATTTCTCACTGTCTTCACATGATAATCATTAACTAGGGTGTTTCCCATTCTAGGAGTCCCTATTTTTTTTGTATTGTTTCCTCTTGGTAGCCCGTTCCACGCATTGTCGTGGTTGCTGAGACTTGTCTCTTGTTTGGGCACTACGTTGTAGTTCCTTTGTCGGTTGGTATACCGCTGGTGTATTATTTATCAACGGTGGTCCCGTAGACACTCGTCTCGGGTTTTATTGATCCATTTCTTGCCTGTTGCACGGTTGGTGCATTGCAAGTTGGTTATTCTCGACTGCTTAGCATGTCGACCCAGGTTGCCGGAAATTCTATTCTTCTATACACAAGATTCTTCATTCTTCGCTATTAAATGCGGTTAACATTGTTCAGATGGAGACCGTCTCCGGGATTCCCAGTTTTTTTGGTATCAACCGTATGACCGGTTCTCCGTACTCACGGAAGTACTAATTAACATCCAGATCGGGTTTTCCCGAGTAAGAGAGGACTTTCATCTCTCTGGCATTCTTTCCCAAGTTATAAAATAGGGATTGTGGAGGGTGGGAAGGATACTGTAGGTTTCCAGTATTCACTGGTAGTTCCTATCTAGCGTATCTCTCACGCTATCACTCAACCCTTGACCCAAAGTACTTAAATCCTAACTCGGTACTTCCTAAGCTCGGTAATTCAGTCATCAGAGCGATACTTCGCTCTGATACCACTTTTTGTAACACCCCAACTACCACCGTCCACATAACATCAAACTGCAGCGGAAAATTCAACTCATCACATTACTTATTTCAATGGTGTTACACGCCGTTAACCACCCACGTGGCTAACAAGGCTAATACATGTACTTTGTATCGGTCTGATGGACTAGATTCCCGAGCAACTACACGTTACATTGCTTCCCTTAACAAAACCCATATACTTTAGACATTCCAACCGTACCGAGTATTTAAAACTCATGCCGATAACAATTTCGGTCTTACTACGCCTACAATGCTTACGCCATTTAAATGGCTACCCATGTATAAACATCTAACCCGTCCTACTCTCGAACGGCTTCCAGCTCCTTGTACCTGAAATAGAAAAGGAGAGAAAGGGTGGCCCCCAAGGGGCTCAGCACCTTTGCTGGTATGGTAATCCCGCAGCCCACCTGCTACCGGGCCACGCACAACTAATTGTCGTCTTAGCATGCGATTGATTATATTTAAATCATGCACGCACTGTAAACACACAAGACAAAACGTTTCGCCTCAAGGGGCTCAACAAACGGATAATACATCCTTACCTGATGAGTCACTCGTGGTATTCATTATCCCTAGAGTGTTCCTCCTCTAACGGAGCTACTTCCTTAATAGACGACACTTACCCTTAAATCGGGTTATCCTTAAACGCCTCTTGTCACAAACGGGATTCATTTCCATGACCCACACACTCCATATCTTACAACATATCACATTCCTCACATAACAAAACATAACAACACTTTTCTCGTTTCGACGCACACATGATAACATCGAATTCATTTTAAACATCTAACGTATACATATCATAGCATAGCAAAGGAAATTGCCTAGCACCATATCAACACAAAACACCATAAGATCGGTTCACACAAGGAACCTTCCACCATAGTTAGTATACATAGTGAGCCTAGAGATTATTGCCAATCTCATGCTAAGCTCGTTACCAACCTCGTTACCGTCCAGTTATATCGAACGGTTAACTTAAACCCAAGGTGTGTCGGATATAGTAATCCCAAGCACACCGAAATAACATTTGTATGCCCCTGTGGCCCGACGTGAGTCAGTAAACTAGCTTTGGATAAGCTAAGGGAAGGTCGAAACCAAATTGGAATACAACCTATACATACACCAAGAGAGCCGAACCGGATATGACATCGACTCCCGTCCTCACACGCGTGGCCGGAACAACCGGACTCCTCACCCCCATTAGTACATATATCCTTATAAATAAGTAGTTAGAGATCCATTATGGAGCCTATCACATCCACACACCATACGGTATCATGACCGAGTTAAGCACACAAGGGAGGTTCACACACTTACATACAACAACAATATCCAACTAACTCACACATAGCCGTGGTTAGGACGTTCCCAAGGTTTGGGTCGTTAACTCCGAATACCGATCTCTCATGTGTTCCTGGTTCTGGTTAGCTAAGGTTTAACACTTATTTGAGGTTAAACGGTATCGGAGATTAAAGCGCCACATAAATGAATTACTATAAACTCATTACATGTTTTTATCTTACAAGGTGGCAAACACTCAGAAAAACACATTGGCATACAAGCCGGTGTAATCCGGTAGGACACAGGTTGCAAGAAAACCATACCTTTCACCACGGTCCACTATTTTGTGTCCTCCTAGGTTCCTCGAACAAATCCGTACAACTGGTAACATCACAATTGCTGTCATTAACATCGGGGTGACATGATTGTTTAATATCTAATGCCCATAGTTAACCCAATCATCCTGTTGTACTTAATTTATTTATGTGATCTTAAGTTCACAACTTACACATTCACTCTCACACTTGTTTATACTTCCAATGGCCTTTAAAGGTCACCAAACAAGGCCTAAACATCATCTAAAACCATTACCA
The DNA here is from genome assembly GCA_023374045.1 of Limonium bicolor. NCBI lineage: Eukaryota > Viridiplantae > Streptophyta > Magnoliopsida > Caryophyllales > Plumbaginaceae > Limonium > Limonium bicolor. Next base: position 291,062,720 of record CM041780.1, on the reverse strand, counting down.
TTCAATCCCCCATCATTAGGAGCCTTAAACAAATTTTTTTCTTCATTTCTGGTCTGGACCGCCCCTCAGGGGCGGTCCCAGGGGCGGTCCACAATAGATGCTACACGTTTCTTTTTTTTTTCACTTCTCTGCACTGGACCTCCCCACAGGGGCGGTCCGTAGGGGCGGTCCACTGCAGAACCAATTTTCTAATGTGCTTTTCTCCCCTTTCTGAACTCCAAATTCATCCCAATTTTTTTCCTATGCTTTACACACGTTCTCCCACATGTTTTAACATCTTTTGGGCACACTTAAACCCTCTCGAAACATCCCAAAAATTCCTTAAACTTTTACTCAACTTTTACTAAGTCCTTAACACTTAGAACATTTTTTTCTTACACTTGTAACTTGTATTCTTGCCTAAAACTTCACCTAACCAAAGTACTCCCTCACTACCTTATAACCCCCCTTTTAAACATCATTTGCACTACACTCATCCCCTTTACACACACTCCTCAAGTTTTTTCCCACAAGTTCATAATTAAACCTTCACAAGGTGTTACACTTTCATTGTTCACCAAACTTTGCACAAGACTTTACGACACCTCCACCATCACCTTGGTGTATCAAGAAATCATCCATTAGTTCCCTAAATCTCCAAGACTATGCCTAAGGCATCTTAACACCTAAGAACACCTTAATTCACTTTCTTTCACCATCTTAACACTTAAAATTCCTAGTACCTTCTAGGTCATAAAATCTCATTACAACACATAAACTCTTTTGTTTATCAACTAAATTTCGCCATAGCTTCTCTTGTATCACCTTACACCAAAACACATTGTTTTTCACCTTTAGACAATCAAGAACATTCAATCTCTTAATACACACTCTTATACACAAACATATGGTTTTTCATCCTTTAACCATCAAACACATTCATCTTTACAAGAAATGCCCTTTACACATAACTAAACCTTTAAACTACACTACATCACAATATAGTGCATAAACTTAAATTGCTTGGCACTTAGGCCCTTAAATAACATAAACCATAAACACTGAATTTCCACATTTAAATGCCTTCAACCTGCGAATACACACAACAATGCTCCCATGTCTTCTTAGTCCACCTTGTGGATAGTTTTCTAGCTCATTTCCCATTGGCTCTTTAGGTTATTTATTAAGCAAATAGCTCAATTCCCTAGTACATAAAACCACATTAAGAGAGGTCATTTACCTCTTTGTTTTCCAAGCTTTCTCACTTGTTTTCACTTGTTTTTCTTGATTGGAAATCGGCAAGGAGCTTTTATCACTTGTCAACCTTCTAACCAATACACATATAAGGGTAATGAGTATTAAGTTTAATACTCAAACTCATAATTAAACCCTAGGTTTACATAAGTGTCTTAAAACACTAAATTTGATGATTACCTTTGGAATTCGAAAGAGAGCTTGGTTAAGTGGCAAGATAGGACTCCTCCTAGTCCCTTGAAGATTGAATTAAGCTAAGAAAATAGCAAGACAAGACACCATTGTAAGGTGAATTTTCGGTTATACAAGAAAATGGTGGGAACTTGGATTTTCTTTGATTTTCCTTACCTTGAAACAAAGGAGAATGACAAGGCATGGAAATATGAGCTCAAGCTCCTTCAGTGGTGAATCTCAATGGAACCGAAATGGAGCTTTTGAAGATTTGAATAGATAGGAATGTAGAGCTTACTCTAACTAAGACAACGGTAGTCTCGGAATTGAATTCGGAGCTTGGAGCCATGAGTTACAAGCATTCAAAGATGAAGAATGGCTACTTGCTGTAGCAAAACGAGAATGGAGAAGGGAGGATGAGGTTGGAGACGGTGGGAACCAAAAAGAAAAGAAGAGAAAGTGAGGAGAGAGGTAAGTTTTGGAGATATTTAAGTTATAAAGCAAAAAGGTAACCTTTACTTACTTTTCTTTCTTTCTTTTAATTGGCAAGCCAAGTGTGATGACTCACACCCCTAAAACCGTGGCCCCTTACATATATAACATATATATGGCCTTTTTTAATACCCCGGATCTAAAAATGGTGATTAAATTACTCTAATAAAATTATTAAGGGCCTAATGGTGCCTAAAGAGTATTGGTAAAAAGAATAAAACCAAAAGAAAAGAGAAAACGCTTGAAAAGCGAAAAACGCTAAAATGCGCGTTAAATGAGTGTAAGAGATATATGATCTCGAGAGGGTCCGAGATGGATTCCTAAGGCTTAGTTAGGCCTAATTAGTATACGGGAATGATTCCCGAAGAAAATGAATCCAAATAATGGATTAAAACGATAACGGAGTTTTAAAGCACGTTTTTCGAGAAAACCCGAAAATGTGACTTTAAGTGGTCAAATGGACCCGTAAAAATTATAGTTGATTAAATAACTATAATTAAGTATTAATGGAAGCTTAATAACCATTAAAATTAATTAAACGAGAAAATTCCGGAAAACGGACCCTGTAAGTGAATAGTGACGAAACCGGGAGACGAGACGCGTATAATTCGAAAAGTCGAAAAACGACCCGGGCTATTAATTAATGTGGGCCGGTCTTAATCAGTTAATTACCCTCTCCCACACAAGCCTTAACTAATTAATTCCCCTAGTCACTACAAGACAAATGAAATAAAGTAGTGGGGAGGAATAGTGACTAAAACTTTAAACCCTCTCTCCTTCCCTATTCTCTTCATTCACGATTGGTTTCCCCCCCCATCGGACTCCTTCTTCATCTTCAAGCCTACGATGGCGATTTTCTCCACCCCAAGCAGCACCCTCCTTCTCCTCCATGTAAAAAGCCTAAAGCAACTTCAAATCACTAAATAAATACACCATGAGACTCCTCTCTTCTTGAGCATCGTTCTCCACCTCTCGAAACTCAAAACCCCCACATTCGACCTCCATGGAGGCAACTCCAAATGAAGGTTCAAGCTGCCCATTTTGATCTACAACAGCCCTTGGTTGTTTAAGGTAAGAAGGAAGTTCAAAAAAAAACCTTCACTTTCTAGCCTTTGGTTTTATTTGTGAAGCTCCAGATTTTTGAGCCTTCTCGTCCTTCACTTGCCAGCCGATTTTGGCCTTCCTAAAGAGCTGGAGACTTGTGCTTTTACTTACCAAGTACTTATCTAGAGATTTTAAGGTAAGCATTTATTGAAGCCTAGATCATTTCCTTTGTGATTTAAGGTTTTCCTAGAGTTAGGAAATTGATCGGTGTTGTTGTTCTGGAGCGTGGCTGTAGCTCAGTCAATTGATAAACAAAAATAATAAGAGAGAAAGAGCAAGAAGGAAAAGGGGAAGAGCAAGAGGAGAAAGAAAGGGGAAGAAACTAGCAAGAACTCAAGGTAATAAACTTACCTTTGAGCTAGTTTTGTTGTATTGTGAAACAGATTTTGAATGCTTAATGCATGAGGGAAGTGTACTTTTATAGCATTGATTGCGCTATTGTGATGAGAGTAAGAAATTGAGATTTAATTAGAGTTGTTAACGATGATGATCAAAGGCTTTGGTGCCAAATGAATTAAGTGCTTGGGTGTGGAAAATAAGTGTTGTTTGATGCCTAAACAAAACAGGGGTGAAGATTGTGTTTGTGGGTATATTTAGTGTGGTGGAAATACTTAGAAAAGCAAGCAAGTTCTGTCAAATTTTGCTTGAAAACAAGAGTCATTGAGAGTGTGAAACCTAGGATAAACTAGGTAAGTTTTGAAGATGTAAGTGAGAGGTTAAACACTTGGAGATTTGATGAGGAAGAGAGTGGCATTGGGGTAGAGCTAGGAATGGAAATAATGCAAGCTTGAAGTACTGGGAATGACATTATTTGAATGGTAAGAAGAGGGTACCAAATCTGTTACAACTTAGAAGAACAAGAGAACTAGTTATGATATATAAGTGGTTTTGAGTAAGAATTTGGGTAAGGGATTAACCCATGATTTGAAGAGGTTTGGAGCATGTTTTAAGGTGATAAAACATGTAGGAACCTTGTGGAAAGATTAGGGAAAGATTGGGTGTGGATTAAGGATTGAATTGGGGTTGAAAAATGATGTATGTTGCAGGTTTTAGCAGGGTCCGGGACCTAGTCCATGGACAAGGACCCGGACCACCCCCTATTTTTATGTCGAGAGTGCACATACAGGTTGGTCCGGGACTTGGGATAGGGACAAGGTCCCGGACCATAGCAAAAATTGGGCCGAGAGTTGTATCTTCAGTTGGTCCGGGACTTAGGGTAAGGAACAAGTCCCGGAGCACCCCCAGAATTGACCCGTGAGTGTTTTAAAGGTTACTAATGATGGGGGTTTGAATGCTAATGATGTTATAAGATGTTAAGGCCTTGTTTAGTGACATGTAAAGGCCCTAAGAAGTGTAAGAAAGTGTTAGAAGAGAGTGAGAAATGAGAACTCAAATTAACAAGTGTAAAACCGAGATAACGGGATAAACGGGGTTAAGTACGGGAGTATTAGTTTTACATACCGTAATGCTTTGATGTTAATAAAACATTTGAATGTTGTCAGTGGATCGTGTGTGAACCAAGCATGGTGAGATGACACGGTAAAAGTAAAAACCCCGGTGAAAGGTATGATTTTCTCATGCCCCGTATGCTAACCGAGTTACTCTGATTTGTGTGTTTGTGTGCCGGCTTAATCAAGATTAAAGCATGAAAATAATCCCTTGTTTGATTATGCATGCATTGTTGTATGTTGAATGAGCTAACATACTTGTATGCCGGTGTGGTCTAACTTAGTGCATAGACCGACTCTTAGTGAGTACTGATTGACTAGAAACCCGTTGAACGGGTAGTCACATAACCAATGGTAATATGCAAACACACACAAGCTATCGATTAAAGTATAACGATAACACAAACATATGAACTCCCTAAAATGCGAGGAGATGTACGGGTTGAGTATATACCCGATAACGGTTAGAGAACCTTATTGAAACAATCCACGAAATAAATATGAGTGGAGAGATAAATGACCTCCACCGAGAGGATTGAAGTTAGTCCAATAATGTAAACATATAAGAAAGGTAAAAGAGACCTAAGGGACTATGTGACTCCCTTGAGATACGGTCGACCTCTTATATGAGGATTTTACCCGGTATAAGAAAATATCCGAATGTACAAGCATATGATTGTGAGGGTAACACTTAAACCTAAGATTACCCGAATTTAAGTAAAGTTCCCAAAGTCATTAGAAACATCGAGAATGATGCTTCTAGACTAATATACATGATATTATTATAACTCCGAGAGAGGAGTGTATGGGAACGAGTGTAGTCCGAGAGTAGTCGGACCTAATAAAAGAGATAGGAACTAAGAGAGAGTTCCGTGAGCTAGTTGAACCTTCCCACCATGCTAGACCCAGAGTAGGGTCGAAACCGGGGAAGTAAGACTATGCTAGAGAGCCATGAGTTTTGGCTTAAGTATGTATAAGAGTAACAAGCGTGACGTAGGAGACCTGTAGTGTCTCGAGAATCTACAAGAGCTTGAGTATGAATAACCCAAGAGTGTGGGTGAGATAACGAGTATAAATAACCCGAGAGAAAGGGGTGGGTATATGTATGAGTAACCCGAGAGAATGGGTAAGTATAAGAATGAGTAGCCCAAGAGAATGGGTGTGTACATGAATAAGTAACCCGAGAGAGCGGGTGAGGTATTGAATAAGTAAACAAGGCATAGTGAGGAATAACCCTCAATGCCTAAGAGTAACCAGTTACCATACTTAGGAATCGTGTTCCGTGATTGGATGTAGATTCCTTGTGTGATATACATATATAATGTATTGCCATGATGCATGTTGTTTGATTAAAATGAACTCCATGTATATCCGACCCAAAGTAGTCGGCTTACCGCGGTTAGCATGCGGTATATGCGAATTTCATGCGCAGCGTAAGCTGACCCCCTAGGGGGAACGTTTTTAGTGTGCAGGTACTTGAAGCTGACCACCGTTCGAGAGAGTAGGACGGGGACTGCTGTGAGCATGGGTAGTTAAATTGTAAATACTTATGCGTTTGAATGAGGTGTAAGTCCGAGTATGTTATCGGCATCCGTATATTGTAGACTCGGTATAGTAGAGAAATGAGTTGAGTATTGTATTTGTATGTAGTACTCGGTTGTTCCAGTTCATCAGACCGTTACGGTAAGTAAGAAAGGCCTGGTTAGCCACATGGGTGGCTAACGGCGTTGTTTCACCCCTCGTTGTAAATAGAGTTCGGCTGCGTGAGTAGGAGTAATTAGTAACGGTTTAAGAGGTAATGACAAGATTAACGGTTGGGGTGTTACAAAAATGGTATCAGAGCGAAGTATCGCTCTGATGACTGGAAATACCGAGCTTAGGAGATACCGAGTTAGGAATTAGAGACTTAGGGCTATGGGTTGAGTGGTAGCGTGAGAGATGCGCTAGATAGGAACTTCCAGTATGTTCTGGATACCTACAATACCAAACCCGCCCTCCACAACCCCCGCATTTAAAGCTCGGGAAAGAACACCAGAGAGATGGGAAACCCAATCTGGCAGTTAGTAAATATTTCAATATGAACTATAACCCGTCATGTGGTAGATCCCGAGAACCGGAGATCCCGGAGACGGATCCCACTGGAACAACAATAACCGCACTCAATGGCGGGAGATCGAGACATCCTAATCCAAGGAGACCAGAATTTGTGACAGCCTGGGGCGACATGCTTAGCAGTCGCGAGAACCCAGCTGGCCGAGCAGCAGCAATAAAAAAAAAGCACCAACCGTGCAACAAGGCGGACTCATGAGAAATAACGAGAACCGGGACACATGTCTACGGACCGCCATGATACGTAATACCACTAAGGGTATACCAACCAATTAAGAACGTAGTTGAGAGTAGGTACACCCACCCTGCCACACCCGAAGAGGTTGCAATACCTAACGGGCACAGCTTAGACAGCTGCAAGCATAACGGCGGGATACACCCAAATAGGACCACAGCAGTAGTGCCTAAATGACTTTAACCTCGGTAACCACAGTAAAGATGTGGGAACGAGCAACGAGGTAGAACAAAGCACTAAGTAATTAAGGAACTCCGAGAGTGGAGGAGCTCCTAAATGAGCGACAGTCATGTCAAGAGGAATGACAATCAGCTCCAAGGAGCAGTTATCCAACTAGGGGATCAAGGAAGAGCCAACGAGGCTACCAAAAATAATGTGAACAATACCGTGGCCGGTATGAGTTAACCCAAAAACCGCCTGTACCGCGCACTTGCCTCGGCAAGTGCAGTATAACGGACAGCTAAGAGGATCTTTGACAAGCTATCAGTACTTAGCAAAGTACCAGGATGGCGAATGAAGCCAATATAGCAACTCGAACCTTAAGAATTCTGAAATGAAACCTTGAAAAGGCCTAACAGCCTAATCACTGTATAAAGAACATACCAGTCAGCGAGAAGCTGGACTCGGTAAGGAACAGCCGGCACAGAAATGCCATGAAGAACTTACTTTTAAAACTTGAACTTCCTTTCAGAACATAAAATTTTGCAAAAACCCCCAAAGTTTTAAAACCAAACCAGTGAACCACGATAAGTTATTATAGGACCATATAAGAGGAGTTGGCAACAGAATACTTCACTTAGGCGTGACCGACACTACAAGTGTACACAAACGAGACATGGAACGACCGCACTCCAAAGGAGCTTGCGGGCCTGACAGACCAGTTATGAGTTATCGGGTAAGTGGTAACGTATCAATAAGATACTCCATGTATGTATACAAGTAGAGTACGGTACACGGGAAGTAGCCCACTCCATACTACGGACGAAAGAGCCAATTCAAACCGAGACAGTTGGACACTTCGAATGATCGAAGAACATAAGGAAGCTTACCAAGATTAAAGAGTCTAGAATCCAGTAAGGTGACGGACCTAAGGCTATAGCGTTAATAAACGCGAGAAGCACAGAGTATTAAGCACAGACATTAGATATGTCTCAGGAAATACCTAATAACTGGGTGAATACCAGTGTAAATAATACGGCGAATGCCTAAATGAACTTATTAATGTACGATAAATGGGATAGAATTCCCACTTTGTACCTCATCGAAGAGAATAATGACCAGACCTAGAAGGTATTAGAAGGTACCAAGGACCTACCCAATAATGGGAGACATTACAACCCTAAACGGGACAGTCAAGGACATAGCCGCAAGGCGAAGTCACAACTGAACATAACCATGAGTACAAGCCAGATGTAATGGCATTACTCAGTAACACCCAGGAGCAATCCGAGAAGGGTGCCGGAGTCAACAGTAGTTGAACGAAACATCGTGTTGAGAACACAAGTGTTTAAGCAAACACTCGGGTAGAACCCGAAGGGATCCCTCGTAACACGGGATACCCTAAAATGCTAGAGGGCATGAATTAGTATCAAAACTTTAAGGGTCTTCCATGTTTGGAAGCGTGATGAAACTACCATATCAAAACCCAGTAATACCTCCAAACCATTTAATGATATACGGAGAAGTAGAAACTCGTATAAACAGCTGCACAGAGCATGGCTCGAGGCAAGGTGGCTTGTAAGCCGATAAACCAACTACAATTTGTAGTTTCAAACATTGCAAACCTAAGCATTAAGGCATAAGAGGAACAGTGGAGAATGAACCACTACCTTAGAGTGGGGATACCACTTGTTATTATGGGGCCTATGGAGCGGCATTTGCGTGAATCCTCCAGAGAAAGGCTACCACCTAAGTATGAAATGTGAAACCGCTAGTGCGGTGTAGTAAAACTTGAGCATGTGTATATTGCCAATGAGTATATGAACAATAGTAGAGTATTAAGAGGAACCTCGATAGCAGCAATTTGGACCGAAGAGTAATCAGTTGAGTAGTGAACACTGTATGTGTACAGTATGAACTGCGGAGTAAGCAGTGCGCAAGCGCGCAGAGAGATTTAAAGAGTAACATATATTATTGAGCCAAGTGAATGGCAAGCCATAGTGTAAATGGCGGGAGTACATGAGCGGAAGCTAAAGTAGTAGCGGATGCCATATAAGCGAATGTTGTAACGAGTAGAACATGGTACGCAGCAAGCGACCGTTGAAAGAGTATAACTAGTTAATGATATGAAGCTGATGAGAAAATGTGGTAAGGAGACATAATCATTCCTATCCTATGAGAGATTTACTGTCAAGGGTTTACGCTTCTGCACTCTGTATGACTGAGTGTTTTGGTATTGCACTTGTGCGGTAATGATCAAGTGGGAGAGCCAGGAATTGAGAAATGTCAACGAAGCCTGTTGAGTGAGAATCTAGAGAGATAACCGTGCGGCCATTGGCCAAAGATGCACAAAGAACGTGGGCAGTAACCCACAGGGCCCAGGATCGATATGTGGAAAATGTAGAGTAGTATGAATGAAGAACTCTGGTACAGAACCAAGAAACAAACATAATCCATGAGCCACTATTAAACGAGGAAGCACTACATGCTAAGTAGTAGCTTGACCTCAACCGACAACAAGTCGGGAAAAATAAGTGAATAATCACAAAGGTATACAGTGTTATACAAAGTAAATTCCCAGAGAACTGGAGAGACAATCTGAAATTCATCGAATTCGCATACGGTAGGAGATACTAAGCGACGATTGAAATACATTGAGAACACCAAAGAGCGAGTTAAGCTCTAGTTATCAGGTCACGCAGCAGAAGCTTGTGGACCGTGATTCAGGGTTAAGTATACCTATGTCATAAACCCCTTGAAGCCTTAGAGGCTAGAACCGAACCCGGTTATGAGTTAATTAACCGTACTGAAGTTAAAACACTTCATAATACTCGAATAATGAACCAATGTTCAGTGATAACATATGGTTGGTTACGCGGGCGTAACCCCTTTTAAGGGGGGTAGGGCGAGAAACCGCTTAGAGTATGTTTTACGTATTGGTGCGTAAACTACTATGTGCATAGCACAAAAAGAATTGTTTTGATGATTGGAACTCATGTTACATAAACATGTCTACCCACCCATTCATCGTGTAAGTATTATTGTGCATGAGAGATGCGAGTAATGTGTATGTAATAAATATGAAAAGAGGAGTAGAGAGACTCCTAGGGAATGAGAATCCCTATAGTATATGTCTAGTGAGATTAGACATGAGTTATGATGAGTACATGAGTTATGATGAGTATGAATCGGCATGAAACCGATGTGTAACCTAAGAGGGAGTGAGTTCCCTAGGTGATTTTATTTGTGAATGATAGATGGAGTGAGTTCCATCCTTTGGAGTTGTATGTTGTATGTTTTAAGTTGAGTAATAATTTGACTAATGAGGCCACAAGTATGGAATGCCTAGGCAAGGTAAGTGAAACAAATAGAGAATAATGGATGACTTAAGTGCCATGATAAAGATTAATTGAAACGAATTGTTTCGTGAATATAACTAGAAAGAGTAAAAGATAGAAAACGAAAATGTTTGACTATCTGTTTGTTTGAAACTGACGTGGGAGGTGGAACTTGATCTGCTAGCGATCAAGGGAAACCGAACACGAATTGGGGTGGAAGGATAGTTCAACACTGATGCTGATCACATCAGGGTTAGATGATTCCTGAAGCTCCCTGTAAGTGGTCACAAGTAATCACGCTAAGAAAAGATACAGCTACCATAAATTTGATTTGGAGTTGTGTGATGTTTTAAAAAGAATTTTCAAACAGATTTTGAAAAAGAATTTTCTTCAAGTATGAAGATGGAAACGAAAATTGGTTTTGAAACCGCTATCACCCGCCGATGGCTGTGGCCTTAAGTCTTGATGACCGGTAGAACGGTGGGCGTGTATTAGTTTTGAAACCATTGCACCGTACGTGCGGCGGTCCTAAGTGACCGGTTGGGGCGGTGTCAGTGTGTGATTTTTCCAAAGGCAGCGGGACGGGGAGAGTACCCTGAGATGTTCCTGTGTTGAGTGAGTCAACCAGAGTGCCTGAGGATATGTATATGTGTAACGTTTTGATCAGAACCGAAGGGACCGTGGGCCAGAGAGAGTAAGTGCCCAGTTGTCATGAAACGGCCGTGAACCAGAAAGAGTAAGTGTTCAACGTGACCGGTACCTGAGGGATCAGTAGTATATCACTCAACATGGATTCGAGGACTGTAGTGCCTTCTTGTCTTCGGACCGATTCCATGGAGAGAGTAAAAGAGTATTTTTGATTGCTATACATGCTGTGATATGTGTGTGGTATGTGTAGTATGAAATGAGACAGACTTGTGGAGTCTGTAAGGTTATACATGTATTATAACCTTGGCATAGTACACCATGAGAGTAACCATCTAGATTCACTAACTTTGAGGACAAAGTTCCTAAGGGGGTAGATTTTAATACCCCGGATCTAAAAATGGTGATTAAATTACTCTAATAAAATTATTAAGGGCCTAATGGTGCCTAAAGAGTATTGGTAAAAAGAATAAAACCAAAAGAAAAGAGAAAACGCTTGAAAAGCGAAAAACGCTAAAATGCGCGTTAAATGAGTGTAAGAGATATATGATCTCGAGAGGGTCCGAGATGGATTCCTAAGGCTTAGTTAGGCCTAATTAGTATACGGGAATGATTCCCGAAGAAAACGAATCCAAATAATGGATTAAAACGATAACGGAGTTTTAAAGCACGTTTTTCGAGAAAACCCGAAAACGTGACTTTAAGTGGTCAAATGGACCCGTAAAAATTATAGTTGATTAAATAACTATAATTAAGTATTAATGGAAGCTTAATAACCATTAAAATTAATTAAACGAGAAAATTCCGGAAAACGGACCCGGTAAGTGAATAGTGACGAAACCGGGAGACGAGACGCGTATAATTCGAAAAGTCGAAAAACGACCCGGGCTATTAATTAATGTGGGCCGGTCTTAATCAGTTAATTACCCTCTCCCACACAAGCCTTAACTAATTAATTCCCCTAGTCACTACAAGACAAATGAAATAAAGTAGTGGGGAGGAATAGTGACTAAAACTTTAAACCCTCTCTCCTTCCCTATTCTCTTCATTCACGATTTGTTTCCCCCCCCCATCGGACTCCTTCTTCTTCTTCAAGCCTACGATGGCGATTTTCTCCACCCCAAGCAGCACCCTCCTTCTCCTCCATGTAAAAAGTCTAAAGCAACTTCAAATCACTAAATAAATACACCATGAGACTCCTCTCTTCTTGAGCATCGTTCTCCACCTCTCGAAACTCAAAACCCCCACATTCGACCTCCATGGAGCAGCTCCAAATGAAGGTTCAAGCTGCCCATTTTGATCTACAACAGCCCTTGGTTGTTTAAGGTAAGAAGGAAGTTCAAAAAAAACTTCACTTTCTAGCCTTTGGTTTTATTTGTGAAGCTCCAGATTTTTGAGCCTTCTCGTCCTTCACTTGCCAGCCGATTTTGGCCTTCCTAAAGAGCTGGAGACTTGTGCTTTTACTTGCCAAGTACTTATCTAGAGATTTTAAGGTAAGCATTTATTGAAGCCTAGATCATTTCCTTTGTGATTTAAGGTTTTCCTAGAGTTAGGAAATTGATCGGTGTTGTTGTTCTGGAGCGTGGCTGTAGCTCAGTCAATTGATAAACAAAAATAATAAGAGAGAAAGAGCAAGAAGGAAAAGGGGAAGAGCAAGAGGAGAAAGAAAGGGGAAGAAACTAGCAAGAACTCAAGGTAAATAAACTTACCTTTGAGCTAGTTTTGTTGTATTGTGAAACAGATTTTGAATGCTTAATGCATGAGGGAAGTACTTTTATAGCATTGATTGCGCTATTGTGATGAGAGTAAGAAATTGAGATTTAATTAGAGTTGTTAACGATGATGATCAAAGGCTTTGGTGCCAAATGAATTAAGTGCTTGGGTGTGGAAAATAAGTGTTGTTTGATGCCTAAACAAACAGGGGTGAAGATTGTGTTTGTGGGTATATTTAGTGTGGTGAAAATACTTAGAAAAGCAAGCAAGTTCTGTCAAATTTTGCTTGAAAACAAGAGTCATTGAGAGTGTGAAACCTAGGATAAACTAGGTAAGTTTTGAAGATGTAAGTGAGAGGTTAAACACTTGGAGATTTGATGAGGAAGAGAGTGGCATTGGGGTAGAGCTAGGAATGGAAATAATGCAAGCTTGAAGTGCTGGGAATGACATTATTTGAATGGTAAGAAGAGGGTACCAAATCTGTTACAACTTAGAAGAACAAGAGAACTAGTTATGATATATAAGTGGTTTTGAGTAAGAATTTGGGTAAGGGATTAACCCATGATTTGAAGAGGTTTGGAGCATGTTTTAAGGTGATAAAACATGTAGGAATCTTGTGGAAAGATTAGGGAAAGATTGGGTGTGGATTAAGGATTGAATTGGGGTTGAAAAATGATGTATGTTGCAGGTTTTAGCAGGGTCCGGGACCTAGTCCATGGACAAGGACCCGGACCACCCCCTATTTTTATGTCGAGAGTGCACATACAGGTTGGTCCGGGACTTGGGATAGGGACAAGGTCCCGGACCATAGCAAAAATTGGGCCGAGAGTTGTATCTTCAGTTGGTCCGGGACTTAGGGTAAGGAACAAGTCCCGGACCACCCCCAGAATTGCCCCGTGAGTGTTTTAAAGGTTGCTAATGATGGGGGTTTGAATGCTAATGATGTTATAAGATGTTAAGGCCTTGTTTGACATGTAAAGGCCCTAAGAAGTGTAAGAAAGTGTTAGAAGAGAGTGAGAAATGAGAACTCAAATTAACAAGTGTAAAACCGAGATAACGGGATAAACGGGGTTAAGTACGGGAGTATTAGTTTTACATACCGTAATGCTTTGATGTTAATAAAACATTTGAATGTTATCAGTGGATCGTGTGTGAACCAAGCATGGTGAGATGACACGGTAAAAGTAAAAACCCCGGTGAAAGGTATGATTTTCTCATGCCCCGTATGCTAACCGAGTTACTCTGATTTGTGTGTTTGTGTGCCGGCTTAATCAAGATTAAAGCATGAAAATAATCCCTTGTTTGATTATGCATGCATTGTTGTATGTTGAATGAGCTAACATACTTGTATGCCGGTGTGGTCTAACTAGTGCATAGACCGACTCTAGTGAGTACTGATTGACTAGAAACCCGTTGAACGGGTAGTCACATAACCAATGGTAATATGCAAACACACACTATCGATTAAAGTATAACGATAACACAAACATATGAACTCCCTAAAATGCGAGGAGATGTACGGGTTGAGTATATACCCGATAACGGTTAGAGAACCTTATTGAAACAATCCACGAAATAAATATGAGTGGAGAGATAAATGACCTCCCGAGAGGATTGAAGTTAGTCCAATAATGTAAACATATAAGAAAGGTAAAAGAGACCTAAGGGACTATGTGACTCCCTTGAGATACGGTCGACCTCTTATATGAGGATTTTACCCGGTATAAGAAAATATCCGAATGTACAAGCATATGATTGTGAGGGTAACACTTAAACCTAAGATTACCCGAATTTAAGTAAAGTTCCCAAAGTCATTAGAAACATCGAGAATGATGCTTCTAGACTAATATACATGATATTATTATAACTCCGAGAGAGGAGTGTATGGGAACGAGTGTAGTCCGAGAGTAGTCGGACCTAAGTAAAAGAGATAGGAACTAAGAGAGAGTTCCGTGAGCTAGTTGAACCTTCCCACCATGCTAGACCCAGAGTAGGGTCGAAACCGGGGAAGTAAGACTATGCTAGAGAGCCATGAGTTTTGGCTTAAGTATGTATAAGAGTAACAAGCGTGATGTAGGAGACCTGTAGTGTCTCGAGAATCTACAAGAGCTTGAGTATAAATAACCCAAGAGTGTGGGTGAGATAACGAGTATAAATAACCCGAGAGAAAGGGGTGGGTATATGTATGAGTAACCCGAGAGAATGGGTAAGTATAAGAATGAGTAGCCCAAGAGAATGGGTGTGTACATGAATAAGTAACCCGAGAGAGCGGGTGAGGTATTGAATAAGTAAACAAGGCATAGTGAGGAATAACCCTCAATGCCTAAGAGTAACCAGTTACCACTAACAACATTGTTATGTTAGTTAGGAATCGTGTTCCGTGATTGGATGTAGATTCCTTGTGTGATATACATATATAATGTATTGCCATGATGCATGTTGTTTGATTAAAATGAACTCCATGTATATCCGACCCAAAGTAGTCGGCGTACCGCGGTTAGCACGCGGTATATGCGAATTTCATGCGCAGCGTAAGCTGACCCCCTAGGGGGAACGTTTTTAGTGTGCAGGTACTTGAAGCTGACCACCGTTCGAGAGAGTAGGACGGGGACTGCTGTGAGCATGGGTAGTTAAATTGTAAATACTTATGCGTTTGAATGAGGTGTAAGTCCGAGTATGTTATCGGCATCCGTATATTGTAGACTCGGTATAGTAGAGAAATGAATTGAGTATTGTATTTGTATGTAGTACTCGGTTGTTCCAGTTCATCAGGCCGTTACGGTAAGTAAGAAAGGCCTGGTTAGCCACATGGGTGGCTAACGGCGTTGTTTCACCCTCGTTGTAATAGAGTTCCGCTGCGTGAGTAGGAGTAATTAGTAACGGTTTAAGAGGTAATGACGAGATAACGGTTGGGGTGTTACCACCTTTGTTGACCAATTAAACAACTTATGTTGACTTATAACTTAAACTAGCACTATTTGAGCACTATTCACAAATTAAGGCACATATTTGTGAAATTTTTGATTTCCCGTTGATTTAGACTTCCTAATGTGATACTAAGTAGTACACATGTATATTTAAGAGTAAGATGGACACTTAGCCACTCAAAACTCATTTACAAGACAATTTTTCAAAAATGTGCTTTAAGACTCCTTAAAGCACTTTTGTGTCTTAACTTGTTTTTCAAGCTTGGTTTTCTTTGGTAATTGATTTAATATGTTCATTAACCATATTTATAAGATATAGGTATGACCATTAGGTCTTATACAATTTATCCCAAGCTTAGAGCACTTTTAGCCAATATTGACCTTAAGGTATTATTTATGTTTTTGTTTGGTTCCAATGTCTACCAAGGTTTCCTAAGGACTTAATTAGCCTTATAAATCATAATTGAATATTATTAAGTCTTGGTAGGCTCTTTGGGTCCTAACCAAGTTCACTCAAGCTTAAAGCACGTTTTTGCTCAAACCGTGTCTTAGTGTTTTATTGTTTTACCATGGTTTAAATGGTTTCTTTGATGTTTCTAAGGCACTTTTAGCCTTTAAATACCATAGTTAACATTTACTCAACCTACCAAGGTTTGGGGTATTTCATTCATTCTCAATGTTCAATTTGATAATACTATTGCAGGAGTTTTTTTTAATAGTGCCATCCTATGACCTATTATTTTGAACATTATACCATTTACTTTGTAGTTATGCAAGAGTTTGTTTTTAACTTTGGTGATCTTTAGTTTAGAGGTTTCATATAATTAGATATTTATCATGTGTATAATTGATGTTGATACAATAGACACACAATATTGAATAGTCAATATATAATCAATTGTATCCTATATTTGCATAATTGTTATTTTTTTAAAGAAGTTTCGCCCCCCTAAATATTTGAGTTCTAGCTCCGCCCCTGGATGTTATAAAATAAGATATGTATAACATGGTATAAGTTATGTGGCAATGTTGTAATTAATGAAAACTATAGAATAAAGAAGTACAAGTGTATATATATTAATAATATTTATTTTCGGTAATATTAATAGTTACCAAAACTATATGTTATAAAGTTTGATGACATATAAAATATCATACTATATGATATCATGATATAAATATAACACTTTATGATATTATGAGGTCAAAGTAGCGACTGGCTACTGGTCGCGCGTAGAGATCTCTTGAGTGAAATATTGTAAAACATAGATTTATAAAAATATATTATCTTATATGAAATATTGAAGTCAAACGACTCATCTAAATAGTAAACTAGACGGTGAAGGTGGGATGAAGGGAGTATATGATTATATTAATTGGTTAACATTTATCATTTACTCTTATATGGTTTGTAAACCATAATATATATGCATATTCATTTGCGCCGGTTTATACATATATATATACACATTGATTTAATGAAATATAAAAACCTTATATTATGCACATGTTATTTCCCTTTTAAGATTCATTTTATCATTCCAAAATCATATAATAACCATAGTATTTATATCATTGTATACTATAGTTTATACTTCATTTTGAACATACATGCATGCGCTATAGCATGTAAAATTTGTAAACTATACTTTGACCTCATAATATCATCAAGTGTTATATTTATATCATGATATCATATAGTATGATATTTTATATGTCATCAAACTTTCTAACATATAGTTTTGGTAACTATTAATATTACCGAAAATACATATATATATGATACACTTGTACTTCTTTATTCATATAGTTTTCATTAATTACAACATAGCCACATAACTTATACCATGTTATAAATATCTTATTTTATAACATCAAAACTTGTATATAACCTATAGTTTTATAATATTTCCTTATAATTGCCGAAAAGGCATATAGATTATATTTCATTTTCTTTCCAAATCCCACACTTTCTAATTATTACAATTTCACCACTTATTTTATAACATACTATATTCACCATATACTATAACATTTAAACCTTATACTATATATATTATATAGTTTCAAAAAATTCCGAAACTAATGAAAAGACCTTAGGGTTTGTTTGGTTTTATTTTCAACTTTGTATATTTATACTTATACCACAATTCTTATAATACTTTTACATAACATATATTATATCACTTAAACATTATAACTATTATAACATATGGTTTTATATGTTATTTTCTTCCAATATTACCGAACTGACCGTTGGTCTGTTTGGTTTAATTTTTCCAGCAACAATATTTTCTTTTGTTACACAATGACCACATATATTATCATAAGTTATGTATATAGGTTATATTATATGGTTTTAACATTTATTATTTATATAACCTATAGTTTTATATGGTTTAATTTCAAAAATCCTTTTCCGCCCCAAACATTCTTCCCTATTTACATATTGACCCCATTTTATATTATATACTTTCTATATGTCACAAAAGTTTATAATATACACTTTTATCAATATAGCCATTTGAATAACTCTAAAAATTCCCAAACTTTATACTTATGATATAAACTATTATATTAACCAATCTATACCATAACTTTTGGTAATTACATCTTATACCCCAAAAGTTTTATAAATTTAACATTTAACCTATAATGTTACTATAAGTTTGTAAATTAATTATTTATGACATTAAATTTGGTCAAACCTCCTAACATGGTCTATATTGACCTATTGACTTATAGTTTGACCAGAAGTTTGTTTATTTACAATTTGACCCCATAGTTTTTCAGAAATTACATTTTGCTACAAATCTTTATTAAATTTTATATAATTCATAAAATAAGGTTTTAATGTCTAAATTTTGGCTAATACCTATAGTTAGCCCCAAAAATTATTTTAATTACAGAAAAACCCCATAATAATTCCGGTAATGTTAGTTACCACTTTAAATTCATTTTAAGCTTAACCTACATAAATTAAATGGCCTAAAAATGCATGGCCTTATTACAATATTTAGCATAGAATAAAATTACACATAAATGTCTCAAATGACATAATGTCACGGTTTATAAAGTAACTACCTAGAAATTTTTATAAATTATGTTTAACCCTTTAAAATCATTTCCTTGACCTTATAGGTCATTAATACACCAAACTAACTAACTAACAATGTTACAAAGCAGATTAATACATAACTAAGTTGTTTAACCCATTTAAACTTCACGGCTTATATACAAATGTAACAGAATTTTATAAAAGCCATAGTATATTATAAGATAAGGTTTCCTTACCTAGCTTTTAATTCTCAAGCCACCCAAGCTCACCAAACAACTCTTAACCCCCTCGGCCTATTTTTAAACACAACATTTAATTAGTCTTTGTAGTGTTAGATCATTTAGTCTTAACATATACACATTATTAATAGTAAAAATACTCACTTTGCTAGGGTTTATACTTGGATCTGTTTTACACATTTTGTACAGGATATTCCCATAGTTCCAAGGTGATTTCGGCAGCATTTCATGCACGGAAAAAGCATGTATTAGTTATATATCATATAGATCATTAAGGATCATGTTTAAGCCTAACAAAGGCATGCTTTTTACCTTGGTATGGAGCAGCTTTTAAGGTGTTAAAAAACCATTTATCCCAGCATGTACAACCTTTAGAACCAAGAGGAAAAGGGGTGGAATTTCCTTACCGAAAGATGGTCAAACCAAAGTGTTTTGCTTTGATCTTGTTACCACATGGTGCTTGGATGTTATCCTCTGATTTTTACATGAAAAGAGCAAGGAAAGAGCTAAGGGAAAACTGGAAATATTACTGAAATGGAGAAGGAATAAGTAGGCTAGTTTCATGCAAAATTTTTACCTTAAGATGTTACTTAACTTGCTTCCCTTTCTTCTCTTATTTCCAGTCGAGAAGCCCCACTACTTCAAGCACCAACTCGGCCTTGTTTGCTGGGTGAAAATGAAGATGGGTGAGCTCATTGAAGAGAGGAAGAAGAGAGGAAAAGAATGAGCATATTTAAGCCATGAGTGCTTACCTAGGACATGAGACAACAGCCATACAATTTGCGTGATAGCTCACGGTTGTGGAGCAGCAAAGGGAGAGTTAGGGTTGCTTTACGGCTGAAGAAGAAAGGTGAATGAAGAAGGAAAAGATAAAACTGGTTAATAAGGGGATGAGTCATAAGTTTGGTCAATAAGTCAAGATGAATCCTCTTAGATATTTAGGAAGTTTCCTAAGGCTGAAGCAACCCCTAAGCTGGCGGCAATGATCATATAAGGTGTGAAGAGATAAGCTTATTAGATTAATATGATTAAAGTGTACTTATTCTTACTTTAATAAAGTAACATGATGAGTCATATTAGTTGATTTGGGACCGGCCACTAACTAAGGAAACAACCCTCATTTAATGGCAAAAGAAGGTCAATGTAAAGGGAAGGATATTGACCATTGACTAGGTAAAGAGATTTAAGTGTTATTTTGCACTATTTGGTTACTATTTACAGACCAATGCACACATTTCTGATTTTTTTGAAAAACTTTGAATTAGGCATTATAATGTGGTACATTATGTCACATTAGTATATTGTATTCAAGACCCTAAAATCAAACGAAACTCATTTTGGAGACAATCTCACAAAAATGTGCTTTAAGGAAGCTTAGAGCACATTTTGTGTTCTAATGAGTTTCTGAGCTTGGTTTCCCTTGGGTTCGTTTGGGTATATTTTCACCCTAAAAGGTCAAAGGGTGCAATTCTTACTTTTTGTCAAACATTGTTGTGTTTAATTTGTTTTTTAGGCTTGTTTAGGCATTAATTTAAATTAATTATATGTTTAAAAAATGTTTAGTTAAGTAGGGGTATTTCAGTCTACCCCCTTAAAAAAGACTTCATCCCGAAGTTGTCTTTCTCGAATAGTTTATAATAACTACCCATATAACCCATAATGCACATCTATTTGATGTGACATTCACGTATAATGTGTTGTGCTTATATCGCACATAGCCCTCAATGGTGGCGTCATTTCAAGTATGACATCATTTCCTATCAGTTCTACCAGCCCTGACAACCTCCCCGAGGTGTCCACATCATTAAACATTCCACATTCTGTCTCTATGATTCAATCAGTATCTAAACGATACTATATTCAGTATCTAAGCGATACCACATGAATAGAATTCATAAAAGAATACATACACACACACACACACACACACACACACACACACACACACACACACACACACACACACACACATATATATCATCAAACAAATCCATACATACATATACAACTGAGTATCTCATTGGATACTTACATACATGTACACAACATACACATGTGCGCAATGCGCATACAAATAACCAACAAAACACGTATGCCCCGCATACAAACACACAAAAACTAGTGCACACTAGTGCATAGCCAAGCAGCTTTACCCCCCTTAAAAAGGGTTATGCCCCCGTACCCCACAAGTATTCACAGACGCTGCTGGAAAAGCGCTGGATACTTGGCTCTCATCAAATCTTCCAACTCCCAAGTGGCGTCTTCGACCTCGTGGTTCGACCACATGACCTTGACCATGCGAACGGTCTTGTTCCTGGTCTCCCGCTTCTTCATATCTAATATACGGAGTTAAGTCTTCTCGTATCTAAAAGACAGGTCAAGCTCTAAATGCTGTGGCTGCGAAACGTGCGAAGGGTGAGGGATGTTTCCTTCAGCTGAGAAACGTGGAATACATCATGCACTCTCCCGAGCTCAGCAGGTAAGTTTAACCTGTAAGCTAACGGGCCCATTCGATCCGTAATACGGTACAGACCAACATATTTCAGGCTCAACTTGCCCTTCTAACCAAAACAGAAGATGCCCTTCATAGGTGACACTCTGAGGAAGACTCGGTTATCGACTGTAAACTCGAGATCTCTCTGTCAGACGTCTGCATATGACTTCTGTCTATCCTGGGCAGCCTTCATGTTTCTACATATCTGTAAGACATCCTTCTTTACTTGTTCTAGGTACTCGGGTCCAAGGAATGTGTTCTCGCTGGCCTCGTCCCAGCAGAGAGGTGTCCTACATGGTCTACTATACAACGCCTGGAATGGTGGCATCTAAATCGATGAGTGATAGCTGTTGTTGTAGGTAAACTCAATCAGGTGTAACCAGTCAATCCAGCTCTCCTGGAAATCTAGGGTGCATGCTCGGAGCATGTCCTCTAAAGTTTGAATGGTTCTCTCACTCTGACCATCCGTCTGCCGGTGAAAGGCGGTACTTAGCTTCAGCTTCGTGCCCAATGCCTCCTAAACTTCCCCCTAAATCGTGATAGGAATCGAGGGTCTCTATCTGACACAATCGTCTTCGGCACGCCATGGTGTCTGATGATCTCTCGCTGGAAAAGATCCGCTACCTAGGGAACTTTCCAGGTGTCCTTGATAGGAATGAACTTAGCCACTTTCGTCAATCGACAATCACCCAAATGGTGTTCGCACCTCCTTTAGTCGGTTGGAAGGCCGACAACAAAATCCATGGATAGATCCTCGAACTTCCAGTACGGAATGGGCATAGGCTGCACCAAACCTCCTGCTCTTCTGTGCTCAAACTTGACTTTCTGACAAGTCAAGCAGCGGGTGACAAACTCTGCTACATCCTTCTTAATGCCACTCCACCAAAAGTGAGTCTTCGGG